>JAHLSL010000021.1:11438852-11458529 GCA_025920805.1 Petroica traversi | reverse complement strand
GGATGGATGGATGGAAGGATGGATGGAGGGATGGATGGGTGGATGGAGGGATGGATGGTGTTGGGCAGGGCTGGGGATGGGGCACGTCCCCAGTGGGGAGTCAGTTTGGATGGTGTGGGTTCCATCTGGATGGACAGCGCAGGGCAGGGCAGGGCTGCACCCTCGGGGCTCCCGCCAGCCTTTCTGCCTGGCCCTCCTGCTGGGGTCAGTGGCAGCCTGAGCCCAGTGCAATTGTTGCACACTGCAGAGGCTGATGAACTTCTGAGGGCTTCCCTAAGGGCCTTGGAGAGTGAGTAAGGAGGATCACTGAATAAATCAGGTTAGAAAGTCCTCTTGTCGACTAGATCATGGCCAGTGCTACTCTAAATGCCACACCCACTCTTTCCTTAAACACCTCCAGGTGTGATTACTGCACCACCTCCCTGGGCAGCCTATTCCAGGTATCACCTTTGCTGTTAAGAAATAACTCCTGACGTCCAACCTGAACTTTGCCTGACACAGCTTAAGACTATGTCCTGATGGTTTGTCACTGGTTGCTTGGGAGGAGAGACTGACCCCCACCTACAATCTCCTTTCAGGGAGTTCTAGAGAGTGATAAGGTCACCCCTGATCCTCTTCACCAGGCTAAAACAAGAAGGGAAAGCCTGGGCAAGTGTAGCTTGCCCTCCTTCAAGAAAAAAAATTAAAATGGTGATAATGGTGGTTACAGCCTGAAAGTTGGGGTTTTTCAGTTTGTTGGGAATGCAAGGGAAACCAAGGCATCCATGTACCCTTCCATGTACCCTTCTAAACTGCAAATCTGCCAGCCACATCCTTTCCTTGTCTACTCCCCCCACCATGTATTGTGGCAGTGGGCAGAAGCAGGAACAGTTTTTAAGAAGCTGAAAGGACACAGGCTTTCCTGGCAAGGAGGGAGGGACAAGAGGATAGGTCAGCCCTGGATGCAGGAGGTATGGAGGTCTGGCTGGCACCATCAGTACATGCTGCATTGCACTCAGCAGGGCCCTAAGCCTGAATGCCATGTTCCCCCAACAAGTCCTCTTCATTCTGCCAGCTTTCTCAGGCTGAGGTACTGCCAAAATGGGACAGGTGAAATGAGGGTGTACTCTTTGAGGTGGTTTCATAATAATTAAATTTTCATTTACATGGAGCCTTTCAACTAAGACTCCCTTCTAAGTTGATTCTTCCGTGTTTCACAATCTGAGGAACTGGAGGATAACCAAGGTGTGCACACTGTGAGAGCAAAGAGTTGATGCACCCAGATTTTCCCCTTCTAAGGCCTTGGAATAATTACCTCCAGCCTCCCATTGGTTTAGGTAAAAGCTACCAGCACAGAGTTGCCCCACATTTCATGGAGTTGCCCATATTTTTGCAAAGCATCTCAAGTAGGAGGGAAATGGGAGGAGGGACCAAGCATATAAAGCATATATAAAAGTAGTATAAGACCTGCAGTTAAGAAGATAGAAACAGTCCTGCAGCCACCTGTAAATATCTAACAGAAGATGACAGAAATGTTCTATTCCCACATTATATTTTTCATAAAGCTATCCTTTCTGCAGTGCTTTAATTAAGCTTTTGTCAGCACTTCTATTACATCCACCTTTCCAGCCTCTATATTTTTGTTGTGAAACTTGTCTGCCTGCACCACCTGCTTTAACAGGTCAGTGAAAGGCACAGTGACATTTATGCCTTTTTGGCCTGCAGACTGCACACCTGAGTTCTCCCATCCAGGGACATTTATGTCTTCTTCTACTATGGAGAAAACAAATGTGGCAGAAGAAGTTCCTTGGATGCATTGATGGCTTGTGAGTAGATGTGTGGCCACCCAGGTTCCCAGCAGCTGGATCCTGGAGCTGTCCCCATCTTTAGCTCTGTGAACCACTGGGGCCAGACAGCCTCCAAAGAAGCTTTCTGAGCTTGAGTAGACACCAACTTCTGCAAATGATTTACAAGAACAGGCAGGTAGAGGGTAGCTGTGCCTCTGCACAGTGTGAGCAATTGCAGTTGGCTATCAGCAGCCGTGGGAAGATAGGAAACATTTGCCTGTGTGTGGTTTCAATCTTCCCATCCAGCACTAGGAGGAGCAGACAGCAAAACCAGCTTTAAATTGCTCTTGTGCTTTTCTGGTGCTGGGCATGGATCCACAGCGTTTGCCTAATTGTCAACCGTGGCCCAAAGGGAAATTTTATTGGCCCAAAATTACCAGCACACTGAGACAGCACTGCCATACATCTCTCTCACCAGAAGGGCAGACAGGAGAGCAGCCCATTGCTCACCAAAGGCCAAGGAAATTAAAATGATGGTGCATAAGGTGACATTCTAAATAGAGCTGAATTTTAGCCCCCACTGATAGCTTTGCACCAATGAGGCAATGGATTTAGGAGATGACAGTCTTCTCTCTTGTCCCCTACCCTGCCACTGTGCCTCCCTTCTCCCTGCTTCACACTGCTCTGCCCTCTTGCCTCCTACATGTCCACCTCCTGCTGCAGCAGTGCCGTGCCTCAGTCACCCCAACACCCAAACATTCCATCTCACACTCCTTCCTATCACACACATCAGCACATTTACCTCGCCCCCTCTCACTGCTCCCCCCTCCCCTGCCCCAGTTTCCCCACTGCCTCCAGGTCTGGCACAACTCAACACTTCCAGATTCAGGGTTGATCATCTGGCCACCCCAGTGCTGGAAGCAGGAATGGCAGGAGAGGGCAAAGCCCTCACACCAAAGCAGAGACTCAGGTTTGAGACATGCAGGAGCCTTGGTGGCAACTGTCCTTTGGAAGGGAGTGGTGCTAGTTTTTGTGCACCCCACAATTTTTCTTTGTTGGATGCCCCCCTACACTGATTCCACTGCTACCCAGAGTGCTCTGAAAGGGTGTTGTTTATTGCTGCTGCAGGCTTCCCTCCAGCAGAGACCTGCCACTGCTGACCCTTGCTCCAGTGTGTGTGTGCTAAATTAACTCCCATCCCCTTCCTTTAGGTTTTCTCTCCCAAGGGAGTAAGTGCTTTGAAGAGCAATCCCGTCAACCTGTCACCCCAAGTCCCGGAAACTCGCTGTTGCTATGGTTACTGTGCCCAATTCAACTGGTGGCTCTGGCACTCACATTGCAGCCAGGCAAAAACATCAGCGCTCCCCCCTGACCTCCCCTCCCCGCACACATCCAGCTGCAGCATCAGCTCTGAGGCAAGAAGCTGCTGCTCCAAATCTTGTATTTTTCTTTATGGAGTTTTGGCTGAGTGTGTCGATTGTTGGTGCCACTGACACAGGTCAAACCTAGTTACCACAGACCAAACAGGAGCGCTGGAGAAGTGAATGGGAGGGACAGAGGAGGGGTTAAACTCCTTGAATAATCTGTTAGCAGTCCTGTGACTATAAATGTGTTTCCTCAGGAGCTGAACACTGACATTTCTGTCTGCACATGCCAGAGGTCCAAATACCCAGCTCAGGAGTTAGGCTGGGGTGCTCTCTAAGCACACTGGCCCCGACTTCTGCCATGCAGGTGCTGAATGGCTTTGTGCTGGAGCCATTGCTGCAGCAGCAGGACCTAAACATCACACATTCACATGTATCCGCAGTGACAGACAGATCATCAAGACATTCCTCTCTTCAAGCTGGCCAAGGACAGGAATAATTTTTACATTGAAGTCTTTCCTGCAAGCAGAATACTCCAGCTGAAATGCTTCTGCTGCAGGATGGAAAGCAGTGTATAGCTCTGAATAAGCAAGACTAGCACTGTCAGCACAGTAACAGCAGCAATGCAAACCAAAGCAAATCTGTTCTGGATGGCTCCAACTCTTTGCATTTACCTGCTTAGGCTTCAGCTCATCTCCAAAACCAGACCTGGGTTATAACTGTGCAAAAGGCTCATCTGTGAACACACATTTAAGCTGCTGACAGGCAAAGCTACCTCATATTTCATCAGCCCTAGGATTGAGGGGGGGAAGAGGCAGATTGACTATTTTATTACCTGGTTTCCTTTCCAATAATTTTTACCTCTTTTCTCTTTTTATGCAAGCTTCCATCTGACCTAAGGCTCTAACAGATGTCAGCTTCTCCCACAGACATCCTTTCTTCCGTTCCCACAAAACAGGCTGGCCTGTGGAAGGCTGTGAGACACTGGAAGACCCTACAGGAGGAATGACACCAGCTCATGTTAATTAATGGCTGTCTCATAATAGATGCAAAAGGAGGCCAACTTGACACAGCATAGTGTGGAAAATTCTGGCTTGATTTGCAACCACCTTTGATCTTAATCATGGGAAAGTGACACCCTGCCCATACGTATAGCAGTGCACCTCGTGTAAAATCACACAAAAAGTCATCAACACATTATTGGCAGGACAGCCTCTGTCAGCACTGCCAAACCTAGAGGGGACAATGGCCCCAGAAGTGTGTCAACTACTGACACCATCCCACCATGGTGACAATTTCACCGTAAATGGGCAGTTTGCTTATACCAGTGCTCACCCCTCAGTATCACAGTGAAGTTTGCACCAAATATCACAGAGTAAAACCAGGTTTTCCTTTTGCTGACCTTCTTGTAACCAATCTCTCTGTAGTTTGCTAAAATAGTTTTCTTCAATAGTTGTTACAATGCTTCTCATAACCGGACTGAGGAACAATCATACAGAAACTCTCTGTTTTCATGCTGTGGAAGTCTTCACAATCCATCAAGGAACAGCCTGACTCACTGTTTTCCTGTGCAATTTTACAACTTCAGTGCTTTAAAAGCAGTGTTCAAACCATGCTTTGTGCTATACAGTGATATATGGAAGTTCCTGCTCCAAAGGGTTTACAGTCTGAGACCTACTTTGAGTTTTCTTTGCCAATAAGATGCAGCTTTGAGAAAAATATGTGTGTACTATTCATTCTTGCTAGGAGGCATAGGATAGAGATCAAGTCCTAGACCTTCTGTTTCACCATGAAAACTATTATTTAAAAGAAGCCTGGCTCTTTGTCTAATAAAAACAATATTTTTTTCCTAACAGGTTTCTTCGAACTAGATTTCATTGTGAAAAAAATAAAACTGAAACTTGAGCATACCCTGTAGCTGTTGATAAGTACAGTTTGGAATAAAGCAAATTAAAAAAATAATCCATTACTTTTGTATGTACCAGCTATTCTGACCATTGCACAGACGAGTTAAATGAAAATGGCAAATACTATGTATCTGAAGTGGTGAGCACCGACTCCCAAAAAAGCATCTGTTTTCTCTCAGATGATAATTTGTATTCACCTCACACCTTTCAGCCCTGGGCTTTACTAGACAGCTGCTGTCCCACGGGGATCAGCCACCTGAGCAGAAGTTAGACCTGGGGAAGCAGCCACTACAGGAGACACTCCCCAGTCACAGAGAGATGAACTGTGAGGGGATATTTAGCATGTGTGACCAGAGTGAGAAAGTGCCAGGGATTTTCTGTTGCCATAAAGCTGGTTGGGACTTTGACTGAGATTTCGTCACGGAGATCCTGGCAAAGTAACTTGGTTTGCCTGCTTCAGATAATGACTAAGCTTGACTGGTTTGAATGTGAAACCTTATTCCAGATAGTCAGAATATCTGGATATTGGAGGACACCAAAATCAAATCCTATCATCGGTTATCTCTTCCATTACGTTATAGAATACCAGGATAAAAATAAACCACAGAAAAGAAGTGTCACTAATTTTGCCAGAACAGAGTTATATTCTGTACCTACCATTTGACTTGAGCATTTCGACTCCAAGTTGAGGGGTCACAATTTTGAGATTCAAGCCGATTTTGAAGTGCCATGAAATCTTTGTAACACCCTGCTCTGATATTGGGGGTATTTTCCTGTGATATTGTTACTTCAGTCTTGCTCACAGCTCTTAAAAACTTCAGCATTCCTGTCGGTTTCAGAGAAGTCAAAACCCTGCAGAACTGACTAGTATAGCAGGGGGAAACCAGTACCCTGCATAGATCCACTGTTCTCTGAATAACCTTCATTTCAGCTGCTTCTAAAAATGAAAAACTATTCCAGGGGAAATAGTTTTCTTCCAAAACAGCCTCCATCTGAAAGATTTATTCCAGAAAATCTCAGTTATATGGGAAAAGACGCTATTAAAGCAGCACGCCAGGTCAGCTCTAGCAGTCACTTTCCAGGCGTAGCCAGGCCTCCCTTGATTCATACTGCTCTAGCCGTTATAAAAATCCCTTGTGCTTCCTTGTCAGCAACCCAAAGCTGTGGGATATGGCTCTGGATCCATAACTGTGCAAGCAGAGATGCCAGGATGATGAGCTCTCCATGAGCACCTCCACAGCCGCTATTAATGACGGTGCTCCAAAGCAAGTGCAAACAGTCACACGCTCTTAATGCTTAAAGCACAGCAAATGTGTTTAATCCCACACAATAGCTCCCTTATACTGTGTCCTAAAGCTGTGGTCGGCCAGGGAAGTGGTGACCACTTCTCACATATATAACGTGTACCAAACATATTCAGTTTGGCAGGAAGACAAGGAGCTGGAAGTGTCACACTGGAGCCTAGCCCCCTGACAGCATGAGACATGTGCTTGTAAGCTGTCTCAAGGAGGATATTTGATTGCCCTCTTTCTTCTTCTGCCTCTCTCCCAACAAAAGTAGAGTGACCTCCCCCATGACCTGGCAAGTGCTGAAATTCCCCAAACACATTTTTCTGTTGTGCCCCAACGCTGAACAAAAGGAAACGAAGCAGCCTCGATATACTTGAAGTATGGAATGAAAATAATAGCTGGCTCTTGCCGGCCCTGCAAACGCCGATCTTTTCCTCCTCCCCAGCACGGTTTGCGCTGCCTCCCCCGCTTATCTGCTGTACTGTCGGCAGCTATTTGGGATTTATACACTTATTTATTTATTTATGCCTTTATTTATTTATTTGGAGAAGGGCAGAGTGGGGGGCGGGCGGGGGAGGAGGGGGGGTCTATGTAATTGCAGTTTACACTGCGTTCCCACGCTACTATTGTTTGTGGCTTTGTTTCCTATTCCCATCACGTGTGCTAATTAGTTGGAGCCGCTGGCTAGCTGGGAGGCGTGTGTCTGGAGTAAAAGCAGAAAGATCACTTCCTGGAGGGATCTAGGCAATCTGAACAATTCTTTGCTTTACTTTCAGCCCTCTCCCTCCCCCCGGCTTTACCACTCGGGGAAGAGAGAAGAAATGCTGATTGTCAAACACTAGACACCGGAGAGGCACAGATTCTCTTCTGAAAAGGAGCAACTCATAGAGGCAGAGAAAACTGGGCTGGAAAGAACATCTCATCTGTGTTTAACAAAATTGATTTTTTTAATTTATTATTTTTTTTAATCTTCAGAAATCCCCAGTGTCCTTCTGTTGTGGCTTAAAAGGTAAAAGCAGCATTAAAAAAAAAAATCCTCAGGTTATTTTAGCCTGCCCTTAGGAAGTGAGTCACTTTTTTATAGCAAGGCTGAGCTAGCTCATGCCATGGCTTGCAAAATGAAATGAGACCCAGAGAGAGAGAGAGGGAAGATTACCTGAGTCATGGCATTTGCTTATTAGTGCAGGCGTCAGACAGCAAGGCCAAGTCACACAGCAGCACCAAGTACCTGTGCATGGATCAGCTTTTAGACTCAACACTGGATTTGGTTTGGGTGCTTTTTTTACTTCTTTTTTTTTTTTCTTTTTTTTTTTAAATTTTAGATCCACAGTTAAATCCTCCTGCCCACAGCCCTGGTGCTTTTCAAGTGCTGAGCACACCAGACCCCCCTGAGATCATGCAGGCAACATGGATCCCACACAGGCACCAAGCTGGGGCTGTAGGAGTTGCCAGGGTCCCACCGGGCCCTGCTGTCGTGTCAGCAGCCTTGGCTGAAACCTGTCCTTCTCAGCAGTCAGCAAGCCCCGGGGCCACGCTCCTCTGGCATTAATAGTCCTCGTCCTGCTGGTCTGGAGTGGCTCCCCATGCTCTCCAGTTTCGCATGCTGAGGCAAACAGCGTGGGCTGAGAGTGTGTGAGCAAGGGCGGTGCTACAGCTGCCGAGGGCAGGGAGGGCTCGGGCGGGCACTGACCCTGCGGGGAGCATCCAGCCCGGGCCCCGCGTTCCTGCCATGGGCTGCAGGGCCTCATGCCTGTGCTGCCCTGTCAGGCTCAGAAAAGGGGTGTTCAGGAGGAGGCAGGGCTGAACTTCTTACATGCAGCACTCACCCAGAAACACAACACAGTCTGAATTTCTGTTTGCTTCTCTTTCACCAGGCACAAGCTGGTGAAAGCAGAGGTGTGCTGCTAACAGTCATAGTCAGGCTTAGAGCAAGTATGGCCTGTGCTTTCGTGTACAGTTCTGGTACAGTTAAGGGAAAGGCCCAAAGAAAGAGCTTCCAATCTGCCTTGACATTGTGGGATTGCAGCTAGGCAAAAATTTCCATCCTCTGGGAAAGTCCAATATTTCTACACTTTTATTTTGCTTTCACTTGGGTTTCAGAGAATTGAAATATCTCAAGTCTGTTTGGTTTGGGGTTTTCCTGTCTTTTCAGTGGGGAAAACAAGTCCTGTGTTTCGGAAACAGTGAAATGCTTCCCTGTGAGTCAGCTCAGCTTTAAATGGGCCTCTCTGTGAGAGTCACATTAATACTTGGATGTTGTTATTTATGTTATCCCCCAACCCTGATTTTTTTAGAAATGGGACCCCCTTTCTGAGTTACCTGCCTCATGACAGCCTCTTCAGCTCAGGGTACAGGGCAATATTTTGCACTATTGAAGGTACAGACTGGCTGGCTCAGAGAAATGCAGGGTAATTTTTCCTGCCATGGAAAGAAGTGTTTTACACTGTTATTGTGCAAGGCTTCAGAGGTGGTGTCCTCATACCATCATGCACATCCTGCTCTCTGTTCATAACTGCTTTTGCCATGTACAAACACTTCACATCCATGCAGTAGCTCCATTTCCTAGGTAAGTAAATTGGGAAATTATTTGCAGTCTAGCTTTCAATGAGATGAGGAGCTAGAATTTAAGGAGAGGTGACCAAGTGGCTGGTGACCCAGCCTTCTGCAGATGAGCAGTCACTTATGGTGCTCTGTGGGTTGGAAAGCAAAGTCTGCATTGAAGTCAGGCTCACCCACTGTGAATGAGGAGAAGCTTGGAGAGGGAAAGACCTGCAGAATCCACCCTGCATCACAGCCTGCTTTGCTCAGGAGGCTGGTGTCCAGTGGGGAAGGTGCCATGTAGAAATATGGAGGGCTTTCACGAGTGTGTCATTAACTTCATTAATTCCATTAAATAATCCCTGACTTGGCCCCAGGTTAATATCTTTGGAAATAGTCCTGAGCAATGTCCTGTCAGATCTTCCTCTTCCTGGTGGAAAGCATCCTCCGCATTGGGAATGGCTACAGTATTATTGAGGGGAATGCTAGGCTTTTCCACAACACTAACAGCTGATAGAGTCTGCTGCTTTTTGCACCTGTGGTCTTCCACTGACTGTAAACATTATAATTTCTTATTATTTATTTCTTTTACAGTGCAGCTCACAAACTGCTCCAGACACTGACCTCCCAGAGAGATTGCTAATCAGGCAGAATTGCACTGCAGGGAGTGGTGAGTGCTCTGTTCAGATATCTTTTAAGAATATGTGAGGACCACCAACATCTTTGCACAAGTAACCTGAACCAAAGGAAAAACAACCTAGCAAAGCAACTCTGTGCACTGTAACAATTACAAGGCTTCTTCAAAACTAAATCTGGTTAATTATTTTTTGGTTCTTGCAACTCATAATTTATATTTAGAAATTAAAAAGCTCCAACTAGAACAAAAAAAAAACTCCAGCCCATCAGTGAGTCATCTGAAAACTCTCTGTTCTTTTTCCTGTTTTCTCACTGAATATGGAAAGTGGCTCATGATTTGTGTCCTGATATGCAAAGCCTATATGAGCCTGAGGGAGCTTCACTCAGACTTCATGGCCACAGTAGCCTACAACAGTCACTTCAATGGAACAGACCTCCAGCTAAAAGAGAGGCTTCTGGGTGCATTGGTCACAGTAATTGCAAAAATGTTCCATGGAGATGCCCACCCCTTCTGGAACTACAAATTTAATGAACGACCTCATTTCAACTTTCTTTTGTGTGTGTGTCCTGGTACAATATACTTGGTTACACACAATTTTTTTTTTTAAATGGTGTTTTTCCATGGTCAGCAGAATTAATCAAACCTTGCTTTCTATGGAGTAATGCTCTACATCCTGATTCTGGCCCAGAATCTATACCTGGCAGTTTGCTCCATGGTGCTGCTGCCTGCGTCCACAGGCTGGCACGTGGGCAGGAAGCAGGAGATGCTGCAGTGGGCAGGGAGCTTGGGAATGCTGACTACCCAGACCAAATTCTCTGGCATGGCCAATGGAAGACAACCAATCTGGGTCCCTTTTCTTTACCAGGTTTGCATAAAACCTGTAGGATATCCATTATTTTGAATTTGCCATTAGTCAGTGGTGGTGGGTGGTTCAAGCTTCAACATTATTGAGGTTGGATGTGTCTGATCAATAAATACATAAACAGCAAAGCAGACAAATATGATGGTTGCTGAAACTTGGTTGCCAAAGGAACTCCATTTAAAAAGCACCTATTTTGATTACTAAAAGGTTTCCCTCTGGAATAGGAGGAAGACATTATTGCATTCCTTAGAGATACTAGCAGCAATGATAGTTGTGATGGTCTAAATAAACAAGATGCAGGGTCTTCTGGAAGAGTCCATATCTTAAGATCTAAGGTTTGTGTGTCCAGTTTATCCACGTTCTCAGTAATATTGGCCACTCTAATAAAAGGTAGTTCCATTTTCCCCCCAAACTTTGCGTCTCTTAAGGATTTGGAAGACTCTTAGACATTGAAGTATTGGGCCTCAGAGTAAGTACACAGATGAGATAGTTAATCAGTCACTTGCATATTGTTTCTGAGATAGGAGAGCTTTCATACTCTCTCCTGGAGAGTTCTCAGGTTTGTGATGACTGAAAATGGGGGGATGGTTTCAGTACTGCATTTACAACTGCAGGAATGTAGAGTCCACCTTTAACTTGAAAATATTTGCATAAAGCATTCAGGTATTATAAAGGAAACAGATTACTTTATGCCAGCTGGATTTCAGCAAGCCAATATTGACTTCAGGTTTTGGTTGTCAGCAAGATTTATTTTACTCAAAGTAAATATTGACTGTGGCACCGCCAAGGCCAGTATTTACTTTGGAGGAATATCAATCTTGTGGCTCAAAACTGGAAGTCGATATCATCATTGTTACACTTTCTCTTAAGTAGTAGGGAGGAGGGGCTTTGCCTCATGGGAAACACATATACATATATACATAATTTAAGATGCAGTGAAGAAAAGAAAATATGGAAAGACGGTAACTACCTTGGACCAGAAAAAGACAGAAGCTGCTGGAAGGAACCACACAGTCAGAATATTGTAACTCCCAGGGACATCCTTCCTGCAGACACTGGTTGTTGACCTTTTGAAAAGTAAACAGCAAGAAATGTAAGTGGTAGCTGCTATCAGGAATAGTATAATAAATGGAACAAGAATTTCTGTTCCCATCCTCCTTTGAACTGTCAGTTGATTTTGTCTTAATACTCTGTAAGCCCTACAAAATACAATGTGCCTGCTCTGTCATGGGATAAGTTCAGAAAGTCATTGAAATTGTCCTTATTGGAGTCTTCATCACGTGTGTCTTTGTAAAGAAAAACTGCATCTAAACTTAAACCAAGAGGAAGACAAGGAATCTGTTTGGATTTGAGGCCACTAACATGGAAAATGCTCTTTGTTGCTTTTCACTCTGTTGGTGAAACTGTGGAGGAGGGCCCTAAATCCATAGCTGTTATGTTATCCATGAAATCTCTTGGCACATGCACACACAGCATGTTCTTTGATACAACATTTCTTTCCTAGTTTAAGTGCTACGAGAAAATATAAAAATAGCTGTTTTCCTGTTAATGTCAGAGATAGTCCTATTAACTACAGAGACAGGCAAAGAGTCCTCAGGATTCCATGGAGTTGGAAGAGGAGGAGTGCTCCCCAGCACTGAGCCTGGGTGTAGCAGTGTGCAGAAAGTGCCAACAGGTAACCCCTGCTGTGAAGAACCAGAACAAGTCTACCAAGGCTGGTTTCCCAGAGGCCTCGTTCAAACCACCACATCCCTGCTGGTGGAGGATGAGTTTGATTCAGGCCAGCTAAAATATACTTTCCCATCTAAGAAGCCCATGGACTGACTCCTAGCTAGGGAGAGTTTGTAGTTGCTGGAGCTGAGACCCTCCTGACCTAGAGCTCAGCACCCTCCAGATGTTGATAGAGACAGAACTGGGTCTGTGGAAATCCAGCCCTGGCATGGACACCTCTGCCAAGTGTGCCAAGGACTGCCTGTCAGGAATATGCATCAGTAAAGGCAAGCTGCATGGCACTGAACTGCTTCTCACTTGCCAGCTGCATTGGGAGGCACGAGCTGCAGGGGCGTCACTTCCCAAGCTAAAAAACGTGACAGGAGTCAGGTCTCTGCAGCAGGCCATTCGCTCTCTCAGGAAAATCCTCAGCTGGTGGCTTACAGCTGGATTTGCCATCATACACAACTATAATGTCTGCCTTTCAAAAGATCTACGGGCTTAACAGCTGCTGTGGCAATTGATGCAAAGATCCGAGCTGAGCTTGTTAGAAACAACAGCCTCCTTGCTTCAAGTGTTAGTTGTATTTGTAGGCTGTAGCCTCCAAAGTGTAGGCAGCAGAGCTGACATCACTCACACTGACTTTCCTGAGCCTGCCTGCTCCCTCTGCTTAGCTGTGTTGGTGGCAATGCCAAGCATCCAACGTTGTGGATTCCCATTCAGAAGCTTTTCTGGGGCCAGGCCTGTGCATGAGCAATGACAGCATTTCTGAGAGCTTTCAGGACACCCAGCATAGAGGAGTTTCCCACGTCATCCAATAGCAATGGTAGCTTAGGTCACTTGCAGTACGTGACTCTCTATATATCTGAGACCAATAAATGTCAGACCGCTGTGAAATGACTTAATGACGTAAAGTTAGTGGATGTTAACAAGATAATCTTGGGGTAACGTGATCATCTATTGCCTTTGGCCAGACAACAAATTGCTATTTTATTAATTTTTCTTCTTCCTGTATTTTTATGGTTTGCTTTAGAAGGTTGAAGAATTTTGGCTATGGAATTTTACATTTTTGAAGTAAATAGATGTGAATTTTGTCCCTCAATTCACATGAAAATAATTCAGTCCTGACTCACGCAAATGCCAAGAGAAACACAATGGACTTGGAATAAGATACTTCCCCTGCATGACTGCCTCAGAATACTGTAGGAGGGAGCTCTGGAAAGTAATGAACAGCAGTCATTTCATATGGCATCCACAAGACACAGGGTTGCTCAGTTGTCACACAGAGGCATGCGGTCCCCAAGATGAAAAGCTGTCACATACTAAAAGTTCATCTGAAAGCAGCTCGTCTTGTGAAAGCATTTGCTCTCGTAGTGGTAAGAGGCTGAGTTTCAGCTCAGATACTTGCTCGTGTGGTGTGTTCATCTTGACTTGCAGTAACTTTTACGCATCCCTCTTTTTTTTTTCATGTGAACATCTTTATTTCATAGTAAGTACTATTTCCAAGGGTGGGACACATCCAACCCCTTCCCTCTTGTCAGGCCTTCAGCTTCAGTTGTAAAATAAACGTGGGTTCTCCCAGGAGAATGATGTGAGCAGCAACCAGGCTGTAATTGGGTCCCTCAGGATGGTTTAAAATGAAGGAGAGATGAGGTTTGTGGCTTTGACCAAGGCAAAAAGCTGAGGGAGGAAATGAAGAGGGACCCAGGAGGTGCTCTCCTTCACTCTCACCTCCCATGTCAAGAAAGGCATAATGATGCATTTTGGAAGAGATCTTTATTTCTGTTCCTGCCATTCAAGATTATTTCATTCCCTGCATTTGTGTAGTTTCTTTGGCTTCTTTGGCTTTAGTGAAATCCCTTTCCTTGCTAATATTTTTTATAACTGGCCCTGCAAGAGGTCTGGAACGCCGTCAGCCTCTTTGGGAAATAATTACAGTTTGTGTGGTCTAATAAATGGTCCCAGAGGGTTCAACATGAAATAGCCAGGGTCTACAGGAAAGAAAACTATGTGGAAACTCGTGCAGCCTCACTAATCTGCAAGGAACAAAACAAAGTTGTACCCTGGGGTAAGAACCAGTAGCGACTCACTTAATTGTTACCATGTCAGCGTGTGAAACTACTACCTCTGCACAAGCTAATGCGAACCTGATGCGGTCAGATTTCTGATTGAGACCAGCTAAACATCACTTCAAACGAGCAGATAATCCCCACGACAGATCTGCAGCACAGCCAGGCCTGTTTGTTATCTGAGCCTGGTCAGTGAGGAGGACATGGACAGCCCAGAGCGATCACCTTTAATGTGTAATGGGTATAAATAATGGCCACTGCCTCTGAATCCATGCTCCTCCCTCACCCACCTCACTTATCCTTCCCATGGAGAGGAAATTCAGCCAGAGGGTGATGAGAGCAGAAGGTGAAGCCCCTTTGATTAGACCACAAATGACCCTCAGCATTTCAGTCCCGTTTCCTTCCTTCCCCTAAGGTGTGCTTCAGTGAGGGCACTTGGTCCCCCAAGTCCAGTAATCTCCACTGTGACCATATGAGGATGAAATGCAAATGCAGGGGAGGAGGCCACATGCTGATCTGATGCTCCAGATTTGGGCTCAGAAAGCCATAACTCAAAATCCTGCTCTGTCCCAGCCGCACCAACCCCAGCCAGCCTGCCTGCCTAGAGGCAGTGATGCTGCAGCTGACTTGTTGCCTGTGACCCCTTCGCCACAAAACATTCCCATGGTGTCCCTTCTGCAGATCTCTGCCCCAGACCAGGCCATGTGATGGCCTCACACTTCTTGGCTTGGATTGTGAGCAGCTCATGAGCTGCTCCAAGAGCTGAGTGCTGACCCCAGTGCTCTGGCTGCAGTCCCAGAGCTTTGCTCCCAGTGTGTGCCCAGACGTGCTTGCACTGTCCAGCCCTGCAGTGCCTGGCTAGGGACACAGGCAGGCTGTGGCAAAGCCAGGAATAAAATCATTGCCAGAAAGACCTCCTATCAGTCCTCAAACTGCCCTAAGCAGTAGATTGCACTTCTGCTGCTTCATCTGTTACACAAGATTTCTTCTTTTTTGGTATTTTCAGAGGGACCCTCTCCAGTTTCCAGTGAACTTTGGACATGGTAAACAAACAAGGCTGCTGTTTGTTCCTTTTAGGTGTTCGTGAACATTTTCAGGTACAAATTCCTGTACCTTGCTCTTTGAAAGAGATCAAAATTCAGAAGTGGGGAAATAATGCTTTTGTAGCTCCTGTAAATCTTTCCTCTTTTAATTAAAGCTAGAGGAAAGTGAACATGACAGTGATGCAGTATCTGCCATGTTACACACTGCAGTCACTGAAGGAGAGCTCCCATGGATGCTTGGGCGCCTTTTGGCACACAGCAGAGGTGTCCTCATTCATCACCAGCAGAGATGCTATGGAGACCTGGGTGGGTTCTCCAAGGAGAGGCAGTGCCAAGGCGTTGCCCAACTGTGCGTTCTGCATACACCGTTATGTTTTAAAGAGAACTATTGTTGTTTTATCTGAAAGTACTGAGACATTTCATTACTAGCTTTCACACAAGGAAACTGTTTTTGAAAGATGTACCCAGCAGATCGTTAGGAGGAAAGGGGCAGTGAAAGAGGAGAGAGCATCTGTCTGAGACAGATCAGAGGAGCTTTAAGTTTGTTCAGGAAACAGTACCCAGCTTCTTTTTCAGGTTCTGACTCTGCATCCAAAATATGACCTCTTGTTTGGGTGGCATGTGTAGCCAGGAGAAGAGGGACATTTATCTTCTGTGGCCAGACAACACCCTGAACAGCTTGTAGGCAAAGAGATGTTGAAGACCACAGGCCACTGAGTTGTTGCCACCAGCAGAAGAGCTGGCCCACACCTGCTGCTACTCTGTAAATGGTCTTTGGAAGGCAAGGAGGTTCAAGCTTATGGAGTGTGCAATTGCAGATATCATAGAATCACAGAATCATGGAATCACAGAATTATTTGGGTTGGAAGAGACTTTAAAGACCATTTAAAGACCATCCTCACTGCCATGGACAGGGACCTTTTCAATAGACGAGGTTTCTCAAATCTTCATCTAACCTGGCCTTGAACACTTCCAGGGATGAGGCATCCACAACTTCCCTGGACAACCTGTTCCTATGCCTCACCACCCCTGACAAGCTGTTTCACTGGTAACCTCCTCCCCACCACCAGCAGCCCACCAGCTCTGACAGGCACACCATCCCATTTCTGCCCATCCAGGAAACAACATCCTGCTCTGAAACCTTATAAAGCACACTCACTAATCTCACTCACCCAGTGAGCTGCTGCCAATAGCAGAGTCGACATCAAAGGGCAGAATCTCCTGACTTGCACTGCCTGTCCATAAATTACCTGAACTCTACCCCCAGCACACCATCTCTATGACCTCTGAGGTGCTATATTTACCAGGGCACTCTGTGTGCTAAGTCAATGTGGAAATCGGGTTAGTCATACTTTCCTGGAAGTGTGATCTTGCCCTGCTTGGCCACAACCTGTGATCTTCCCCAGAACCACAAGCACTTTCAAAAGTGAATGCTTTTCCAGTAGAAAGCCTTCCTGCTCTATTGTGAAGCAGGACTGAAACGATTTGCATTGGGAGCCAGCAGGAATTCAGGTTGAAAAAAAAAAAAGAAAAGAAAGGGGTGTGCTGAGGTGGCCGTATCAACATGTTTCACACGGAGGTTTGCTTTCAGCTCAGAAAGGGATCAGTGGTTATGTGAGATAGGAGAGTCCTGCAGAGAAGTCACAGTTGTGGATTGTTCCCTACCTGAACTGCTGCATCTCTCATGAAAACTGAAGCAGACCCAACACAAAATGAAATTGTCGATCCTTAACATGTCGAGAGAATGAAAAGAGAAATTATATTGCAAGCAGGCAATAAACAAGGAGAAAATTTATCTGTTCCAGGTAAATGAAGAGCCAGGATCTCATCCACACACAATAAATTCAACTTATTTGAAGGACAACATCGTGCTATTTCTTGATATTCCAATTGGGTGGGTCTTCTCTGAAGTTAAAAGAGTTGGAGGACTCCTGACACTAAGCAGACTCCAAACTGAACTTGCAGAAATGTTAGCAAGTTCATAATCTAGGAAAAGTTTAAAACCATTTATTTAACAACAATTTAATTTTAATTATGTTTTAGAGTAAATTAATTAAAACATCAAAACAAACTGAAGTTGCTTCTCTCTCCAAAATCCCATTTGGGAAGGAGTTCTGCTTTGAGGAGTTGTTGCTTGCTGTTACACAGAGGCTCCACAGAAAGCTTCTGATGGCCAGAGATTCTGGATTTACACTGATTCAGTCCTGATAACACTGGAATTTCAAAGGTGAGACATTTGTGCTGTAAGCCCTGTTCATCCTCTGCAGAGCTGCAAACAAACCCTGTGTTGCCTCCTGCCCTGCCATGCTGCATCAGCACCTTCTCACCCAGAGGCCAAGACCTGTCAGGATGTCTGAGGCTCAAATGCATCTGTAGCTCTGATTTCCCACCTTGCTCAATGGTTACCTCTCATAAAGGCCATAGAAAAGGCTCATAAAGAATAATTTTCAGACTATAGAACCTGTGTAGTGTTGAAGCCTCTGTTTTTTCATATTCTCCATTGTTAAAGGTAGAGAAGTGGGGGACACTGCCCCTCGCAGCTTTCCAAGTCTCATGAGTGTAATAGAATATGAATATCAAAATGACATGAATCTGGGGTCTGCTGTCTTCCAACAACTTCTGGAACAATCCTTACACCCTTTACAAAAGTGAATGAACTATAAACAGCCATGACATTGAGTGTGTCCCCCTCTATAAATACTGTAGCAGACAGCATGGTAAGGAACTCTGGAGAGGTAGTAAGAAATCCTGTGGGGATGAGGCTTGCAAAGAGCCAGGGCTCAAAGATCCCCTCACACTGAGTAACACAGACATCTCTTACAGAAGGGGACATAAAGATCTGTCCATCTTCACGTGTGTTTCCCTGACCTTGGCTGGCCTGTGAGCAAGAGAACTGAGAAAAAGATGCACTGGAGAGCACATTTTCCTTGCAGAGTCAGCCAGGCTCTGCCTTGAGATTCAATTTCCTGTGAACCAAAGCAGTGTCAGAGCCGGTCAGGTGGCAGGTTGTCTGTGAGCTGGGAGTAGCAAATCCCTGTCGAAAAGCTCTGGGCTTACTCTACCTGAACTATGTCTATACTCTTAAATAAACAGACCCGGGCTCACGAGGCCAAGTGCCACAATGCAGCTTACACACACACAGATGAACTTTCTTTCCCTCAAAACACAGTGGCCTTGTCCCTTCTGCATTTTGGAGACTGGACTAAAACCATGCTGGAGAGAAACAAAATGACCTGGTTAATAATGGAAGATTGGCCAAGCCCAGCCAGCCAGCCTGGAATCCTGGTGCCAAAGGAGACCCTGCTGTAAACCAGGTTCCCAAGGATGGGCTGGCTGCAGCTGATATGGCTGAACAGTTGCCATTTAAAGTGTTCATCATGCCTCCATCCCACACATCTCAGCAATTCTGCCACCACAGCTGTGGGAATTACTTATCCAGGCCAGGTCAGCCAGCCTGGCTGAGTTTGAATGGTTTTGGTCAAAGGTTCTTAGAGAACCTGGATCAGTCCGGCAGATGGAAATTAAGGGCTGATTTTGCTATCAGCTGTGATATCTGTAAATGTGAAATGACCTGAAGCCAGGGAATTTTCCCTTTGGTTGATGTACAGGCAGAGGATGTGTAGTGGCCTTTGTGTACCCTTCATGCTGAGCACAAGCCATTCACTGCTTGTTTCAGTCTGCAGCTCACTGTGACAAAATGTGACAGTGCCAGGGGTCTCCCTTTACTGGGAAAATTTTACCAGTGGAGAGGGTGGGCCTTCGGTCCATTCTATAAATGCCTGGGAAAAGCAGAAAAATGCCTCTGGTTTTTTACAACTCAGAGCATACCTGTACCTCTTTCCTAGTTCTGGACAACTTCATGGGCTTGGCCAAAGCCTCTCCCTGCTTGCTGCCGGTTGCTCTGGTTTTCAGCCAAGCTGCACAGATCAGCCTCACAGTGAGTCTGAGACTTCAAGTGCAGTAAAATGTAGGTCAGATCCTGCCCTGTAGCTGGAGGCAAGCTGCCCTTTGGATCTGTGGAGTCTGTGGAGCCCCAGCTCCTGTGTTAGGCATTGTCTCACCCTTTGGCTTGAGTTTTATTTGTGAGAACTAGCCTGAAGGCTGAGAAATTAGAAATGGACTGGCCAGTGTTTGTGAGTAGGGTTGGGCAGAGAAGGGATTATGCAAAGCAGGAGACACTGGAAAATAAAATAAAAATACGCTACTGAAAAGTTGGTTGCATAATAAAAATAACAATTACATATTAAAAAAAAAATCTGGTCTGTGGATTGGAGCCTTTATGGTCATTTTTTGACTCCTGCTCACCCAGACCTCGGGGAGATGTGCAAACACAGGCGATTAAAGGGGGGGGGGCAAGGAGGTTCTGCCTTCTCAAGCAGAGCAAAATCATTGCAGAGGGTTCCTCTTGAGGGTGATGGAAGGGAGGCTGGCTGGTGAGGAGGGGCGGGGGACAGAGGGGTGGCTGGTGAGGAGGGGAGGGGGACAGAGGGGT
>JAHLSL010000021.1:11417653-11438452 GCA_025920805.1 Petroica traversi | reverse complement strand
GCCCCCGCAGCACGGTCACCCTATACCTGCCACTCAGCCCCGGCAAAAGGACTTTTGTTTAATGGCATTTGTGTGCGGCCACAAAGAGCAAAGGCAGCTGAGAAAGATAAGGCTGAGAACCTGAAACAGATGTAAAAGAGATCAGATCGAGTTTTCTGCGGATCCTCAGCTCCTGTAGAGATTTATGACCCCTTTTAACCCCATTTTAAATAGGTTAAACCGGGCTTGTTTTATACGGACGAAAGGAGACCGGCGCTCGTATAGAAATTTACCCAGAGGAATGGATCGGCCCCCAAGTTTTGCTCCTTTCCTTATCACTGAGCCAACCCCTTCGGCCACTGCATTGCCCATCGTTTGAAAACTTTTCTGTGATCTCATTCTAACTCACATCCTCAGAAAGATCACAAAGCTGCCAGTTGACCTTTAGCCCCTGAAGAGTCCTAATTTTGGGTTGGCAGCTTACAGCTCAACAAGCGAGGCAAGGCGGGCGGACAATAGCGGCGGCTGAGGACGGGGAGCACGGCACAACAATAAGCTGTCCTTGGAAGTGCTGGGCTGCGATTGTCATCCCAGACACAATCATGGGAGCCTCGGCTGGGATCGCTTTCTTTTGGCAGACAGCTTTGAACTCTGCTCTTCCCTTCCTGTTTCTCTGTTAATTATAAGTTTCTGCTTCTCCAATGACAGATGAATCCGCCAGGGGTGAGAAAAACCAAAGGGACAAATTCTGCCCAGTTGGGGCTGCTGGGCCTCTGCTGGCTCGCACCTGCTTACTCCAGATTTACATTACAGGGCCTGACTTGAGAGGGGAATACAGCTTAGCAAGTCGGCCAGAGGTTTGTACAAAATGCATAAACCAGTCTTCCTTGGAGAAGGCTTGGCAAAGCACTGTGACACTCACTACAGATAAGTGAAGCTTAAAAGCTCACTTGCTGCTGCTGCAGAACACCCCTCTTCCTCCTCTCAAAGGCACCAACAGTTTCTAGAAGATCCTAGGAGTCATTTCTTGAGGGCTCATGCAGCGCCCAATGGAAGTGGTGGCAGCTCCTCAGCCCCTTTACAACTCCAGTGCTTTGCCTTTACCTGTGAGGTGACTTCATGACCTATTTTTTTAAACAAGTGTGTCACAGATACCAGGAGGGTGTTTTTTCAAAAATGACTCTCCCCACTGCTCTCCTAAAACAGAGGCTCACTACAAAACAGCCCTAGAAACACTACCACAAGGAGAACCATGTCAATTATTTCCATTTCATGGGTATTACTGACTCATCACAATTTTCTACCGCACTGAGCTTTTGAAGCCAGCTGTAAGAGGTGGAACGTATTTCATTTTTGTCATGCAGGGGTTATTCTGAAATCCTGCATTTTCTCTGGTTTGGGATGGAGGTAAAAGTGGGAAGTTCCCCTAACAGAGACACAAAGAGTGTTCCAACTTGTGGCTGTGCCTCCACTCTCCCACGCATGCACCTGTGTCCCCAAGCCTCTAACAACAGCATCAGAACTAAAAAAAGCTTTGCTGTGCTCAAAGGAAAATAAGAAATGTGACCATCCAGCCTGGGAGGGAAAGAGAGAAAACTTCTAACTAGAGGTCATGTCTCAAATCAGTATTCATCAGGCACATGCTTACAGAAAAGAGCTCCCGACAAGAAGAAAAAACACACAGATAAAAAGCAGACAGACATGTCATAAAATAGAAAGGAGGCCTCTAAATTTTCCCACTTTTGGGGTGGGTATTTTCAGCTGAACTCCTACCCAGACCCTAACTCACACCCATGCAAATGACCACAGATGTCAGGTTTTCTCCACAATTTACACATACGTGAGAAAATTCAGCTTGCACCAAGGGGGCAGAAAATCAAGTGTTTGCTACAGCTGCTGGTGCTGAGGGTTCATGTCCATCAGCAAACACCCAGGGCTGGGAGAGGATGCTCCACACGTGGGCAGCTGTACTTGCCTCAAAGCCCTGTGTCTGGCAGATGCTGCAAGGCTGGGGCTCAGACCAAATCCTGCCCTCTCCTATCCCTGTGTTGTGGAGGAGTTAAGATCCTCTGCCTTTGGGCAGACATCTCAGGGCCAAGGGCAAGTGGGTAGAAGGCTTCTTGCTTCTTCAACAGAGGCCAAGTAGAGTTTAGCCTAACTTCCTACCCTCTCCATCTCTGCCTCAGCCTGCAAATTAACTCCGTCACCCTAAATCCACAAACTGAGCAGAGTGGGTTTTATTTAAAGGTAAAATAAAAAGCCTATAAAAAGGTTAAAAGCCCCATATAATTATCTTATTTTATTTTATTTTCAGTCCCATGGTATTAATTAAAAAAACTGCCCAGCCTGAGAATTCGATTCCTTCTACCTGATATGGGGACGCAAAGGAATCTCTCTTGAGAAAGGTCTCCAGAGTCCTTAATCACCATTTAGGGGCCCTGCTCTTTGAAGGGCCATAGAGGAACAAAGTAGTTTGGGGATTAGTGAATGGCTTTTATTTCTTCCCTAATGATGAGCAAAGTGCAACGAATGCCTAGGGCAGATGATAAATTGAGGCAGAAAATGTTGCACGAGTGCCTTTTGCTAAGCTAGAGGATCAGTGTCAACAATATAAAAAAAATGCCTCTGTTTGCTCATAAGAAATAATGTTTGAATCGTTAAACAGTCGAGACGGCATTGGCCATATTTAACTGCCTGGTACCTGCAGCCCCTTTGCAAACAACCCCTTTGAAGTGACTTCAAAGGGTCTGTGCACATAAGGAGAGGCTGCAGTATCAGTCACTCCATTGGGTACTCACGGGACTGCAGAGCAGAGCACAACAGAGCAGAGCTGACGCTGCCCAAGAACCTCATTCAGGGTGGGGAGTGAAAAGGAAGGCCATCCAAGAGCCCCTGGGAATATTTTACTCCAAAGAACAGAAACAAAAAAAAATCGAGCATGTTCCCTTTGACACTGTCCCACAAGCCACTTTGAGCTGGGGTTTCCTTCAGTCATGGGGGAAAAAAACCAAACCAAAACAACAAAAACTTAATTCTAGGGAAAATAAAATTAAATATAGTCATGATGCTCTGTAGCATGTTTCTGTGGTGAGGGTGAGGAATCCAGGATGGAGCCAATGTCCCCAGAAGTCACTGGAGACACTCCCTGGTTTTAGAGAGTGCCAAGCTGGGCTTGAGTCAAAGTTAGCAGACAGCAAGAGTCAGAAAGTTCTTCTGGCAAAAGGGGTACAGAAGCTGACTTAACAAAAAACAACCAGATCTGCAAAACAAACTGTAGTGTTTTCCTTTTGTAAGGCTGAGATACAGCTCTATCTCAGAGTGCAGACAGGAATTAACTGACCCAATGATACATAAGGAAGGATTTGTGGAAGCACCTTTTCTCCTTTTCTTCTTTTTATAGATAATTTTCCCTTCTTTGCATGAACATCATATTAGTCATAGAACTTGGGCTGTCTGTGCTGTTCAGATAGACAAAAATGGCATCATGATGTTTCTTAACCTGGAGGAATGGTTCAAGATCCTTGGGTACATCTGGAGCTCAGATCACCTTCTTTGGAAAGTAGGGAGGTACTGACAGCAGGGTAATTTTGTGTGTTCATTTTTCCTCTCTGCTCATTAAAGAGGAAGCCTACGAGGATCAGATGTTCAAAAGTGCCATGTTTTTATGTCTGGGGTTATACATTTCAGTCTTATATGAGGTCCTTCTCCTACTTATTATGACCATTAGAAGGTTCAAAAGCATCTTCTGAGGAAAGACAATACAAGTACACACTACATGATTTCATTCTGCAAGGTAATCTTGGTAAGTGACCCTCACCAGAGATGTGTAAACGTTCTTCCTTTTTTAGAAGTCCAAAATCAGTTTTTATGTTTAGAGGAACTTGGAACATAAGGAACTCGGGGACAATGAGGAATCAAGCAAAAACCTCAGGATCTCTGAGATAATTAGTATTTGTAAATGATGGAAAGAGCCTGAATAAGAGTGCTATGTGTTTATCTCCATGAAGAAAAATTAATTACCTGCTAGTACAGAAAAGCAACTTGATTAGCAACTTGGATATTTGGAAGAAATGAAAATAGTAGTGCTAGGGCAAGTGATACCCAATTAGCAATTGGCAGAGATTGAAAATATGTTGTACTGGAGAACTCAGATTAGCAGCATGCTTTACAGCACATTACCTGAATATATACAATAAATGCTGAACTAGCATTATTGTCTTCATTAAAACACCTATAATGAGCAGGTGACATAAATGGATAAGGGGGAAATTATTGAGGAATTGTAAATGTAAGGAGCTGGGGAGCTTGTGCTTGTCTCTCTTTTATGAAACTAAACAAATGTGGGAGCAGCAAATGTGGGGGGTAGCTCATTGTTAAGACTGGATTCAGAAGCAAATGCTTCAAGACAGCCAAGGAAGCATAGAGATCAGGAAAATATTGGGGTCAAGCAAGTAAAGTAAGGATGGATGCTGTATAGACTTCTGGAGGAGAGAAATTCAGGAGATGGTTTTTACATCCACCAAGAATGTGACACTGCCAGCCCTTATATCAGTGTGAAGGAAAAGTGGAAACACATATCAGTGGTTGTAAAGGGCTTCTAGGAAAAAACACAAAGGGGTTCAAAAAACCATTCAGGCAAAGTGCCATGGCTGGAGGCAGAGGAGGGAGGAAGTGAGAGGGAAGGGTTCATGGTGAAAAGCAGTGCCACAGCTCATGCTGCCCTTAGGTCAAAGGCAGGCCAGGCATGGAGGCTTGATTCCCAGGGACCAGTGACACCATGGTCACCTCACAGGCCAAAACCAGGGAATGTTGCCCTTAATCAGAGCAAACTGCTCTGAGGACATCTGCCTCCGCTTCAGAGGTTAAGACTGATGGTAAGCTAGAGACAGCTTTGGCTGCCTTAGGAAAAGAGATCCTTCTGCAAGGTAAGAGTTAATCCTGGGAGCATGTCTGTGATCCTGGTAACTGCAAACATGTTGTGAACAGAAAGAAAAGCTAAACACATAAAGAGATCCATAGAGAAAGCTAAATCAGTGGTAGGAAGTGGAGAAGGGGGTGAGGGCAGGAGGTTCAGAGTGGCTAAGTAAAGATGCAAGCGATTAGGATGAGCAATAAGCAAAAGGCCTTCCCACTATAAACAAGCTGGGGAAAGAGGACACTGGGAAAGCTGTACAAATAAGCAGCAGTGACTTAAAAAAGATATTTAGAGGAGAAAAAACAAATCTTGAATAGAGCCCTTCAGAGAGTGCTTGACTGCAGCACCGTCATTGGCATCAGCATTCAGAGAAGGGCACGCTGTCCCCAGCACACCCCCCCCTGCCAACACTGTCTGAAGAGCAAGGACATGCACTGCCATCCCTGGACAGAAGACTGAGGTCTGGATCTCATCTGTGCAGGTGCTAGAGGCTGTGGGAGTTCTTAAGGAATACTTTATATTTTGTTAATAATTCTAAATTCTTTTACCCTGAGTTGATGAACAGGTTAAGACACCATTATCTGGGATATGAAACCTTAATCTGTCTGCTACCAGTGTTTCATAGACAACTTTTCAGCCCTCCCAGTCATATTATTTTTATACATTTACATTGGAAAACATGAAGAGAAAATCCTGATAATTTTAATCATCTTATAACCTCAATTGCTGCAGAGAGGGGGGAAAAAAAAAGAGAGAGAATGATGCTTTCCCATTATTTCCTTTCAGGAGAAAATTAGATACCACATGGTCATAAAGTCCTGAATTGAGAGCGACAACAAGTCCCCTTTCCCAAAGATCTTACAATGTGGAAAGGATAAAAAAAATGGGTTTGTGTGTGGAGGAGATAAATGGTCTTTTCATATCCATAAATGCTTTATTTTTGCATGAGTCATAGTGGGTTTGAGTAGGTCCTTTAAAATGCCTCACATTTTGGCTCTGGGCATGAACATCCTCTGTCAGAAATCAAGTTTCTTACAGCCACTTGAAGGATCTGCATGAGCTAGGGAAATTCAGAGCCTGTTCCACCACTGCAGACCCCACTCCAGTCACAGATTGTGACCCCACAGCCAGCACCACTTGGGGAGCTTCAACATGTGCGCCTAAGGCTGCTTGGATCACTGCAAAGTGCTGTGAGCAGGGATGCACGAGCACATCTATGGAGGGGGAACAACTGGTGCTAGCAACCAGTTCTGGGATCTTTGAGTGGGCTTTTTCTTTGTGTTTTTGTCTACAAAACATCCCTAAGAAGGGTGAGGATGGTTCCTGTCAGTGTGCCAGCACTTAAACAGGATCTCTTCAGGATGCTCACCCTTAATTCCCACCATTCCACATTTTCGGAGCCTTTTCCAGTCCTTTCACCTAAGCCTGAAAGCTTTCAGTTGTTTCCTCAGTGTTCCAGGGCTGGAATCAGCTCAGGTCCCTGGGTGGAGATATCCTCCTGGCCGTGGCACTGTTGCAGGAGCAGCCTGGGACACTCAGCAGAGCTGCACGGAGCTGTGCCAGTGCTGCTGTCAGGGCTCTGTGGGGACAAATCCAGACCAAGGGGCTTGGGGACAGCAAGGAAAGCACAAGGGCTTTGAAGCCCTCCGGGATGACTTTTCACCAGACAACATTATTTCTCCATCTGTCTCCCTGGAAGAAGCAGGGGAAAGGTGTGGGAAGAACCTCCATGAGCTGCTACAGCTCGTGTTGCAGGGTTTATCACTACAAGCCATGCCTGAGACATGGAGAAGACCTCACAGGGAACCTGCTCTGAGTGGCTTTCCTACAAATGGAGTTGCTCAGAATTGTTCTGGGAAGAGGGAGGGATTTTCAAACAGAAACTTTGGAAGATGGCACTTTGAATGATGAAGGTAATTCCCTTACCCAGTGGAAGAGCTTTTCACCTTCCTTTTGGCCCATTTGGCCTCTTCCACTGCTGAATAAGAGTCACTAAAGCTTCTGACAGCAAATGGCAAGCCAGGCTTCAATGCTGAAAAAAGGCTATTCCTAGGGAACTAGGAATAGCCTAGTTATTGAACTACACATTAAAATAAATTATACAATCAGTACAGTAGCCCTGCTTTGCCTGCATGATGCAAAAATCAGCTTTGTCCCATCTATTTGCCTCCCAGCACACTCTGAATACTTCTAATGGGAGATTTCCACCATGGAAATGACTGGAAGAGGCGGTCCTGTCACTGAACTTTTCTTTCTCAGCAGCCACCAGGCTTTGGCTGGATTTGTGCCTGACATCTTAGTGCCATGCCTGCCATATATTCACATCCTTTAATGAGCCTCTCTCCTATTCTGAATGTTACTTGTCAGAAGGAGAAGGTGAATCTGTTAAAAGATGAGTCACGAAACAGTCAAGACCAAGCAGAGGAAGCCACAGATACTCCCTTAACAAGCAGTGGCCACATGACACAGCCAACAGAGGGGAGTTTTCAGCAATTATTATGAAAAATCATAGCCAAGACACCAGTCAGATTTGAATTTCTCTTTTTATCTCACTGCAGTGCTCTGCAGCCAAGCCATCACCTAATTTAGCTAAGCCCATTGTTGCCCTGCCATTAGGCCCTGGCGAGGAGCTGCAGGCACCCTGCAGGACTCAGTGCAGCCAAGAGAAACCTCTGAGGGTGCATTTTTCCTCCATCCAGTCAAACTGATTTGCTGCCAGGCCAACATGCAGGCGACACACTTGAAACCCCTGCAAGCCTGCATGCCCTTAGAGGACAGTTCCTCAGTTGATGAAGACACGGCACAGCTCAGTCCTGCTGGCATTAATTGTCAGCACCCTCTGCAGCAGGCACCAGAATCAGCGTTCCCACCTGTCTGGGGCTGCTCATCCCACAGGGCATCCCACCAGGATGTCTGACTCAAGGGAGAAACTGAGAAGTCTCTTGGGGTAGCTGTCACCCCTATTGTGGTCTAGAGGCAGCAGTGGGAGTTGTTCTGGTGCCTGCAGAGGGGAAAAGAGGAAGGCAGGAAGATGAAAAGAGTCTCAGCCACATCGAGGAGTGGGAAGGAGAAAGGGGCTCTGATGAGTCACACAACTGCTGAATTTTTCTGTACTTTCTCCCAACTCTTGGCACAGATAAGAGAAATCCTTTTCCAGGCCCCGCCAAGCTGGCATGCCAATCAAGCTCTTTTCCATCCACATGCTGATATGTGCAATTAAAAGTTTCAGAAAGATCAAGTTAAACTCGATGTAAACCGCAGATTCCTATTTTCTACCAGCCTCCCACAAAGCCTTTCATACCTAACCTAAACTCAACATTGCCAACTCTCCTGAGATGTTTCTTGATAATGTCTTATGATAACGGATGTTTTTCCTAAAGCCCCAGCTCCCAAATGGAAATCATTACACGAGAATCTCAGCTTTCATTAAAAAGCAGATTTCTATTCCTCAGGGCCATGAAAGAAAGCTCAAAGCTGTGAATCCTGCAAATCATGCTGGCTTAGAAAACAGAAGGCAAACCAAAAGAAGCCAATGAAAACTACTGCAGCCATGGCTCAACACAGCTCCTGGACCAGGACAGCAGGGGCAGTCTCAGGTAAACTCCCCTATGGCACCATGCACTGCAAAATAAAGGTGCATAAACCTTTCTTTAGCAGCTGTTGGGTGATCAGACAGCTTCATTCTGCCTTATTTTTTGGAGTGCACAGATGTAAAAAGGGACTCACGAATAGGCATGCATACACAGGCACATACCCACGTCATATATCAGGCTTGCTGGTGTAGACACAGTCACACCAACATAAAACCCAGATGAATCCATCATCCTCACAAGCATCCCACTACAGAGATTGTTCAGTTACCATGAGGCTACAAAAATAGCCAAAAGATCCTTAGTTTTCTATCACACCATTCAGAATACAGGAAAAGTTGACAAGTGCTCACATTTTGCCTCCTGACTTTTCTAACTAAACTCCTCTCCAAGTACAAAAAAGGAGACAGAAATAAGCAATTTAATCCTCACCCTAATATGAAAATACATTCAAAAGGATAAGAAAGAACAGAATCTGAAGCTTTTGCTTGGCATTTCTGTCACTCTTACATACACAAATTTCACTTAGGTGCATGCTTCAACAGTTGTATTTTAACTTTTATAGCATAAACATCTGATTTTCCACACAGAAAGAGCTGGTTGTTCCCAGCTCCTTCTGCCAGTGAAGGACAGTGTTTCTTAGAGCAAGCAGATCCCTGGCTTTTCTGCCAGGACGTAGCAAAACACAGAGGTAGGGGCTAAACTCCTACCCTGCTCCTGTCTCCTTCAGGGCTGAAGTGAACTGCTATAGAAAAGGAGCAGGAAAAGAAATTTTGGATTGCTCAAAAAGGCAAAATGTTTTGTGACCTTTGCAAGAGCACTGCAGCAATCCAGCTGTCTCATGAGCAAGCATCAGAGCAGCATTAGTAAGCTGTGCACCGAGGGGCTCAGCCTGATGGTTTGCTTAGAGAGGAAATTGCTCGTGTAAAGGTTTTTAAAGCTCAGCTCACATGTGTGCACACACCCTGCTCAGAAAAAAAATATATTCTGAGGTTTTTCTCTTAACACTTCTCATTTTCTAACGGAGATAATTGAATGACTCAGTGAACATGGCTGGCATTAAAATCTTGGGGGAGGGAAAAGCAGAGGTAGCGAGCTCTAAATCCTCTGCCAAATCCCCTTTTCATAATTTATAGTCTGTCACCAGTTTATCACCGAGAACTGTCCCTCTTTTTCTCATTCTCCAGGCTCCTTTCCCAGTGGACAGTCCATGCCAGCTGTCTCGGCAGCAGGAACGTCCTTTTTTTCCCAAGCCTCGACCTGTGGGAAAATCTTCATTGGCCAGTAATTGATTCCACCCTGCCAGCTCCATTACTTTAGTCTACAGTCAAACTGCCAGCAAGCTGGAGACAGGCAGCCCCAGCCCTCCCCTGCTCCTGCTATTGAACCCCCTCCTGCCCAGCCCGTTGGCTACCGGGGCTCCGAGCTGATGTGTCAGCCCGCCCTGCAATTAGCACTAATCTGAAAATTGGCCTTTGCTGGCAAAGCCAAGCACCTGACAGCTAATTGTTGATGTCAGATTGATGTGCATTTAATATGGAAAGGTTATTTATCAAAGAGTACTTTTTTTTTTTTCTGTTGGTCTTGGTTTGTCCCCGCATTGCCACAGGCGCTTGCAGCCCACAGACCAATAAAGATCTTATACTTCATTTAACTTAAGGAGCCTTCTAAATACCCTTTTCAAACTCTCGGTGTAGGGCAGTGCAGTACTCATCTATTTAGAGTGTTTATAAAGAAATCACTGCTAAGCAAGCAATTATTGTTTTTAGTCTCTTTTTTTTGGAACCAAAATATTGGGGAGTGAAGAAAGGTTGATAACAGAATAGCAACTGCCAGCCAGCCCTGGGATTAAAAATGAAGTTTTGACTCATCCCCAGAGTCTTGCCAGCCCTTCCTTACACCAGGCTGTTCCAGTGTTTACAGTATTATTTCTGATTTCCATGGCTGTGTGTGTTACAGGAAACACACAGGGAAAAATACAGGTCCTGTTGATTTTAACAGAGGTTTTGCCATTCATGACAACAGAGCAGGGACTTCCCTGGTGCTTTTGTGGAGACAAAAGGACACGATCCTTCAAATCCTCATTCTGGTATCAGATGGCAGAAGGTGAAGTTGCATGCACATGGAAGCCCCATCATACTGCTGACATCAAATTGGCTGACATCTATCTGTCTGTCTGTCTGTCTGTCTATCTATCTATCTATCTATCCATTCATCTATCTATCCATTCATCTATCCATCCGTCCACCCACCCATCCATCCATCCATGTATTGTAAAATGGGTTCTCTTGATGATGAAAGCCATAGCTAAATATTTCCATGAGTGTCAGGCAATCTCTAGGCTGGAAACAGGCTGCAATACAAGCATTACTATTGGGAGCATCTGCCTGGTGCCATCTAGCACCTCCATAAATAGCCTAAAAAAGCAAATCTACCAGACATTTGAACAAAATCACACCTTTTCAGACTGGGCACACACTTCTTAGGTCATTATAAAGTCCTGCTAAAAATGAATAAGTTTTCACAAATGCTTAGAGGAAATTAATCTATGATATGGAGCCTTGGAGGTCAGCAAAGATACAAACAGTGCATGTAAAACTCTGCCATAAAATCTACAGTAAGAAAAAAAGCTGATGGTTTTAAATGAAGCAGGAGAGAGCAGTGTCTCCAGCATGAAAAGCTATGGAAAGTGGTAAATCAGAGGGGACACAAGCACAACAACAGTTTGATACAAATCATATTCTGACGGGGAAATGAAAAGTACCAGTGTGAGATGTGTGAAGCAGTTACTCATATTCATTCCACGGGTGTGAGAAAACATTGTTCATTTATATCTAAAGTATTTCCTTTTGAATGTAGTCAAGTATGTAACAGAGTCTTCTGATGTCTAAACTATCTATCTTTTAAAATATAAAAGTATATAATTTGTACTCCTCCACTAACTTCACATCACAAAAATTTAAGTGGAAAGTACCCTACCATGCAGGATCTAGAGAAGGACCCTCAACATAAAAAAAAAAGAAAAAGAAAAAGAAAAAGAAAAAGAAAAAGAAAAAGAAAAAGAAAAAGAAAAAGAAAAAGAAAAAGAAAAAGAAAAAGAAAAAGAAAAAGAAAAAGAAAAAGACAAAAAACAAAACAAACAAAAAAAAAACTTTCAAAAGAAAAAATTAGTTAATTAACATTTCAGCATTAATTAGGCATTGCCCACATAGCAACATCAGTACTAAGGGAGTGAATGGAGCAATGTGAGCAGACAAAGTGGAGGCAATCAGCTTAGTGGGGCTGGGTGTTGGGGCAGGCAGAAGCTGCTCTCAGGACCCAGCACCCAGTGGAGCTGGCAAAGTCCTGCACATCCTGGTGGTCCTCAGACAGGTGAATGTTACACCAAATTTTCATCCCCATCAGGCTGCCAGTTCACCAGGCCTGCTGTGCTCTGCTGTGACCAGGAATCATCCACATGCTCTGAGGAGCCCTGGGCACGGAGTTCCTCTCAGGCAGAAGCTCCAGGCTGGTGTGGATTTAGGAAGAGCAGCCCGAGGGCAGGGCTGGGTGTCCCATGGCAGGGCTGTGCAGGGCAATGGGCTGCTGGCAGAGGATGGGGCACCCTGCACACACCCACCATGGCATGTCCTCCTGCTGGATAAACTCTCACTGCAGACACAAAACCCCCCTCCTGCTGCCCTTGCAGCCAGGATGGAAACTAGGCAAATGCCTCGTTTCAAATACTTGCTTCAACCCCCTGGGCTGGTCCTTGGTCAGGCTTTAAAGACGTGTTGGGAAGTTTTGGCAGCGCTGCTTTCAACTTGGCCAGCGAGGAGATGTTGAAAGTTACACGACAGCATCCACACTGGAGTTCTGAAATGTGTTAATTAAGACATTCTGTTACCAACCCCTTCCTTCCTACGCAAGACAAAACCCACCGGGTGCTAAACGTGCCTGAAATGATTCGTATGCTTTAATGCTTTCCTGAATATGGATCAATTTTAACACTTTTTATAACGCCTGTATCCCAGCCAAGACAAAGCTGATGACTCCAGTCTGAGTCAAGCACACGTTTAACACCCTCTGCTGAATAGGTCCTGCAAGGGGAGAGAGTTCAAGAAGTCAGGGCAGGATAGCTGCTGGGTAGATGTTTGTCTGAGCTGTTTTTAAAGACTTCCAGTAACAAAAGCTGCACAAGTTCCCTCTGGCAATTTATCCTGCTCCTTCAGTTGCCTTACTGGCAGAAATTATTTTATGAAGTCTAATGCAATGCTCTCCATCACTTGTCTTTCCTGCTTTCCACAGACACAGAGGACACTCCTCCCCATAGCTGATGTGCACTTACTTGATGCCCTCCGTATTTTCATTAGTCCAAACAATGCTGATTTGTCAGAGTTTCCTCAGAAATGTATCCCAGGTCCCTGAGTACTGTTTCCCTTTTGCAGAACTATTGCCTCTCACTTCATCACTTCACAAGTCAGGAGAGCCCCTGGGACCAGGTGTTTCCCCACCACCCCTTTGTGCACTGAGGGTTTGGGCAGGATTCCTTCAAATCTTGCTATTCCCAAGGGGCAGGCTCTTTTCTCCAGTCCTTCCTCATTCCAGGTATCCCCACACACATCATCTCCCAACACAGAGCCCTCCATCTTCCCTGAGAAAATGCAATTCCCACCCAGAAGTCCCCCTGGCACCCTCCAGACTGCACAGTGCTTTCCCTCCTGGCAGAGCAGGATGGAGCTGACACAGAAATGACAGACCCACTAAGATGTCCTGTGTGTGGACAAGCATCCCTGATGCCACGGAGTCCTTGGGAAGGACCAGTTTCATGAGGACATCGATCCCTCTGTTGATGCCAGAGCAGAAACTCCCACTGTTTTGGAGAACATCCTCCTCCTGCAGAGCTGAGGGACACCCAGCAGACTCAACAACTGAGGTGCACACTCCAAGAACTGATCATGGAGTCTGATTCCATTCCCCTCACCTTTGAATAAAGGAAGCCAAGAGCCCTGCTCCCTCCTCTCCCACTGCTTGGAAAACTTGGGCACCTCTGGGGTAACCACAGGTGAGTTTCTTTCTAATTCCTCCATGATAAATCCCAAAGGATGGCTCGGGTGAGAGACTGTCCAAGTGTCATTCTTGTCCTCAATTTACATACCATAAACATTATTTGGATACCCACCAGCACACATTCTTGTATGGAGAACAAGAGATGTTAGTTAAGCAAGAGTTTTAGAAAAAAAAAAAAGGGGGAGGGAAATTTTCATGACATTGTTTTCTCTTACTTAAGTATTAATATTACTAGATAATACATATCCCCGTAATCTGGAACAAGGGTTTACTTCTTAGGATATAAAAGCTTCTTTCTATCAGATTGGAACATGTGTGTCTTGATCAGCTTGTATCTTGAGATACTTAAAAAAGAAGGAAGAAACTGCAATTTTTGCCATAGCTAAAATAAGGAAAATATCTCAGCCTGTCCAACCAAAACAATGACCTGATGCAGAAGTCAAGTCTATCAGGTAATGCTCAAGGGAACATTTTAAATAAGGAAAAAAGAGTGGAAGTGGGAAAAAAATGTCATCATTGTATTCTTATGCAGTAATGTTCCTCCACTAGCATTAACAGCTTATCTTCCATCTAAGCACTACTCGATAACAGACTGGGTTTTATGTTGAGTACAGGCTGTACCAAGTCACTAAAACCATTCTATTGTTAAAGATTATATAAAATGGTCAATCAAAGTGTCACTTCTTCCTGCCCGTCCCCCAGGCTGCTGTTGCAATAATTCCATATAAAAGCCAAGCGTGAAGGGGGAGCTAAGCACCAGGAGAGGGAGAAAATGGCACATTGCAGAGCCAGCAGGCACTTGGGGCACCCCACCACCCCAGAGAGCTGTACTGCAGGGTCACCCAAGCAAAAACACCCAAATAAAACTGGTTGAGTAAATTTGTCCTTGCAAAAAACATTAAGCAGTCTGTGCACCTGCAGAGCTGCTGAGCACCTTTCCATGCCTTGTCTGGTACAACAGGTCCCAGCACAACACAGATATGGGAGAGGAGGCCAGAACAGGCTCAGGAGAAGTCCACTTTTCTAGTATTTCAAATGAGATTTCTAGATAACCATGCTGTACCCATAGCTCAGAAATAAGCTGTGTCACATCAAAACAGTGGGAAACCACAACATTTGGTAACTGAATTCAAAAAGCTGCTTGTTTCGGTGGTGGTGGTGCGTTGGGGCCCCTAGGAGGTTTTCATACCTATGATAGTGGAATTTTGAAGGGGCTTTTTGAGAAGGCCTAAACTGGTAAGAGGGGGCAGTTTGGAGCTCAGTGACCAGTGTTCATGTGGGATGGGAATCAGCTCCTCCAAGCTGGAACAATCCCACAGGCATGATGAGCAGCAGGGCTTTGGGCACAAAGTCCTTCTATGCATGAGGGCAAAGTAATTCCTGACGCTGAAAGAACAACCAATCCCCAGCATAAAACAATGTTAGAGACCTCTTCACACCTGCCCTCAGCCATCTCTGCTGCTCAGCACCAGAGGGACACAAAGCAGTTCCATCTCACCCTTAATGCTCATATTCCTGGGAAAACTGAGTAGGCAGGAGAGCTGCATTCATTTGTGCAGGCTTGAAATAAGCCTTTGTTAAGTATTTGCTTAACATACAAATGCCTTTCACATTTCAAGATAGACAAATCAAGCTTATGTTCTAATTAAGGAAGGGATCAGATGAAGTCCTCCCTCCAGCAGAGATTTTCCAAAATTTTTGCTTGGATTCAGATGCATATTCTAAGCACATGGATTGACAGGGAGGAGATGGGTAACAGAGGGCTCATGCTATTTGTGATTTGTGCTAGAGAGTACATAAAGAAGAGGACACAGAAAAATAATTCCCATTTCTCAAGTCCCAAGAGCTGATACAAATACAGTTTGTATCAACAAGAGCAGCAAACCACCAGCATATCTCATTTTCATCTGCTATCCATGGGGGTTTGTCATGAGAGCTTTAAAGGAAATCTGCATATCATTGCAGCAGGGTACATGTTTTCTCTCACACAGCTCTGCTCACACAGGCATAGCTGTATCATGTGCTGGCAAGTAACAGAGAAGTTGAGCAAACATACCTGAAATAGCTCACATACTTAGAGATGCCAAACAGGCTCCTTACACCATTTCCAGAGGGGCTTTTTTTGCCTAGCTCCCTGCATCCCCCAGCCCCGCAAACAACAGTTGTTCCTGTGGGCTTGCTCTCTCACCAAGTCATCAATTACAAGGTGACGACTTGAAGAGCAATCATTTGTCCCTGCAAGCCAAAACGAGCAGCCCTGCTCCTTTGTGCCCAGCTCTGATGAGGAGCTTTCCCAGGTCCAGGCTTGCTCCAGGGCCGTGTGTTCTCCTGCCCCACTGCCCAGCCCTCTTGCCTACCCTGCTTCTTTCCCTCTGGCCTGCTCTCCCAGGCTTTTTCAGGCAGCAAAGCTTTCTCTCCTCTTTCCTGCCTCTTCCCTTGACCCAGCTGTCCCACCATACTCCAGGTGCTCAGGACGCTGTGACAGAGATGAAACAGAGTTACAAACACTCCAATCAACTTGATTGCTGTGTGCTGGGACCTTAATCCTGCTGCTGCCCCATTGCAAAAGCACCCCAAACTGAAAACCAGTGCATTCACAAGGAGTTGGTTGATGGAGACTGAGGACCAAATCTGTTTTGCAGAAGAACCAGGAGGGTTTAGGAAGCAGAAAAAAAAATACCTGAGCAATGCAGAGAGGGTATCTGAGCGAGTGTGAGGGAGATGGTCTGGAAATGGCAAATGGAAAAGAGAAGCTGGGCTGCCATGAAGAAGCTCATTGGCAAAGAGATCTAAGAGACGAGACAGGGGGCAGATGCTCCTTTGCTTTAGATGTTTCAAACAGGACTGACGGTCGTGCCAGACGCTGCATTGCAGGGCAGTGGGGAGGCTCTGGGTGACAGTCCCTTGCCAGCAAGGTGAGGCCGCTGTCCCCACCCCTTTCGGTGGGATTTGTGCCACGGAACCTCTTCTCCACACACTCTGCCCTGCCTGCCACGGGGGCAACCATGGCAAACCCTCCGGAGACAATCAGGCTCCGAGGCCGCAGCATTCCCCGGGGATGGGGCTTCCCTGCATGGCCGGGGGGCTACGGCATATGGGAGTCACCCGGCTTGGCTTTGCGGCTCAATTAAAGAAAAATAAAAGCGTGAAGAAGTCGCAGGTTCCCTGGCAGGGGAGGACGGTGTTGCGGTGGCTCCCAATGGCTCTCGGGGCGATGGCCCCGCCGCTGTCAGCGCAAAGCAGCGAGCGCGATTAATGGGCTGTGGCAATCGGATCCCAGCGCTAGCGGAGACAGCAGGTCCCACCATTTGCATGCAGTAAATTATTCAGGCTGTCAGCTGCTCGGATGCGGGTCGGTAATGCTGTGGTTAAACGCTGGCCACATGGCTAATCCGAGGTGTGCCCGCCAGCCCCGCTCGGGGCAGCGGGACAGCTGTGCCACCGCCGCCCCGCAAGCCACAGCCCGGCTGTCACAGCCCGGCACGGCCAGCAGTGTCCTTCCGGCTGCAAAACCACCGAGACAAGCCCAACAGCTCGACTTGGCTTCATTTTCAAGGGATTGTAACCTGGGAATATGGGGAGGGTTGGATGCCACAGAGCCAAGTTCAGTGAACCTGAGTTCAGTGCCCTACCTGAGCCTCCAGACACGAAGCGTTTCTCAGGAATTCCGTGAATGGCTGGACTCAAAATTGGAGTGTTCCTATACTGAAAACACAGCATCATGTGTTGATTTCTACAAAGCCAAAGGCACTGCTCTAGAAGAACCTCAATTCAGGTGAGTACCCAGTGAGCACCCATGCAGGATGAGCTAGATGTGCACTGCCAGCATCCCTTCTGCCTACCTGCCTGTGGGAAGTGTGTTCTCCCCTCATGCAAAAACAATTAATTCAGAATAACCTTTTAGGGTGGAAAGCCTGAACTCTCCTAAACTTGAGTACTTTTTTCCTGGAGCACAGCATGAAGAATAGCAAACATGGGGCAGAAGGAAAAAGGTTATTTGTAAAGTAACGTGGGAAGAAAAAATCCCAGGCAGCTGTCTGCCCATACATAGATGTAGTTCTTTATCCCTGTTTTCCCACGAAGAGAAGGGATGCCAAAGGACCTGACACAAACACAACACCAAACTCAGAAGGAAGAAGCTGTTTCTTCATTAGCACCTCAGTGTGGACAACTGCAGCAAAATCCTGCCATTTGCATTCAAATCAGACCTGCTTCATGCAGGGACCTGCCCACCTTCACTGGTGCACAGCCTGAGAGGGGCTGTATTTCGTGTCAGGGGCTTGAAATGGTTCAGGGTTGTCCCATGTGGCTCAGCACCCCAGAAGCACCTGTACCCTTGCTAAGCACACCAGCAAACATGCTGGGCTGCAGTACTGGCAACTCAAGTACTTGGCTTTCTCAAACATGCAGGTCTTTTAGTGAAAAGGAAACATTTGATTAAGAAAATACAAATAGTGATAGTGTTCTAAGGAAAAAACCAAAACCAAAACACCCTAGATCAGTCCTCAGGCTTTGAGAGTTTGAAATGAAAAAGTGAAGAGAAATAAAAGAGAGGTGGCAAATAGTAATACTCTGTGTGAGCACAGTAGCATAAATTGGGAGGTAGAGGCATGATAATGAATAGCAAAACTGAAGCTTAGGGGCATGAGGTCACTTTGATAAATAAGCACCTACTTCAGGATGTACAGGCAGATCAAGGTGCCCATGTCAGCCTGATCCCTTGAGTTCACATCTATTTGAAAACGTCTAGGTATATCCCATTCAGTCTGACGGTATTTAGGACAAGTAATTAAGAATGGGATTGTCAGAAGGTCGAGCTATTTCAGATCTACAAAGACTTAAAATTCATTCAAGTGCTCAAAAGTAGCACTGAATAGTCCTATCATGACCAAAGGCCCACATAGCAGCACAGAAATTTAGGCAGCAGTGTGGGTTTTCACACATCAGAGCCATATTTTTATCCTCATTGAGGTCCAAAGTACTTATGCATCTATACACTAGCAGTAAAACAACAGAGTGATCCTTTATGACAGTATGACCATAATCTAACTTGACAAATGCAGTTGTCAGCATCCCTTAAAGTAAATTATAACTACGCCCCCTTGGCTAAATCCTGAGCCCTTTCAAATAACAAAACAAAGAGCTCTCTCCCAAGAGTTGTGTTCTCTGCATTGTATTTTCTGACATGCTTTCCCACCATCAACCTTTCATCCTGTTGAACTAATTTCCATTGTGAGCAGCGTAGGGCAGGGAGGATAACTCCTGTTAACTTCACTCTGGTGAAGTGTGGGCCTGCCTAGAGGAGAGGCAGTGCACAGGCACATCCCTGGCAGGGCTGACCACCAAATCCCTGTCCTGCTGAATATTTACATGTACTACTGTGCTTTTCTATGAGGAGCAGGTAAGCTGGGACTAACGACTGGGGAAAAGCCCTCCCCAGGTGCCCATCTCCAGAGCTCACAAGGTGCTACAGTGGTTTGCACCAAGGTGCTTGGCTGCAGCTCCTCCAGCCTGCTGCCCTCACTGCTACCAGCAAACAAGGCACCCAAAAAAAGCTTAGAGACATTGAAATGGACCCTTTCCAGGAGGGGCTCAGCTCAGCTCTGGGTCTGACTGACCAAGACAAGAGATGCAGCAAGGTCCTGCCAGAGGCACTGTTGCAGAGGGCAGCAGCACCCTTCGGTTTTTCTGTGTAAGTGGAAGAAAGAAGCCTTTTACAGCCCATTTTCTCCCCTCAGTACTCATGTACATTTGTGCTCTTTGCTGTACACTGTACACCTCTCTGGCTTGCACAAGCTCTTGCTCTGCCCAGTTTCAGTCGTCTGAGACTCAATCCTCATGCCCTTTCAACACCTCTTAATACATGTGGAACAGTAAGAGCACTTCTTTGTCATGAATTCAGGGCCTCTTGGTCTGTGTGTCCCATCTTGGGCTGGTTTTGCCCTCCAGCAAGAGGGAAATGGTGCTCTCAGGGGTGCTTGGGTGCTTTACCAGCAGAAAACTTCCCATGCAACACTCAGTGCCTGAAGGGAGGGTTGAAGGAGCCCAAGATGAGCAGGAGTTTTGTTTGCTTTGTTTTCACATTGTTCTCTGTAATTTCTTTATCCTGATGTTTTGGGTTTCACCCGCAGGAATTCTTCAGGTGAACCCTGCTTTCTGCATTAACATTCGATCTCAGCCCAGCTGGTGTGGTTACAGTTTTAAAGGGAGATGAAATTGGGGTCCTGCTCACACGCATGGCTTGCTGCACCGAGAGAATGGCTGAACCTCACAAACCCTGATCCTGGGGTTGCATCCTGCCCCTAACCTGTGCCTGGGGTCTCACCCATGGGCATCCTCTTGCCCCAGTGCTCTTCTCTGGGAGATGGAAAGGCAACGGCCCCAGCTTGTGCCAGATGCCCTCCCTCCCTCCATCTCCCCACCCCAGTTCCTATAAGCACATCTTGCTTGTTCCTACAAGCCACCATAATGATGAACTAGACTTAAACTGAGCAAACAGCAGGGTCAAAATTGTTTGGGAACTCACCTGGGAGTGAGTTTCTTGGGTGGGAATTTGCAGAGCAGCTGGGCAAGAGCAGCAGCCTCCCCAAATGGCTTAGCAGGGCCCAGGGAGGATGTGCCCATGGCCTCAGCACAGCACCTCTATGTCAAGGTACTCAATACTGACCTTGAAAATCATCTTAGGTATGGGCTTCTCCTGCTCCCATGTTTCCAGTGTGCAGCTTTCAGCAAAAGGACAAAAATCTGGAGGACTAACAAGTTTATCAAGTCATGCTTTAGCCCTTACTGTACACATCAGCCACTTCTATCACTGCCAAGAGACACAGTGAGAGGTTTTGTCAGACCATCCTGTTTCCAACACGGCCAACTGCTCGTGCATATGGCAGGAGCCACAAAAGCACTCTGCCATCCTGCCTGCACGAGCCCTTGCCCAGCTGGCAAGGTGCAAGAAGGAGACAGCAGAAATCCTTTCTCCTCATCCTAGCAGCTGAGGATAAACAGGACGGCCTGGCATGCCTGGGCACCACTGCCTTCCTTGCATCCGGGGTCCCAGACAGACTCAGAGAGGAAGTCTTCACCACATCACCTAAACACAGCTCACAGCAGAGATCTCAGAGGCAGAGACTGCAGCCACCTGGGTGTGCCTGAGTGCAAGGAAGAGCCCTGATCAAAGCCAGGAAGAGTTCAGCCTGATCCCACACAGCATCTCAGGTCTCCTCAGATGACTCGGGATCAGTGGTGCCCACAGACACACGACCCTGGGGG
>JAHLSL010000021.1:11333388-11417253 GCA_025920805.1 Petroica traversi | reverse complement strand
GCCGGAGAGCCAAACAGCACCCTGAATTCAGCAGGGATCTGCTGGGGCAGACAGGAGCACAAATCAGTGCGTGAGACACCCAGAGCAAAGCCTGGCCCCAAAGAGGACATGAAATCACACATCAACACCTGCTCTTAGGTGAACCTGAGCAAACCATGCCTGGCCTATTGAGTGTCCTTCTCTGGGCCTGCCACAGGCCAGGGCAGCTCACGCAGGGGCTCTGGCAGACAGGCCAGGCAGGAGGCAGCCAGTGACTACCAGGAGAGGACATTTACACACAGGAGTCCAGACCATAACCCCTCCCTGAAGGACAGCTGTGTCAGCTGCCAGGTGCTCCTGCCAGCCACACTGACAACACTGCCCATTACCTTGGTGTGGCTGGCACCAAACTCTGAGCTGGGATGGACACCTTTCCACACTGTACAGGAGCCTGCACCTATGGAAATGTATCTCACTGAGCCTGTTCTCAGTTTGCCCATACATTCAGTAGGAATAAAGAAGGAAGAACAATACCATTGCTGGAAGTGGGAGAGGGCAGCAGCCACATGCAGTAGCCACCATCTCCCTTAGACTGCAGGGAAGGCCACGCCAAACAAAGAGCAAACTAGCCTCGAGGATACACAGAAGGTGCTGATTTCCACCTCTTCTACTTCTGGAGAACCCCCCAGTGCCCTGCAGTCTTTTGACAATTGGATCCAAAAGTGAAGACTGCACTCTTCTAGCTCAGAAGCAAATCAGCTCCAGGTCAGGGCATTCAAAAGCTCCAAGCTTTCAAAAAGTTGAGAAACGAAAAGAAGCACTCAATCAGAGTGGCCAAGTGAATGAAAACAAAATCACATAATGGTACAGGTTGAAAGGGACTTCTGGAGATCATTTGGTCCATTCCTCCCTGCTCGAACAGGGCTCCATGGTCCTTGTTGCCCAGGACCGTGCCCAGACTTTTTTTCCCAGTATTTCCACAGCCTCTCTGGGCAGTCCCTGTCACAGTGTAAAACTGTTTCCTGGCGTTCAGAGGGAACGTCCTGTGTTTCAGTGTGTACCCACAACCTCTGCTGCTGGCACTGGGCACCACTGGTGCCCTCCTTCGAGCCCTTTTTGAAGATAGGAGTGATATTTGCTTTCCTCCAATGCTCAGGCACCTCTCTCAGCCACCACAACCATCCAAAGATGTTCAGCATGGTGCCCAGACACTCATTTGTGAGGCAGGTCAGGATGTATATGAACACTCTTCTCTCACCTGTTTGTTCGCATGTTTTGGTAGTTGGCATATTAGACAGTGGCCTTCAACTTCAATTAGTTTTGGGTTTTATTTGTGTTCAATTGAATCATTTTGACAAGAATTGAAGAACTCCTCCCTGGGAAGAGAAGTATAAAGCGCTTAAGTTTCTTGCCAATGCCACTGGACTAAAACAGTGAAACAACACTTTAATTCCCATATGTGTCATGTCTTAAACACAAACCAGGTTTGAGGTTGAGAGGATGTGCAGAGATTCAACCAGCAGAGCTGCTGTTGTGTGAAAGGCATTAACAGAGCTGGTATTTCAGTAGTTCTTTGAGACGGGAGAAAAAAGACACAGTTTACTACTTTGAAAGTCAACATTTTAAAATTATTTATATATGCCACCACTTTCAGAAGTTAACCCAAAGCTATGGAGTGTCTACAGAATCTATTCCAAGGATGGCTTGGATCCCTTAGCCCAGCTGGGAAGTGTGACTTTTGGCTGCTCTTGACACGCAGCCTGCTGCAGACAGAGGTTATCAAATGGCAGATTTCCTCATTAGAGCCACCATGCAGGGAGTGCATCAGGGTGCTTAACTCTGACTGAATGAGGCACAACCGAGAAGGCAACAGGAACACTTAGAGGTGTTTAAGATCTTACTCATGCTAGTCTAATGCAGTCATACCAGGGATAATATTTATTTTGGATTATGGCCAGATGACAATGTAATAAACCCAATGTATTAGTCCAGACCTTTCCCATGTGATAAACACTTCGCCAGAACCTATAGTGTACTAAAAAAACACATGTGGAGTGCATGCTTGTATCTAGTAGAATTGCTCTCTAGCCAAAACAGAAGACTGGAATAGCTTTCCCAGCATATGGGATTAATGCTGACAGAAAAAGAATAAAAAGCTTGAACCATAATTTGCCTGATTTATAAATGTGACAGTATTAAGAAATCAGGAGGAACCCAAATTTTCCAGAATGTCCTAAAGGAAAATAAAATGTGAAGTATTCTTTTCTTTAGAAACAAGCTCAGTGCCAAAGCTTTGGTGGCTAATTTGTTTTCAATAGGCAGGCCTGATTTCTTCAGTGTTTCCCTTATTCCCCATCTCATCACTTAAAGGCTTGGAATATGAAAGGGCAGACAAGCCTAGGAGGATTTACCACGTCTTGTTATAGCACATCAGTCACCAAAGGAACATTGAACTATTCTCATTTTTCTTCCAACTCCACATCACTATAAAGATCTTTTGCTTTCCAAGTACATATAAAGTGTTTAATGTTCTGTTCATAAAATAAAAGGTAGACTTATAGGACAACTTATTAAATCCTTCAAAACAGGACCAGAATAAACACAAAAAAGAAATTACTGCTTCAGCTTAAAGCCCAAGCCAGCTTTGATTCAGTTTTTATCAAAGCTAACTTTGCTTATAAGCACATCTTATGTAAACCCAGAAAGCACCTCAGACATTGAGCACATGAGTGGAGTGAGACGTGAAGTGGGTTATGGTGAAGCACCAACACTTCAGTTAAGGTCTGGAAAAGGCAAGTGTCCTCCTAGCAGAATGTGTGGAAATACTCCTTGCTTGTGCAGGGGGTAAGATTTTACCCTCCCACAGCCATTTGCTGCAGAAACACCCACAGAGTGCCCGACCAAGAGGGGAGGCAGGGCCGGGATGGCAGCAGCCTCCTCCTCCCTCTGCTGAGGGTGCATTTCATGCTGCTCTCGGAGCACTCAGCGTTACAACTCCGAGTGCAAATTTTACACCAAGCATCAATTACAACTACTCGAAGTGAATGTGTCATGCTGATCCAAATCTAAGTGAGAAAATTGTCAACTAAGAGATGTGGGCAGCATGCAAAGCAGAATATGATAGAGGAGGATGAAAACTCAGTATCTGCTAATGAAGTGGGGTTTGTGTTGTTACCTGAAAAATTTCAGAGCAAAAACCACATTCAACACTTTCAAAACTTCAGACTGTTACAGGAAAAAAAACCCCCGAATGTCTTCTCAGCTGCATAATCAAAAAAAAAAAGGTGAGAGAATAAATCCATATGATTTTAGTAATGAATTTTGCACATCTGGTCTGTGCTTCAGAGTAAGACAAAATTACAAAATTTAGAAGAAAATGCAGCATGGCATGTAGAGAAATTCCTGATTTTGGCAGCCAGAAGAACATAGTTGCAGAACTTGATTTATCCCGTCCTCAGGATTCTCAGCAAAATGCATTTCCATTTACAGCTGGAATGTTGGTATGTGTAAGTAGCATTGATTTGGTTCATATTAGTACAGGTAGTATATATAGTGATAAGGATTCCAGGCAGTGCTGTGGGCTGGGCACAGTGCCACTGAGCTGCTGGGCTGGCTTTAGCCTTTCTTTATGTTAGCAGGAGCAGCTATCCTCTTATCTGAAACATGAATGATCTCCAAGCTAAAGTTCAGATTGATGCCACTGCCCAAACAAGACACAGGCAAGGCCACTCAGGGATCTGCACCATGCGGACAAGGAGATTTCACTGTGCACAGCTCTTGTACATACACTTGTGCACATCTGACAGCAGAAAACGCAGAGAGAGCAAATAAAGGATGTAGCCATGAAGAAAAAAGGGAGCTTCTGGGGATAGGGAACAACCAGAAAAACCAGAAAACCAGAAAAAAGTCTGCATCTGTTATTTTTCTATATGGATGGCCCTAGAAATACCTGCTTGCAGTATAAATTTATACTCTGATAAAAGACTGGAGTAAAAATTAAGAATAGTCTTATAGACACAAACCATGCAATTGTGCCATCGTGGCTGTTCAGTAATGAATGCTGGTGGTTTCTTACTCTGTGTTAAGGACATGAAGTCTCCACATATTTTTGCTATATGCAGGTATTACAGCTATGAAATCCAATTGCAACAGCCCACCACAAAGACATTTCAGAATTCCCTGCTCTATCTTTGCAATTCTGCCTTTGGGACTTGTACAGAACTGAAGCAATGTGCAATGGGCACAGGCTACAACAGAGACTCCTCCATGGGACAGCTCTTGTATGAAGAGTTGGAGAGCCAGTTGCTGAAGGTCACCAAAGATGAACTGGGACAACAAGTGGCTCACCAAGGGCCACAAAGACAAGCAGCAGCCTGAAGCCACTGGAAGTCCAACCCTGCAGTCTGTGTGACTAGGTCAGTTTATGTCAACCCCTGGGTTTCCAAATAGAACAGTAAGCTGCATTTGAAGCAATGACCACTACAGCCTCCAAAAGTTACTTCTCTAGAGGTTATCCAGAGAAAGGTTTGATAAAAACACTATCTGTTACCCGACTGTGAAATAACTCTTACTCTGCTCCAAAACATTAACACACATACTTCCTCCCCAATCACTCTCATTGAAGGCTGATCAAGCATGTAAGATGAGTTATGTTCACCAGACAGAACTTCTTTGATATTTTAAGCCCCTCCTGGCTTCTTAAAAGGCCTCCTTTTCCTACTCTAGTGATAGGGTAATTTTTTACCTGGAGGCTAACCCCCAGTGAAATTCATGTTCAAAATCCCCTAATTAAGATCACTGAGATGAATGAGCAAATTAAAACAACAAAATAAGTTTGCATTGCTTGTTTCCTCTCTCTTGCTGGGATCCATACTGATTTCAGAAACAAAATTTCAGTTTGCAAAACTATAAAAGAATCTGTTGAAACATGCCCATTCCTTCAGAATTGTTATGCATTTACCATGTGATTCTTCCTAGTATTTTGGTAAATAAGTACCTTATACTAAAAATATTCTTCTTGACAGATCATGCAAGAGATGTATCTTGGAAACTTCCCATATCAGTTGATGTCAGGCACTGGAATGGACTGCCCAAAGAAGCGGGGAGCCACCACATCTGGAAGTGCTCAAAAAATTTGTAATGTGGCACTTAAGAACATGGTTTAGTGGTGAATGTGGCAGTGTTGAAAAGTCCAAGTTAACAGTTGGACTCAATGATCATGGAGATCTTTTTCAACCTTAATAATTCTATGATGCTCTCTGCAATGGACGTCTTGTTTCAGTGTTATGAGAGGGTAAAGGTAGGAAATTAGTTTTCTTCTGTTTATTTGGCCAAAGGTTTTCTTTTAGCCAGAGGGGTAAGAAACAACCAAACCTCAGTGCATATGGCTGTAGTTCCAGGTAAAAAGACACTTCAGCTTTCCTTTGGATTTTCTTTTTATATGTTTTTTAAAAAAAATACTTTAAAAAAGAAATGACAGTGTTCAACCTAAATGGGCTAAAGCTTTTGTATCCTGTTCTAAACAAATTTTGTTGGACCACATGAAGACTTGCAGAGCTTGGGTGGAAACCTGACCCAGCAGCCAGCTGTGATCTCAAAGAACTGCTCCCCATTTCTGCACTGATGCCATCCAAGCATCTCCCAGATGAAGGCAAGGAAAGGGATGTGTGAGCTGTGGCAGCCTGGAACTGGCTCCCTGGTGCCCTGCTTCTTTAGGGATCCCTTACCTCCTTTTTCCTCATGGACTGAGACACTTTGTACTCAGTCATGACAGGCAGAAGGAGCTACACCAGCCTTCAGTGGCTCCATCACTGCAGGAAGATGAGGTGTCTGTGGGTTTGGGTAATACATGCTTAAGCCAGTGTGCATTTTGCTGATTTTTGTGCAATTTGTTGAATAACACACATATAAAAGAAACACATTGTCACTGGACAGTCAAACAAGGCATACTATCTTAACAAATCACCTTTCATTCCTACATTTGGGAAAAATATTTTAAGATTAAATAGGCTTTCTTTTGCAATTCATTGGTATGAATGGCAAATTTAACTTTCCTTCAGCACACCTGTTAGGCACTATGCAGATCACAAATGACTATGCAGCATTTAGGCCTGGATATATCAGAAATCAAAATAAATGTTCTCTGATAACAAAAGCGCAAGAAGATATAGGAAATACCATAGCATGATTCTTTGGTTGTGTGTTCAAACACCCACTATATTTATCTTAAATATATTTACAGAAAACTAAGACCTACACTTGGTCAACTACATTCAAACAGCTTCTTTTCATTTCTATGAACCACCAGAGAAAATTTACTAACATGCATTGGAAATGGGAGCTCTGATTAAAGCAAAGAATAATCTCTAGTTCCTCATGCAGATGGACATAAAAGCTTGATGCAGTGTAACAGATATTAAACCCAGTATCAGCAGTAAAACAGCCTGCACTGCAGCTTGGAAATCAGAAACCCTTGATGTCATTCTGTATGAAACACCATCCTGGAAGCAGCACCATGACAGCAAGCTTTGGACTTCCTCCATGGAAAATCAACATTCCTTTGGGATAGTATGACAGACACTGAAATTTTTAATACTAGAATATGAACACATTCAGTTAACCTAGAGAAGCTCAGTTAAGCTTTCACCTTTAAACCCAAAGGCAAAGAACTAGAAAGACGAGTGAATAAAAATGGAGCAAGAATTAGGTACAATGTGCTTCTTGTCTTTTATTGATCTCAGTTTTTACATGACTAAGTGGACAGAAAATTTTCATTTATTTCCTGAGGAAGCATTTAATTCATGTAATTGGTTATAAAGCACAAAGAGCATCTCTTTGCAGTAAGTTTACTCCCTTTGCTTTGTCTGCTTGCTCTCTGCAAGTCCCAAAAGCACTGCATCAGCTTCCAGCAATGTTGTATCAGTGGCTGCCCCCAAGAACCTGGACGTCAGTTCAAGATCCAGCAGTCTCAGGCGTACCCGGGTTCCTCTCTGATATTTTCTGCAAAGAAAAGGGGAGAGGAGGAAGAAGGTAAGTTTTGATAAACAATGGTCTTGCATCTCCTAATGCTCTCTCCTCTCTGCAGAGCCAAGTAGCTGCCTCACAGAAAACAAAAGCGTGCAATGAAGTCCAACACTGCAATGACACCAGCACTAAAACTGCTGGGACACACTCTGGGCCACCACTGAGCCAGTCTCTGCTGATCCAATGCTGCCCATCAGACACCACCAGATCCCACTGGGGGAATGCAGACTCTACAAAAAAGCAGTTTATTATATGGGAAACTCCTTGTGTCTTCCATCAAAATATTTTACTGTATCATCTACTATCATGCCAATAATTATCTGCAGGATAACGTATCATCAAAGGGGAGGAAAAGTCATCATTAGATCACTGGTGACATTGCTATTATCAAAAAGTATAATGCCAGCTAACTATGGTTTATATTTCCAACCCTGGGCCTCAGGCAAGGAACTTTTCTTGTCTTATCCCCTCATCCAAAGAGTGGGCATCATCTTCAAGTTTTTTATTACATATAATTAAAAAGAAACCCCACCACTATTGTAATGAAACATTCTGCCTACAGGCTTGGGTTTTATTGTTTTATGCTCTCTTTTTTTCTTTCCTTTTCCTTTTAAGTCAGAAGATGTGAGCATTCAGCATGTTTTTAAAACAGACCCTGTGTTAAGATGGCCATGCCAAATTAGTGAAGATTTTTTAAATACAAGCATGTTTTATAATGCACCTGGAGAGCTACTGATTGAAGCCCAGTGATAAAACTGAAAACTATTCTTCTTTTGAATGTTCAAGTTGTACTTTTTTTACCTCCTAGTCAAAGCATAAAGAGCTGAAGATGCAGCAAGCTTGACTACCTTGAGCAAAAGCAAGAGAAAGTTTGAAACATTCTCCAGCTACCAACAGAAAAAAATGTAATAGGGAAGTCTGGTTGCACCATTTCCACCTTGCTAATTTTCATCTCCATCTTGGGCAGACAATCTCTGTCTGACAACTGTTTCCTAGCGTGAAACAAAACTGAACCAAACTTCAACTTTCTTCAGCTCATCAAACCAAGATTCATTTTGAAAACTGAACACCTTAAGAAAAGGTCCTGGACTTGCATTTGTGGTGGGTTTTGGTTTTATTTTGTTTTCATTTTCTGTCAGTGCTATCTTGCATTCATTTCCTGTACCTCTTGGTTAATGCTGGGTAATACTCAGCTATGATCCAGACTGCAAAGTACCTTAAAGTGGATGGTATCTTCCAGGGTTTGTCAGGCTTATTGAGAACAGAATTCCCCAAAATAGTTTTGGAATAAGAAGAATAATGAAGAGGAAAGCTCCTCATTGAAGTATCTTCAATGAGGACTAGCTGACTAGTAGTTTTAGCCATTTGAACATACGGGAGAAATTCCCAGAAAATTCTCTAGCATGAACCAAACCTTCACCTTAGTGGCAGCTGCTGGCTAGATGGATTGCCTTTGCCTCTAACCATGAAGTTATCCTGACCTCTCAACAGTATCTTCAGCCTTTCATTTTACTGCCTTTATCAATGTGAGGGGGGGATTAGGTTTTGAGAAAGGGCAAAATAAGAGGGAGAGAAGGAAGTCTGAGAAGGAGAAATGGTCTGTGGAAACAGAAAGGAAGGAGCAGATACCTTTTAATGAGTAAACAGGAGGCTTGGAAAGACAGAAAAGAAAGGATAAATGTAAAGCATGTGATAAAAAAGCACTGAAAACACTGCAGGTGAGTTGTGTAGAAATCTACTATATACAATATACAGTAAAACCAAGAAGAAAACATCACTGAAAAGTAAAGACTGCATAAAACTATTAAAAGCTGACTGACACTAAACTCAGATCTTTGACTACAGCATTCTGTGCTGCTTTTAAAATCTTAATATATTTAAAACCTAAAAGGACTAAAGACTAACACTAGTGATTCTGTAACAAATTTTAAGACCCAGTCATCCCTCTGCCTTTTTCTCCTCTCTTTCCTCCTACAGGAAAAGCAGCTCATCAGTAACCTAAAGCAGGATGCTGTTGAGAAAACTACCTTCAGGGTCCAGCATTCTTCTACAGAGATTGAACTGAACGAGGTTTAAATTGAATTAGAAGTCCTCTCTCTGTATGACAGCACACAGTGGGAGAGATATTGAGCTGCATCTTTGTAACTGAAATACAAAATATTTCTTTCATCACGCAGCAGTTCCTTTTGGGCTGGTTGCTTGACTACAGTGATGTTTTACAAGTGAATAGATGAAATTATTTTTTTCTAATCAAGCCTTTAGAAGTACTGTTTATAACCAGGGAAGTCCATATGGAAAATCTGTGAAGAAACTGTACTTCTCATGATTAATGCATCTAATTTTATCAAAAATAAACAAATAAATAAATAGTTTTAAGCATGACTCCCCCAACTTTAGCACTGCTCACTGTACACTCTGCAGAGAACTTTGCTCAGCTTTCCAGACATGACTTTAGCATATATTTGTAATGCAAAATCTAAGCAACTGTATTTTCATAAGAAGAATAACAATCTTCAATGCTGCTTCAGTAACTGGAACAGATTCCAGATACTTTAATCGTACTTAACTCAATTATTAAAGAAGCTTTTCCAGTCACAGCACATCTGCTTACAAAAAGATCATGATGAACATCTCTTTGAGGAACTGACACAACTGCCAATTTATATGAATATAAACATTTGGGTTTGTGACAGATGTTCCCTACAGCTAAAACACTTCAAGAGTATGTGGATAATGTAGAAAAAGCAGAAACATGAACACAACATGCAGTGGTGGTCTATCCACCCCATTTCAGAGCAAGAGGAAATGATAGGCTGCTCTATGCATAGTAATCATATTCTATCCACAAAGGTATTTACCCTTAAAACAGATAAAACTATCCTATGGCTAAAGCAGAGCTTGAAGCAGGACCAGAAACAAAGCAGGCATTTTATTCTTTTCAGGAATAGTGGCCTAGGAGACACAGGATGCCAGTGTAAAAAGGAAAGAAACCATCTACTTACTCCACTTTGCAAAAGGACTTGCTTTATTTTTAAGTAACAATGCTGGTATTCAAAATCATCTTATCCAATGACCATCAGCAGGTACCACTGACCTTCACCCAACCCCCAAGCACTGTGTGTCTCAAGGATCCACGTGTTTTCCTCCTACCACTTCCTACTGCCAAGTAAAAGTATTAAATTCACTGAGAAGCAGACAAAGGTGTTCAGTTACATACATAAATGAAGATAATAAGAATTTCTCTAGAAGTGAAAAAAATTATTTTGCAAGTAGACTCAAAGCTTGATCCACTTCCATAGAATTTATTTTGAATAGCTATGAATTTTAACCCTTCAGGAACACCAATTTTGAATGGAAGGAGTCCACCCAACACCCACATTCAGAGGTGGGAATCCATCCCACTGAAGCACCACCTCTGCCTGAACTTCAGCCAAGGAACAATGAGTCCCAAAAAGCTTCCTCTGGTTTAAATGTTACCTGCAGGCTCCTCTCCAACTCTTCTGGAGTGGGCAAAGCACTAGGCACAAGGTGTACCTTCCCCCAAACATCCACTTCCAGAAGATGATATTAAGTTGGAGACACCCCAAATAACTGTTGCAGAGCTCTTTCTAATTTTTGAACTGTCATGGAAAAGAACTAGAAAAGAAGCAAACTGAAAATCCTTTTTTTTTATCTGAACCATAAATCTGTGCAACCAGACATCACGAATATCACAGAGAATATGAGAGGAACACAGAGAAAGCACCTAGCATAGCCTTGCTAATGGTGCTGAAGAAATTTTAAAAACAAATACAAAAATTGGATTTTATGTTCTGTTACTACACTAAAAATAGGGCCTATTGTCTTTGCATGCAAATATCAAACTACTGTGCCTTAACTTACAAAAAGCAGGTCTTCTCTTTGCTAGTCACGAGTAGCACATTATGCACTTCCAAACTCAAGTGACTTGGAAGCTTCCTTCTCTGTCTATATCCCTTTTACTGCAATTTGTTCTGATCCTTTCACTTTTGCACTGAAGCTTTAAATCTCTCAAAATCAAAATGGTAAATTAAAGGGTTTAGCCCAAACTCCCCAAACTCTTCAGTCAAGATCTTAAACTTGTAATTTTAAAGTAATTTTACTATGTGAAAGATATATGAAGAAACAAACACCCCCAATATTTTTTGCATAGTAAAACTGAGGGGGAGGATATGGAATGACATATTTCAGCTCCTGCTAATTAAGAATGCTGGGAGAGAGGAAATATTTTTTCTACTCAGAAGTCATTCCAGGTTACAGCGAAAGGTCTACAAATGGAATTACTTTGGAAAGCGATGAGCATGTAAAAACAAGGAGGCTATAACTAAAAATGGGGATCCTAATTATACCAATTTTGGCCAAGAAAATGGGACAGTAGTTTTGCAGGTGTGCAATTTCGCATGCAAAGGAAGCATCCTTATTAGTAAATGGCATTAAGAACTTTACTCAAACTCTAAATTACAGGTGTAGACATTAAAGCATTTTGTTAAACTATCCAATATTTAAAGCTGCATGTGATCACAAATTAGCAAGCAGTCCTTTTTCTATTAAAACTACTCAAGTTATTAGTTTAAAATTTAAGGCAACAAGGCTTCTATTCTTGGAAACATTGCTACAAAAATGATAACACAATTACAGGAATGGCTAAGTCACATCAGGTCTTGGTATTTCCCACTCATTTCAAAAGTGCATTGACAGATTGTTTCATACTATAAAATATAGTACTGGTATTTTGAGACAAGCAGAATATTTCGGCTCATGTGCCCTCTACTCTGTTCCTGGTTTTCAGTCTCCATTGCCTCCTTTTGGAAAACACAAATCTGTATGAACTTGCTAGAGCTGGCTATGACAGCTCTCATCCACTGCCCATTCTTCCATGCCCTCTTCCCATCCCTCAGGAATGTGCATTTCTGAAAGGAGCAGGCAGGCAACTCTTAAACCTGGGGTGTAATTCCAACACTGAGGGTGTGACTTAGAGAATTTAATTTGACTTTTTTACATTTTTTGCATCATTATTTTTTAATGTTCCCCAGTAGTCTACTGATGGCTTTCGAAAACTGCAATGAAAGGAATCCCTGGATTATATTCCATACAAAATCAATTAATATAAAACACTCCAAAGACACGGTTAGAGTTGAGCCGTGGTACTCTCAGTTAATGCCATCAGAAGTCTTGATGCCTTTCATTTTTGCACTGTGAGAATTTCAAAGCGTGTTTTTCTGATCCATTATTCAAGAGGTTTTGTTTCAGTGCCTTAGCACAGTACAGAGCAGTTTACAAAATTCGTAACCATTTCACTTTCTCTTTTTTTATTATGTGAAAGACACCACATTATTAACCTCAGAAAAAATACAAGAGCAGCAAAGGTAGTGAAATAAACTGACCATCACTTTCTCTCCATATTTTTTGTTCATCATTCTTACTACTGTTCAAATTCACTCAAAATCACCCTGTAGCTCCTCATTAAGTAATACTGAAATGATAAAGCATCCCCAGAAGCAAACCCATCTCTAACTAACTGCAGCCAGCAGCAAAGCAGTGCAGCTGGTGGAACAAAGATGTGTGCTGAACAATCCACCTTGTTTCTAAAAAATGTTTTGAAGCATTCACAGATGCTGCCTGAGCCCACACCTAGTCTCGACTTTATCAGCAAAGGGACACCCTACAGCTGGCTTGAGGATCTTAGGAGTTTTGTACAGGTCACCCTCTGACACCCCACAGTGAAGGAGCTGTGCAAAGGCACAACAATTCCCAGAAACTTCTCCCTCATTGCCAGTACTCACACAATTCTTATTCAGAAAAAAATATGGATGAAAAGAGCAGACTGTTGTCAAGTTGAAGGCAGCACATTTCTATGTTAAAATCTTCACCTTGTAAAGTGGCTTTTTGCAGTGAGGTACAAATTGCACATGCAGTGATGGGGAAGCAATCCTGCACCCAGCAGGTCCAGACAGCAATCATAAAACACACCCTCCCCCTCAGAATGAGCTCCTAGGCACTGCTGGGGCAAAAGGCCAAATCCCAGTTTTGTGCATAGCAGCAATGGCAGAAAGTGGCAGCAGAAAGGTACAGTGAGTTTTGCACAGAGCAGAACATGGACGGTGGAGGAGCTACTGGGAGAGCAGTATCATGGGGTAATATCCTGCTGACTGCCTGCCTTTAGAGGCTGCTAAAGAGAGGACAAAGAACACACATAAAACTAAATAACCATGTAGATATCTTGATCTGTCATTAAAAACATTAAGCTGTCTATACAGAAAGAAAATACTGGTATTAAAAGGTACTTAAACCTGGGAAAAGCATGTAATAATCAGGAAAGCGAAGCCCAACTAATACAGATTAGAATGACAATCTGCAAATAATACTGATGAAGCCACAGGAAAAAACTCCAAGCCCAGAGACTTTTCAGCCATTGATGGCTTCAACTGAAGAGATGTCAAAACAGATGTGCTAGTTCAGTTCAGGATAACCTGCTGAAATGTCATGTCTCATGATACAGTGAAGTCCTGAGAGATGACCTGAAGGTCCCTTTTGACTTAAAATTTTATTCATCCATTATTTATCACCACAGCATCCAGTCATTCAAATAAGGGATGGATGCTTAAAATAGGATTTTGAAGGCATCTCTGTTCTCTGCAATCAAACACTTCACAAAAATGCTCCAAGGTTGCTGGCTACATTCTGTCAGGAAATGCAATCTCTCTTCTTATGACTCATCAACCCCATTACCACTTCAACTGTATTTGTTTCCTACTCAGTTTGTTTTCCTCTTTCCTTGAACTAAGAAAGCAAACATGTTCTCATTTCTTCTGAGCAGTTTCTGCTTGTGACACCTGCTTAATAATTTTTCAGAATATTTTTGCTCCTTGTCCCAAATCTGTACTTCTACAAGGAAATAGGCTATACTCTGCTAGATGGAAGCAGAGATCTAGATTACTCTGCTAGGTAAAATCAGATAAAAGCCTCTCATACTCTTGGAAGTATTTAGCAGAATGCTTTAAGACTGTGTGAACTGATCAACCTAAACAACAGCCACTGTCACCTGGTGTTTTGGAACAACAGTGCATAAGCAGATGCTATGGCAAACATCCTTAAAATCAGCAGGTTTTATGCACCTGAGGAAGTCCAAAGCCAAACCTCACTTAGCACTAATCACCATCTAAAGCAGAAATTTGAAATGAATACACAAGGACTTTGGGCATATTAGCTAGATACTGATGTGAAAAATATCCTGAAGCACTTGAATGTTCCCCCTGGACAACTGGAGCTTACAGAAGTGCTAATGTCACTGCATGTATGGACACCTGGGTGGAAAAAAACTACTGAACAGATTGGTACAAGCATCAGAGTCTGGGAGTCACCCCATCATTAGGGGGTAAAATATTATCTCTAGTTACGCTTATGGAGCTGTTCAAAGCCATAATTTATTGGTCAAGTCTTGGCAGCTTCATTGTGTGGGACCCAAGAGCAGGGGCCTTGTCACCCTTCCCTGTGTCTCCTCTGTTGGCTGTTGAGATGACAGATACTGACTGAAAGTGGCAAAGACAGAGGTGAATGAAACATGTAAGTTTTCATTCTTACTGCTAAAAGAAGGTAAATGCAAAGCCTGATAAGAATTGTTTTATAATTGTCACAGAAAAGCATCAAGCAAGTCATTGTGAAGACACTCAAGCTCTGCTGTTACCATGATATCAATAATCAATGACATTTGTGTCTGTGAAAGCAAAAGAATACAGCCAAAGGCGTCAAATATTTATATTTGATTCTGCTTCAGTCTGGACATTAAGAATCTCAGTAGAATTTCTTACTTGTAAATCACTTCTAAAAAGTAACATGCTTGTCCTCAACTCAAACAAAACCCAAAGCTAACAATATTTAATTATCAGAACAAGAAAAAAAATCTTCCTGCAACTTTTGCTATAGTGTCTTCAAGAATCAATTTGCATTCACTAAAACTTTTGCTACATGATCATTCCCTTATTTAGGGAAGGAATCCACAGAATAATCTGTATTTTAAAATGTACTTCATATCACATCAAAGATGAATGCTGTAACCTTTTCTCTGTGGCACAGAGAGGTAAGCTTTGACAAATGAAACTTGCAAGAGGTGGCTCCTGTCATCTTAGAACTTGTATCAGATATAGTCATGTCATCATACAGTAATTTATGCCAGTTGCTTTCTCAGTCTATAATGTAAAGCATATCCTTTTACTTGAGAGGAAAATGAAAGAAAAAAGAAATCTGACCCTTTGGTCCAAATTTTTGTATTTTTCTCACTGTTTAAACTATGAAATGAAGTGTTTTGATTAAAATATTGCTTTGTAACTCACAAAATGTTTAAAAATAAAGACAATATATTAAACATATATAAAAAAATCAGCCAATTATTTTACAAAACACTAAAAAACCCCATAGCCCTGTATGCTTACAGGCAAACTGCTTAAAAGATGAAAGATAATGGTAGCTAAGGGAAAAAACCCAGAAAAACAAATTTATGTGAAGTTTGCTCTAGGTCACATTCTTCTATCCATCTTTCCACAAGTAATCACTACTGTAATTCCTACTCCTTCTCTTTCCCATGCTGAGACCTTGTCTCGCTCAGTCAGGTACTTTTCAAGCACACAGTCCTTAACCTTCAGCCCTCAACAGCTTAAATTCACTTTCCACAATCCTGTCCTCATTTTCTTAATAGATTTGGTCTCAATCTTACTCCCTTTCTACACCTTCTCCATTTCCTAAATCATAACTTCTCTGGCCTCTGCCTCCCTGAGATCTCAGACCAGGCATTCGCAGTCTTCTTTTTCTATCCCACAAAAACTATCAGACGTATTTTCTTGCCCCCTCTTACTACTGCCTCCTCACCCATCCTAGTCCCAGCCCATTTATCCAGCCAACCTCACTCTCCTTTTAGTTTCTTACCCCTCATAACTTTCTCTCTCACCAGTACTAAGTTCAGTTGTCTTTTTCCTGCACTGCTTCTCAGTTTTCTCACTCAGCTGATTCCAGTCCCCTCGCACCAGCCATCCTGTCAGATCTCCTATAATGTATTATAAATAATATATTCTGATAATTCAGACATGGTTCTTATTGAAGTTCAAATCAGACTCCCCCTTACTATCTGGGTAATGGTACTGCTTTAGAGAACAATGACAATGAATTTAAAAACCTGCCCAGTTTTGGCGCTCAACCCTCAAGGTTTGTACAGCTTGGAGTAGCTGTCACACAGAAGAATCCTCAGCAAACCAGGATAATTCACATACTGTCAGCTGGTTTTTGCAGACACATCTTCTAACCCTGCTCTGATGCTCCCATCTGCATTGATGGAAAGTACTGTCCGTGTCCTATATTTGTATTTAAACTTCATCATAGCCATAAATTGGATTTATTATTTTCTTGGGAGAGCTGGATGCAGAAGACACGTAGGGAGGCTAAAATGGCTGTTCCAGTGGCATTGAGTGCTGGTAACCATGTTAATGTAAGGGCTGGCATGCAAAGACAGACAGAAAACAGAGCTGCTGAACAGCAGATACCTGAATTGTCAGTTGTAATGCAACAGGAGAGATGCAAAAGGTGCTAAAGATGAGGAAGGCTGGGCACTAATGGTTTGGGGGCTCAGAGGAAGAATGGCAGGGAGAGAGGGGTCTGGAGGAGATACAGGTTGAGGAGTACAACTTTGGAGAATGTGAGTGAGGTCTGTAGAGTTGATGGGCTTGAGCAAAAAGGAAGAAGAACTTGATGTGACCCTAAGACAAGAGGAGCTGGAGATACCACACGGTTCCTCTATCAATCAGCTAAGGTCAAGGGAGGACTGCACCTTCCCAAAGGACTGCTGAAAAGTACCAGGCTCCTCCCAGACCCTCCTTATTCCCTAGTCTTTCCCCAACTCTCCTTGTGGCTGTTGGTGCCTGCAGAAAGCACTGCCTGTCACATCTGCCCTCTGGCTTGCTCAGTCACTCTTACTGTGCACTGTGGCAAAAGTCAAGTCACATTTACGTTGCAGTTGTCTGAGCAATCTGCATATGCTGCATCTTCCAGACCAACTGCTACGTAAATGTGACTTGACTTTTGCCACAGTGCACAGTAAGAGTGACTGAGCAAGCCAGAGGGCAGATGTGACAGGCAGTGCTTTCTGCAGGCACCAACAGCCACAAGGAGAGTTGGGGAAAGACTAGGGAATAAGGAGGGTCTGAAAAAGCTAAAAGAGGATAAAATGGGATCTGGTGGAGAAAAAGTCTCCCTGTAACAAGAGGTAATAAACCCAACTATTTCCAGTGCTCCTAAACCACCTCGAAGCACCACCGAGTGAGCATATCTGGAACATATGTCTGCATTTCTACACCAGAGAATATTAACTAACATTTTAAGGTATGTCAAATAATACTTCTTGAAGTTTCAATTCCTTGTTAGTGTCTATTTCTATGAATGCCTCAAGAACAATTTCAGCTACTTATATTATAAATGAACAATACAGACTAACACTGAACAGACTTTTTGATGAAAAAGAGTACATGGTGCTCCTGTAAAAGGAACATTTTCAGATTTGGTCAGGAACATTTCTTTGTAAGCTAACACTCGCATTATTCATTCCAATGGCTTTCACAGTTAATAAAAGTCTATTCAGAGACAACATGAAAATCTTACTGGGGAATGGTGACTTAAAAATGCAACCAGTTTGACATTGTCAGTTTGATTTTCCAGATCTGGCAAGGAAGAACGTGAAGCACAGGGAAGGCTCACTTCTCTGCAGAATGCTACACACCTGCCTCTGAGAGCAGCAAATATTTGATGGTTCCACTTTCTGCTAAATAACCCTAACATATAAATAGATCTTAATCAGAGTTGAGAGATGGACAGTGTTTTAATGTGTTTTGGATTTTTAAAATCTGTCCTTCATGAAACTGTGAAACAGATGAGGAAAACATCTAAAGAATATCCATGAAGAACCTGGTGGGTCTAGGCAAGGCATTACCAGTGAGAAAGGTCACCTAACAAGCCATTCACCTGCTGCACACAACGATGTCAGGAGTGAGCTCAGATTGCCAAGGGCAGCTTTTAGAAATACTAAATGGAAGGAAAAACCATCCAAAAGAGCACAAAACAAGGTATCACCCGACACTCTTAAGATACTAGAAATTACAAAGGTTGACCTAATGCTATAATGCTTGAGGTGAAGGAATTGTGGACTATCAGTGAAATATAACTATCAAATGGAACTTTTCAGAAAATTTAGTTTGAGGCAATAAAGAAATGAACAGTTGGACAAATCAAAAGAAACATGCAGGCAAAAATGGCAGTTGCAGGTTGGAAGTAAACAAGGAGGGGACTCCAGGGAAAGCTGCTGGGTACCACATCAGAACGTGTCCTGGGTTCCTAACACCAAAGACAGCAGAAGGGTAGGAAGGGTTTCCAAAGGGAATTCTGTTTAGGGAACACTGACACTGAAACAGGAGCTGACAATTTTAAAAGGGGGAATGAAAGAAGAGGGAAAAGCTTAGAGTAAGAGTAGTCTGTGCAACTCAGTGAAATTGGAGAGACAAACAAGAAATAGGCCTCAAGGATGAATAAAACTTATTTAAAAATAGTAAAAAGTAGGTGAAATCATTATAGCAGATCTGCATTCAGTATGTGGAGTACACCTGGAAATGAACTAGCATCAACTGTCCTTACATTGAACAAGGATAAGAATCATCCTCCTGACCTTCCTGACCATTTGGCTTATGCCTTCTTCTATAACCACTTTATGCCTTCTGCTCAATAGAGAACCAATGCTAAGTTCTCATTAACACAACACATATACACAGTCTGAGAAAAAATACCAATTAAGGCTGTGGGTTTTGGTTTTTTTTTTTATATGGGAAGATGAAAAAACTACAGAAACTCAAATTATTGCATCATTCCTCACAATGGGAAAACTAGAGATTGATAAAGGTTCCTAGGGGAAAAAGGAAGGAATAGAGGTTCTGTCATTACAGGAAGCAACTGAGTAATAAAAGAATTAATGGTTATTACACAGAATCAGGTAACTTTCCCCTCTACAGTCCCACCTCCAAATTCTTCCTAGAAGCAGCTTCTTCAAGTTTTCACCTATAAGCTCTTTTAGGACCCCATTTTCTCCAACTTAAACTGTGCCATCTTTCAACTGGATCTGCATAGGTAGACTTTAACAACAGAGATTTATTACAGGGGTACAAAATTGCCTACCAAAAGAGTCAAAGTCATGACAAAATGTGTGCATATTTGAAGAATGGGGATAAAAAAATAACATGATATGAACAAAAGGAACTTAAATCTAGACCCCCAGCTTCCAGGTCTGTGTTCCTCATGCTTGGTACCACCAATAAGAGAAGAGCTGGATTCAGAGCTTTACACAAACACTGTCATCAACTGTGCCCAAAAAAGAACCATGATCTCTGGCAGACTTTAGCACACGAAACAATTTGAACCCTTTTCTGTATACAAGCTCAGACAAACACCTAATGCTATTAGCTTCTAATTTTACTTAGAAATTAATTTTTAAATTTTAAGCTGCTTTCTTAAACCCTGTATAGAGAAAATCCAGAACAGATGTCCTAAAAATAATTCAGAAGAAGGCCTGTATCATATCAGATCTTCATAAGGCTAAAAAATGAAGAGCTGGAAGTACAACTGCTCTCTCTGCATACTCAGAGCACTCTCGTTAGCTCCCCACACGCGGCTGCTCAGACTTGTACTCAAGGCAGCAGAGCTGCTGCAGATGCCTGGGACAAATCCTGTGACCATCCAAACTATGCCAACCATACCTTGTGTGACTGCTTGCCAAGGAGAGGGTGTTATTAGCCAGGCTTGGCTCAAACAATTCACTGCCCACAAAGCTACTTTAATGTACTGTCTCTACTGGGGTAAAAAACACAGTAATCCAACAATACATTACGATACTTTCCCATCACTGCAGCAATTCCCACCACAGGCAACACTTTGTCTCCAACAAAGAAGCCTCACATTCTGTGCTTGCAAAAAACCCCCTATCCATACTGTAGGGGTGCCAAGAGGAACATCTGTGTGCTCAGAAGGACACAAAATTGGCTTTTTGTGTGCGTGTGTGTGTGTGTGCCTGGGTGAAAGAGATGGGGGCAGGGAGCTCACAGACAATAGCTTGTGTGACTGCATGGTAAGGAAATGTTCTTTCATTCCCTTCCTCCTTCTTTTAATTTATTTTTTTATCTGAACAAGGGAGTCAAACAGCCGCAGCAGTTATCAGCTACTTCCCCAAGCCCAGTGAAAAGGGTTAAGTTTCTCACACATGACTAGTTTTAGCCCAGATTTATTTTTATCAGAAATAATTTCTTTAGGCATTAAACACCTACATTCACATTTCATCAAATAATATGAGGATTCTGGGTCTACTTGTCCCTTTATCATAAATTATTATGACTGTAATAATGAAATTGATGAAATGCTGAATTACAGGTAGTAAAATGTCTCCTACATGATAGATGCATTTGTGGGCTTTGCTTATTAACAAACTGAAGCTTAAAAAGGAGGAAAAAATAATCAGAGAAAAAAAAGTACAAATACTACTGCCTTTCTGCATGCTGGGTCAGTCACCTGGAGAGCAGCATAAAAGAATGTAAACCACGAACTTCCACTGCCATGAAATTAATGCTGTAAAGCAATGAAAACCAGCCTGGTGGAAGTAAATTTTTATAAAAAGCCCCTCCACAGAGTGCAAAGACCATCACTTACCAGTAAGCATTTTTATTTTGTTTTTATAAGACCTACTTAATCTAGAATTTAAACAATCTAACAATTCTTTACTAATGGATTGTCCTGATCCATTCTCATTTAAATATGTTCAAGTTCCTGGCTACACTCAAAAGTACGAAGAAACTGCAAGGTTTTGTTCCTGGAGCTATGCCTGCTAATGCCACATTCTCCTTTTCACTCCAGCTACTCTGTTCCAACATGTGTGGTGCCATCTAATCATCTGACAGAAACCATTAACTCAAACCACTTCATGCCTCAGCTTTATTGCCAGCACCTCCAAAACTGGGAGCATGAGGCCAGGGAATCAATTAGCAGTGACTTATCTATTTCCCTAAATATTTGTAACTCTTTAACCAAGGGTCTGAAATTACATCCCCTTCCTTCTGAAGGGGAAAATGGAGCCAGGAGATGCAAATCTGGAATAAAACTCAGCCTTTCAACCCTCTTCTCAAGCACTTACCTTGCTAGGAACGTGCTTCAGCAAAATACACAGGTTTTGACATACCTGTTGCACATCAAAGAATTTTCAGATAACCAGAATGCACTGTTATCTTAATGCCTTCTCCAGAGAGAAAACTGAGTTACAGGAACTCCTACAACTTCTGTCCACAAATCAAGGGAATAAAACAGCTCTGTCATCTGGGAAAGGTGTCCACGGTATTTTACTCTGGATTTGGAAACATCATTCTATCACTTTAGGAAGCTCAGTGCGGAGAGGAATGACTCAGCTGTGCAGAGTTCAGGTCTGGCAGGGCTCCTTGGATGTAGAATTAGTCCAAACACCTCTGACAGTCTCTTAACTACCCAACCACACAGGTCTGAAGTGCCTCTCTGTGGTACCAGACCAGCTGCACCAGACCTGCACTACCAGGGGCTCCAAGGAGCATAGTGAAAGTGGCTTTTCAGAGTCAGTTCAGGACAAGGAAATTTTTTTAGCTTGTTTAGCCCTGACCCTGTTAAATCAAGAATGATTATGCATTTTTGCACTGGGCTGCACTGTCCAGAAGGTTGTACCCACCCAGGTCTAATGATACCTGAATGGGAAGAGTCACCTCTAGGTCAGCCAGTACGTCCTGCTGGAGCTCGTGATGCAAATGGCTGCAACACAGCACTGCAAAAACACAGCCCACTCCTGGAGGGGCTTGAGGTGAGTGAGTGCCAGCATCTGCATGGAACCACTTGGGTGTCCTTCCTAAAACATCCTGCAACAGCCATGAGATCCTGGCAAATGGAATGAACTGGGTATCTCCCTCTCTATCACACTGGAAAAGAGGTGATTGCACAAAATGATGTCCAAACTAGGACTCATTCAGATAAAACACAATTAAATATATGACTAAAATTGGAGCACTTACTTGAGCTTACAGTGCGTGAAAGAAAAATGTTTCACCTGTTCTATGCATGAATAAAAATCACCAGAAAATAAAAATAACTACTTAATACAGAATCTGTATATGAACAGACAATATATTTTAATTATTATTTTGCATTTTTCAGGGAAAGTAGTAAGTGCTCATAAAACCAAGATTAAAATATAAGTCAGCCAATTGCAAGAAACTCATGCAACTTTTAGAGAATTTTCCTTTTCCCCTCAGAGCTATTGCTAAATCCTCCCAATTCCAGAGCATGATTGTGCTAGGTTCTGTACAGATGTGTACAGATAGCAAATCCTGAAATATTTGCAAAATAATGCTTGAATTCTGTAAGAGTTGTGGTCCTTGTCACCAACATGGATAAACCTGTCAATTTCTGTAAATTTATTTAAGTTTATTTTCTGGGTTAACAAATACAGTTCTGCAATGTGTCTGCACACGTGGCTGCTGAACTGGGGCTAAAAAAACCAAAACAAAACTAAACCCCCAAAACCAAGCAAAATAATAAAGAACAAATGAACAAAGCAGGGAGGCAACATCTCTCATTTGCTGGACTTTTTTTCAGAGCAGTAACTCTTTGCTATGAATGTAACACATTTCTACTCTACTCTTCATATTTTCCTCCCAACTTAAGATACTTTAACTGAAACTCCCCATATAAATTTCTTCGCTGCCTCCCTTCTCCTTATCACCATTTATTTGATTTTTAAAATGGCACCAGAAGTTTCTCTAGCTGGTGTTGTGGATACAAGCACTCGGAGGGAATGATTCTTCCTAGCCACATTCCTGAACTGGAAAATGGAACCTGTTAAGATTCTGTCTCATTTTCTGTGTTACCTACAACTGCTGTATATTCTGTACATTCTAAACACAGCCCTTAATAATATGCAAACAATAATCAAGTCCCCTCCCCATTTTTCTCTGCAAAAGATTCTTCTGAACATTTAAGTGAAATAAAAATGATATTAAAAAATATTTCAATACTACAAAGATTTCAAAGACTTATAAAATTCCCTATGCCTTTTTACAGATGCAGGAAAATGTTTCACAGCAAACTAATCACATGTCTGGTACGTTCACCTTCAGTTTCTGACAAGTAAGAATGAGTTTTGTATTTTAATAAGTTTTGAAGACATTCTGGAATAGTAAACTAAATATATTCTGCTAGTGAATTACTGCAGACTTAGAGTGGTGGCATAAATGAACCAGAGTGAAAATAACTGTAAAGAAGCCCAGAACATATGCCCATTACCCTTCCATCTACTTCTCCAGGCCTCACACTCTTTTTGTTTTCCATTTGCTTTTGCTCTGATTTTCTTCCCCAAACTTCCTTGAAAATTTCACTGTAAAAAATTTCACAAAGGCAACAAGATTTGCCAGTGTTTCATACTGGAGGATCTTATTAAAGCAAATGAAAGCAAATGCAATATTCAAAGTTTATAAGCATGGAATAAAATGGGAACTCAAAACGTTAGAAACTAATCTTGTACTAAAAGCAGTCCTCCTTTCAAATGCCAACTTTATACTAAAGATTCAGTAATACTAATAAAACAAAGAACAGGCTTGTCCCAGCCCAATTTCAAATAAGCTCTGCCACTGAAAAGGGACCTGCTTAACACTTCCATCTATCTCAGAAGCTGGAGACTGTGATTTGTTAGGGAAAGCAAGGGAGACCTCAAGACTGCTTCCGTACCTTTCACTTTGTTAGTCTTTTCTTTCCCGCTATCGCCCAAGAATTCCAGCTCCTGTTATTCCTTACCTACTGGCGGAACATGGTAAGATGCAATTAATCACGATAACAAAATCCTATTCTTGTTTGTGAGTAAAACTAATTGTGGTACAGTATTTCTTTTCCATCACCTTAGAAGGCGCCTTGCAGCTTTCCCACAGTATCAAGTTCCCAATACATGCACACACACAGAGCACCCTGGTGATGACTCATTCCAGCTTAACCTACCTTTTCAAACAAACTCCTCCAAACAATGTATTATCTGCATTTTAAATGGCAGGTGAAATTCTACCACTCTCCCTATAAAAGGGACAGGGAGGTTTATTGTACTCCACAAAAGATTTAAGGAAAGTATTGATGGTCCAAGCAATTCGTAATACTCTTGGGGTGGAAACAATCATTCTGAAAATTTTCTCACATTGGGAAAAGTAAAAACTACACACAAACGATTTTGCCTATTAATGTGTCAGTTCCATTAAAATGTTATCAACTCTGAAAGTATTTACTTGAGCATTTTAAAATACCCTGCCAGTAGTAAATCACATTTGAAGCCAGTGGCATTAGTTATAACATTAATGACCATAAAAAGCAAGAACAGGCATTCAGTCACCCAGGTCAAAATCAGTTTCCCTTCTACTTGGGATCAAGCTCAGATTACGTGGGTGATAAAACACCCACAGAGCCCAGCAGGGCTGAGCACCAGGAGGTTTAGGCTGCTACAGGACTGAGCATCAGTGCCTGCTCAGCCATTTATCCCCTGCAGAAAGGACACAGGACAGAAGCTCCTGGACACGGAGAGGCACCTCCAGCGCTGTCACCACCTCCACACCACTACACTGATGGCCCCAAACCTTAAACCAAACTGCAGTGAGCTGACACTATTTCAGCACCTCATTTATGTAACGAGCACACTGCACTTACAGCATGCTGCACCTGCACCCTTCCAGACCCTGTCCTGGCCACATCTCACCCTGCTCCGTTTCAGCATTAACCACACTTAGGAAGTTAAATGAACCACCAGAAGAAACTTAGAAGAAAGCATGCTGGTTAAAGTGAGGTTATTCAACCCCAGTACTGACAGATGGAGACAAGTAACACCAAGAAAAATGTTAGAGTTAAAAGGACACTACTTATTCCACATTGTAAATAAAATGTCTTAAATGGAAATTTTTAAATACTTGATTTAGCTTTCTTTTTACAAAACCTAATCTATTTGTTTTGCCTTTCACAGACAGAACAGATTTGATCAAATCAAAGATTCCCAGTAACATGATATGAAAAAACAGGATCAATTACTGAACCTTAAATATCGCTAGGAATAATTTAATTTATGTATGCATTTTTATAATATATAAATAAACAATGTATAAATACACAAAAATTGCAATATTTAGAAAGTCAGCTTTATTTAACAAAGGAATTTAGCAACTTGCCAAAAAATCAGCAAATAAAAACTACATTGATGGCTCTGCTTCATCAACTGCAGTAAAAATCAGAAAGAAGTCACAGAAGTTTTAGAGTTCAGCTAGCACTGCAGTTACTGTTGGCTGGGAATTGGAAATCCCTGGCAGGGGACTTAGATTTGTCTGCACATTGGATTCTCTGTCCCAAGAGCAGTTTTTGTGGTCAGGAGACCCAGCAGCATCATTTCTGAATGGCAGTGGGGGACCAGCACTGCAGAGCTGGGTAATGGTAAGACAGCAGCTGCTGTAACCTCGGTGCTGCAAAAGAGACAGCAAAGTGGCTCTGGGAAGTCCAAGGGTTCCCTTTTGCCACCTGAACAGTTAATGCCTCACACTCATGTTGTGCAATGATACAGAGAACAGATTTAGCTCCAAATCATTATTTCAGTGGTTTTCTTCTAGCTATATCAGGAATAATTTGAATGTTGCAGCCTCACTTAGAAAACCAAATTAGTTTTGCTGGAAGGACTGGAGAAGAGAACAGGTATAAACTGAAAGTTCCCGGAATACTGTCATCATAGTCTGCATGTCAAATACATGCTTAACCATCTCTGTGATGTAAAAAGAACAATTCATAACCCTCTGTCATTGGACAGTGCAGTATAAGCAGCACTCTGATTACATTTTATGTTCATACATAACAACTGTCAAGGTTGAACATTTTCAAGCTTGAACAGAAAACAACCCAGGTACAAAGCTGTGGGTACTGTTCATTCTTCAGTAAGAAGCACAGTCAAGAAAAACAGGGAATTGGAGGGGCAGAAGTTGAGAAACCAAAACAAAAGCTTATTTTTTGTTAAATAGCACAAGCCTTTGGTGAGCCAGAAGATATTTATTCAAGTTAAAGTTTAGCAAAGCCTGATAGCAAATTGTTTTAAAGATAAAGTCATATCGTTAACCACCTCAGTTTCTTCCACCAATTTTTGAGTAAATGGAAGGGAATGAGAGCTGACTGAAATGCCCAAAGTCTAACTGAGATGGCAGAAAAAAATCCCAGGTATAGCTGTATCAGCAATTCTCACTCCTAATTATTTCATGGTCATTTACAAAAGAAGTTGAGCAGATTATTTTGAGATTGCATTTATGAGCATTTCTCATTCACTTACACTTATAGGGTAACACAAACACTTAAAAAAGGACAGTATTTTACAAGCAGCACAAAGAAATATTTATTTCAGGAATTTTTAAATGTTTACTGCACTTCCTATATTGAAATGCTGGATTTTCTATTATACTTGCCTCAAAGTGTCTCAAAAGCAAGTCTTCTTTAATGACCAGCTACTTTGTAGATGCTTGACCAAAATCAGAGAAATTAAAGGTGGGATGAGACATCAAGTCTCATTTTTTACAGCAAAGGAGGTTACCCTTGATGAAAAATTCATCCAACTTGTTTTCAAGAAACTTCTGTGAAGGAAAGATTTTTTACAACTGGCCCTGGGTAAACCCTCTGACAGTTTCACCATCCTAACAGCTGAACTTGTTTACCAAATATCAAAGCTAATTGTCTAAACTAAGCCAATTTTTTTGTTCTTCCTCCAACCAAGATCAAAAGATATGACTGAATCATCTTCTATACTAGAAATAGGATTTGAATCCATGCACTAATTATTTTCATATTGAAATGATTAAAAAAGAAATTATGAAATAAACTTCCTTTAATACTTTGTTAATTCTGGTATTTACGATATGCAAGAAAGCTGTAAGAAAGTTAAGGTGGCAATAAAAGCTTTCAAAAGCTAAAGATAAAAATGAAAAAACTTTCTCCAACATTCGCAATTCAGCCCCTTAGGTAAACATTCAAGTTTAGTTTAATTCAACACCAGTGGTTTTACTGCTATAGAGGTATAGCATAGAGCAGAAAGAAGAGCCTAACTCTTCTAAATCCCAGTTCAGTTTTCTTCCCTTGAGAAGATCAGCACTACTACTAGCTGTTACTCTTGGCACCCCATGCAAACTACCATCCGACACTAAAAATGGTACTTAATTCCCTAGTCATATGACTGACAACTGGCACAGTGATCAAGCGACTGTGAAATGCAAATAATTCTTCTCCTGACCAGGAGAAATAAAACAAGTCCAGAAATCACCGTTTCTTCCTGGCTACTCTCAGTCCTTCCTGACTGTAGGACTTGAGAGTCTGCTGTTAATGCTCCAGCTGCCTTTGGCCAGGGAGAAGAACCAGTAGACAAAAAAGACATCCATATAGGAGTCCAAACATCTGCTACCTTAGCTCAGTCTACATGGACTATCAAGCAAGTAGCATGAGGCACCTCCCTGATGAAGGTCACCCCTGTCAAGTTTCAAGGTATTGTCCAGAAGCTGGACAGGATAACACTACATAAAAAAAACTATTTACATTCAGAAATGCTTGACACTTTCTGCAGCACGGAAACAAAAATAAACAACCAGCAAGGGAAAATGACAGTGGATAATTTAATTCCAAGTATTCAAAATCTTACAGAATTCAGCAGGATGAGTAACAGAAGATAAAGACTACGGGGCATAAGACAAGCTTACTTAAGGAGCACCACAATCACTTTTGCCTACATGGTACAAACAGATGAATACATTTAACAATTGCTTGCTAATAATGAACTGCCCTGAAGAGTTGCTTTGCTATGGGAACAACCACCCCACATCAAAAGAACCTCATTTGAATATCAAAGGAGAAATTACACTCAATAATAATGTTTCTTTGAATTGGCACCTAAAAATAGTATTGGACAAACTTAACTTTTGGTCTGAAGACTTTTGAAGGGAGAAGTGATTTTCATTATAGCCAAAAACCAAAAAGAAAACACTTTCACTCGACATACTGCAAATACCATAGGAAAGAGCAGAAACTAATTTTAGCTATGTGGCGTGAGGAGGTGGGTGTGAAAAAGAGGAAGACTACTCCTTACACGTACTTCAAAACCTCTCAGCAACATCAAAGGAAAAGCATGCCACATTCTTCCAAGAGGTGTTTGTTTACACTCCAAGGGCAGCTTATGGTGCGTAGGACTCCCAATCCCATAGAGGAACGTGCTCCCGTCAATACTGAGGTTCTCTCACGCTTTCCTATTTACTTCTCAAAGACCTCTTTTATTTCTCTAGCCCCATATGAAAGCTCCTGGATACTCAAGAGGTGCACAGTGCTGCACCACTGATGCCTGCTTTGCCCACTCCACAGAATATTAAATATCACCCTGCTTACTCTCTCTCCACTGCTTTCCTGTTTCCAGAGCACTTCGATGCTCTCTGCAGCATTCTGCTACTTCATTCAACACCGTCCACAAAGTCTGAAGTAGCTTAGTCGTGGGTTTTATGTCACTTACCAATGATGGCATGGCTTTATGTCACACACAGCACTTTCAGGCTTTTCACTAATCCCCATTCTTCTTTTCATCTAAGCCTTATGTTACTTGAGAATTTGACAGGAGGAAGTTTCATATGGACAAGGCCTTCTAAAACCAAGCTGCCACAGGCTGTTGATGCCCCGATGAAATACAGCAGAGTAGAGCTTTCATCTGTCAAAGGCTGCACAAACCATAATGCAAGCTCTCAGTCTTTTTCTCTAAATAAGGGCAGAAGTAAGAGCTCAAGGTTCAAACTCATTTGAGTCTCTAAACCCCACAGAAGTACCCTGAACAAACAGCTAAGTGCTACAAGCAATGATGAACATGCACAACTTCCCATTTTACCTCTGTACGATAATCACAAAAAGATCTTAAAACTTTTCTCAGCAGATAATAATATTAATTCTACAATTAAATGAGGTAGGTTTTAAATTCAGAACAAAACTTCCACAGAATTGCTTAAATTTGAGCATTATAAACATTTCTGTTTAGAAAAAATCAAGTCACATGGTGACTTTTGTCACCAGTCTAGACCCACAAAATGCAGAAGGAAAAAATGGCAGGTAACTTCAACATATTCAATTACTTCCATTAATTGTATGCACTTCCTAATGAAATCACACAGTTTTGCAGCCCTAAGCAATACAGCTTAGAGATGAAAAGCCAGGCCATACCCTCCTCGTTTTGAAGTCTCTCCACTCCTATGAGCTGTTCCTAGCAGGAAACACCCTTCCTCCAGCTGTAAGGGCAGCCGAGCAGCTGCCTTAATAACCAATGCCAGCTCCACATATTAATACATAAAAGCAGCTGCCTGCCTATGCAGCTGAAGGAAAAGTGCTAGAGGCACAGGCCAGTATCTAATACTGGCTCTGATTGCAAAGGCAGCTGCTTGGTTCATACAGCTGCAGGAGGAGTGCTAGGTATCAAAGTAAGAGGAGAAATGGAAGATGAAATGGCTCAAGCTGTGTAATCATAATTCCCAGAATTTATAATAGATACTCGCATCCTTAATCTCTGATCCTTAGCCGCCCATTTGTGAACTGGGGTAAATATGGGATAAATATGCCTCTCAGCTCATAGGATACTGAAAAATTACATTCACTTATGACTGTGAAGCATATTAATATGGTGACACCCTACCAATGCCAAGAAGAAATAGGGAATTCTATCTTCTTTGTGAACTATTCAAAGCACGGCATAGCTGTTTGTTACATAAATACCATTCCTTCTATGCATTAAACAATATTAAGGACTTTAAAATTTTAAGATGGAAAATGAAGCACTCCTCAGTTCCTGGTGGCTGGTCAGATTTTGAAAACAGCTCTAAGGATGTCTTTGATTGCTTTCTGAGCATGTTTGTGCATGAGAAAAAGTGCACAGCACATACAAATTAGAGAAACGTGCCCTGTTTCTCTGCTTTGACTCAGTAGGCAGATGTAGCAGTCTGTATTTACTGCATAACATAAATACTGTATGCAGCTTTTACAGCTTTAGGAAAAAGCAATCTCCATCAGTATTCTGCAGCTGATGACAAACACTGGACAAGCTATATTCTCAAACTGGTACAGAAATTGCATGTAATTACGAGCACAAGGGGCTTTCTGATCCCCTTCCTTTTTTAAAGTACAACTATAGGGCTAGCAGAACTGACCAGACTCTTTGAGCTGGAAACAAGGAAGAAAGGGCACAAAGCTGGAAAATAGATGGAAGCATCTCAGAATCTACACTGAACTTCAGTATATGAGGCACAAGAATCAGAAGCAGAGGGAAATCTGAGGGCAGAAGAAAGGATGAGAAACCTGGTACAGCACAGTATTTTCCTCTTGTGCCACCTCTTAACTTCGGGTCTCCTTTCCAGAGTGAGACCAGGGGGATGTTCCTGGGTAAGAAAGCTCTGATTCAGGCACAAAGCACCTCTGTGAGAATCAGCACAGGCTGGCACAACTGCTAGGTTTCCTTGCAATCAGGCACCTTTGACTCAAGCCCACAGTGTAATCCATACCAACACCACGACTCCCACAGTTCTCCAGAACACCCCAAAGTTCCTTTAGCTTAAGCTGAGATGGGCCACCTTTCTATGATTCTGGCTTAGTTTATGAATAAATGTTTAGGAAACTGCCATCTCTATTCTCCACTAGTCATACACAATTACTGGCTGGGCAATGGCATAAATGCAACCTAAACAGCACCCAGGGCTGCTGGTAGAATACAGTGACAGTCAATATCTGTATACTGACTTACTAGAAACTGGACCTTTCAAATATTTCCACAAAAAATACCTGATACACAGTGGAAACTGTCTATCTTCAAATAATCAGAAATATTCCTCCCCTTGGATTAATCCACACAGCACTATTAAGAAAAGAAATAAATTGATCAAGAAGTTTTTCAGATAAAGAAGTCCTACACTTTTCTTCACATATTAAAGAAGACAAGGAGGAAAAAAACATAAAGAAAATGAAATCTTGTAGTATTACTATCTACCCCTCCTCAATTTTTCTAGGCCTTTGACAACGTTTAAAGGTCATATACTGAAAATTACACAACAGGAAACTGAACAAAGCTTCCTTACAGATACTTTGTACCGCAGCCTTGGTCACCTGTAACACATTCTTCCTCAACTTTATTGCAAAGTCTCTGAACAAGTGAGCATTGTAGGCTGCTGCTGCTACAGCAAGCCACGGCTGTGCAATGACCCATCACATAAAGTACCTCAGGTCCTGCTGCTCATCTGCTCATCGGAGTCTCCTCAGCTTCAAGCCCCACAAGGTGATGGGTTTCTCCCCAGAGCTGACAGCACAGTGTAATACCTCAGTGCTGGGCCCTTGCTGAAAGATGCCATATTTTAGAGGGAACATTCATATTCACCTGCCTACCTCCTGGTCAGTAACACTGCTACTGCAGATAAACCAGCACTGATGTGAACATTAACAAGATATCAGATACAAGATATCAGCCAGCAGATAACACATCGTGCTCATGAGTAATGACTGTCCTAATACAATTCATTCACTGAAAAGCCCTCCCCATGAGAATCTCACAAGGATCAGAGACCACGCAGAATTATCACATGGCATAACCAGCACATAGCATAACCTAAGAAGCTCAGGTGCACTTTTATGGTTTCAATCTCCTCCTTCTTTTGCCTCCCCCCTCAAACTGAGGCTGTAACTATATATATTGCATAAAATGTGCATATGGTACCACTATGCATGCCTGCAGTGCATTGTTTTAATAGCAAATAAACTTTTGGTATCAACTCTGGTATCAAATTGAGTGAATTTATGAGGACAGCCCTTTATTGTGCTGCTGGCTGTGTTTTTATGCTTCAGAACTGAAGCATACAGTAAACAAACCACTCACACTTCTCATTAGAGGCCCAATTATACATAAAACTGTGGTTGATAATTAGTACTTCCTACTCAATTCCCTGTCATTCGCATAACACACTTAATGAAAGGGAACACATCAGTGTGACATGCCACATTTCTATCAATACTCTACATACAAAAGTAAAATTAATTCCCTGCCAATAATGTTATCTTCCACTACTCTATTAGACAAGAACTCCCTTGACTCCTCTCTTGTAAATGAAAGATTTTTGTAATTTCTTCCCAAAACGGTAATGGCATTTCCTTCTTTCTGGAATACATCTGTTGCATTGAATGCTAAAATACACTGAAACAAAAGCTGAGGAAATCAACTCAAAACTTTCAAAATATTTCCAAAGCCAAAGATTTAGAGAAGAAAAGGACTGGCAAACTACACAAGCTGAAAGACAACATCAACACGGGCAGCAGGTCAAGGAAGGGGATTCTGCCATTCTCTTCTCCCCTCTATTCACTGAGACACAACCTGCAGTACTGCATACAGCTCTGGGGTCTCCAGCACAAGAGGCATGGACCTGCCAGACCAGGACCAGGGAAGGACCACAAAAAGTATCAGAGGGCTGGAACACTTCTACAAAGAAAGGCTCTGAGAGCTGGGAATGTTCAGCATGGAGAAGAGAAGGCTCCAGGGGAGACCTCATTGCAGCTTTCAGCATATAAAGGGGGGCTTATTGGAGAGACGGGGGCCAGAAAAGCCAAAGGTTTTAAACTGAAGGACAGGAGGTTTAGGCTGAGCACATTTATGATGACAGTGGTGAAATACTGGAACAGGCTGTCCAGAGTTGTGGATCCAAGGCCATTTGGATGGGGCTTTGAGCAACCTGGTCTAGTGGAAAACGTCCCAGCCCATGGCAGGGGCATTCAAACTTGATGGTTTTTAAGGTCCCTTCTAAAGACAAACCATTCTGAGATTCTATGATTCTCCTTTCTGCTTCATACAGGTTGTTTTCATTATAGTCTACAAGTGGCAACTCCAGCATGTACACAGGTTGGGAGAATAATCTGACTTTCTCCGTTTTTTCCCTTGGTACCATGTGTTTTTACAGATCTCAGGAGAACTTCAATACTCATACTAAGCTTTTACTTTTCTGAAATGAGTTTTAATAGGAACCTTTCCCTACAAACAAATCTAAAATGGAAAAAGCTCAGGGACAATTACAATACACATTGGACAATAACTACAGGGTTTCTAGCAAAATCTACATTTTTTAAAAACACATGCAATTCTGTATACTTTTGTATCCAAAACATAAGAAAACACCCATTTACAAGACCATATACAACATTTTCATGTTAGCATTCAGAAATATTTTTGTTATATTTGTTAAAACATCAGTCAGTGTTTAGCAACTGACTGAGAGATGATGATATAACTACATACTATTATGCAGGATGTTACACATATTAAAGTATTAACTCTCCTAGCTTATTCTGAAAAACCTTAAGTAAGCAAAAAAAAGAATTTAAACACTAATGAAGAAAGCAGTGTTGAGTTTTTCTTCTTGCTATAAAGCAGAGGAGAAGAATCCTGCTGACACGCTCCATTACATCACAGTTCTGCAAATTGGCACAAGCAGAGGTAGATGCTTCACTTAACTCCAAGCTGCTCCACAGCCTGACTGCCAGAAAGCAGATGCTGGGAAGCCATAGCAACATTTATGCCATTTATCAGAAGAGTCCTTTGCAATTATGATGTGAATCAACAAATTTCAGCCAAGAAGAATAATGTCTCCTAGTTAAAACACAGACATTATAAATTCAGTTACTTCCTACTCCTGCCAAAAATGTCCATATTCATGAGCATCTTAGAGCGTTGCCACACTGTAATTTTTTTTTTTTCCATAAAATGGGAATAATAGTCTACTATAGCACTGGGAGATTGAAAATCATGTTTCATTAATATTTACAACATTCCTGTGAGAACTGCAAAGTCAGCAAAAGAAATTAGTAATTTGACATGACAACTTGTACAGAGATACATCTTATTGACAGCTATTTGTACAGCCTAGGATATGCAACAGGCTGTTTTCTCTACAATGTCATCAACCCCTCATATGAGCCTAAGATCACAAATAAGAAAAGCTATTTTATCCCACAGAGGCACCAAACAGGCAAGGTGATACAATTCCTATCCTGTAAAGCCTACAAACTTTTAATGAAAAGTTAATTAAGTTTTAAATAGCAGGAGGGAGGACAAGTAAAAATGAAAAACAGGCCACAAGGTTACTCAGGACGTATTTTTAAAATTAACATCATGTTAATTAAGAACAATTAAAAAAAATAAATATAGACTGAGGTTCATCAGGATTATCTATACAGCAAGGAAGTTGCAAATAATATGGTAGGAAAAAAACCCATTTCTAAGACAAGTCAATAAAAGAAAGAAAGAAAAAACCCCCACTTTGTTCTGCAGTCAGCATAGCTGGGCATACGTCTTTAGGGTTCCTATAAATGTGTATCCACATATTTCTGTACCACAGTCTCTGCTGGTCTAATGCAACCTAAATATTCAGCAACTCACCCCATAGGCCAGTGAGCTCCTCTTAGGCCCTGGCTCCTCAGCTTTCCTCCTGGTGGGAAAATGCCCTTTACAGAAGCACCACTGTCAGGAGGTTGAGCCGAGTGGAAGCAGTGGCTGCAGTTGTGTCTCGTACCAGGCTGTGAAACCCAGCGGCTGCTGCCACGTTCAGTCTCCTGTGTCCCTGCTCCCACCACGAGCCACACAGCCACACATTTAAGTGAAAAGGCTTTTAACCGTCAAATGAAGTTTGTTTTCTTACAGAAAGCTTACAAAGGGGGGGGATGCTGATCCATTTCATGCATTAAAAGCTATTTGGAAAAGAGTTGGGTTTTCAGGAAGTATTTCTTGGTGCGACGGAGTCACAATTTACAGCGAGACACTGCCAGTCCCAAGGGAAAGCAGGAGAGATCCAAGGCTTTTATCTGTAACTAACTGGCTCAACTTGGCTTGTGCTCACAGTGTGCTGGCGAGGAAGGCTGGCTCTCCCCGCACAACAGCACTTGTGTCTTCCCAAGGCTCCTCAACTTCCCACCAAGCTCTTACTGCACGGGAGAGAACAGCAGTGAACTTGTTTGCTTCAACATACTTTTTCATTAGAGAAGAAACGCTGTTTTCAGAGGATGTCTAAAAAATAATTATGTAGAACAAAAGCATCTCTTCACTTAATGATTACTACCTATGGAAACTTTAAATTTTAACAGTGTAACAGCCTATATAAAAAAATTATTCATAATATTTTGGATGCCATCCTTCATCAGCCCCCCCTACCATGTCTTCTCCAATTCCAACATATGTTTGTGTCTCTGCTTGAGATAATTTTTGATAGCAGGCAAACTAATTAAACATTCTTTAGAAGCCACAGGGCTGAAGTCACCGTGCGGTGACTAAACATTGCAGCTGTCAGGAGAGGCAAAGTGGCTTCCCATCCTAATCCCGCACTGACCTCGCAGCCGAGCCTGAGAACCTGTCAGAAAGGTGCTCTCACAGCACAAGACAGCGAGCAGCAGCTGCTTATGCTCAGCAGGCTGCAGCCTGCCTTTTTTTTTCCCCTTTTTTTTCTTTTTTTTCTCCCTGTTATTTTTTTACTGTCACTCTGGATACGCTGCGTGGCACTCGCACACGCACATCCCTGCTCCTGGTGAGAAGGAGCTGCCTGTGAGCTCAGTTTCTGACATGCTCAAGCCCAGACTGAGATAAAACCCAATGTCCTCAAGTCAAACTGCAGGCAAAAATCCAGCATCCATCTTGTGCGTGGGACGAGAAGCATCAAAGATGAATTTTAAGGTATTTCCAAATCCAGTTAAATCTAGCATTAATGGAGAATGCTAAATCTTTTATGTAATTAACAATAGTATTAAGCTTTTTTCCCTTGAAAAATAAATAACATTAATTTGAAAAGTATATCAATAATACAAGCAGAATTCTTTAATCATGTCAAATTAGTCACTAAAGTATAAATATGTGGCAGAACATCTCACATATCTTTAATATGAAGGTGTGATTTTTTAAAAATATGAAGCACAGAGAAGGCACAGAGAAGGCACAGAGAAAGCAATCCTTTTAAAATATTTTAAATATTTAATGCAGATATAATACTAACTCACAATGAAAAACTTGACAAACAACAGATCTAAGACAGGTGGAAAACCTGAACCACAGAATTAGGCATTTGTTGAAATAAACAAACCTCAGCAATTCAACTAGGTAAAATTACTACATTGACTTGAGGATAGCTGTGTTCTGCCTGCAGATCAATAAAGGAGGTGGCTATCAGTGGTGGCAACACTGGTCACCATGCATTTATCTCTCTTCATGGCACCTTAGGCAGCCTAATTTTCTGAGAATTCAAATGTGAAGACTGTTTACGGACAGCTAATTCTAAAAGCAAGAGACTGAAAGAGGACTGAAGAGGCTGAAAAAGGACACTGTTTTGTAGAAGTTACTAAAACACAATTTAAAGAATTGCAGTATTACTCAGCACTGACTCATCAGTTTTGCTTCCAGTTCACTGCACAGACTAGTTCTTGTCACAGATATCCAAAATCTCCCTTTGGTACCAGGAGCCCATCTTTTCCTCACAAGTTAAACACCTCATCAAGTTTCCTCCAGTGCAGTCACAGAATCATGAAATTGCTTGAGTTGGAAGGGACCAGAAAGATCATCCAGTTCCAACCTCTGCTGTGGGCAGGGACACCTTCCACTAGACTGCTCAAAGCTCCATTCAATCTGATCTTGAATACTTCCAGGAACAGAGCATTCACACCTTCTCTGTTCCAGTGACTCACTACCTTCACAGCAAAGAATTTCTTCCTAATATCTAATCTAAATCTCCCCTCCTTGAGCTTAAAGCTGTTACCCCTTGTCCTATCAATGACCTTGTAAAACATCCCTCTACAGCCTTCCTGTACCCCCCCTCAAGTACTAGAAAGTGCTATAATGTCTCCTTGGAGCCTGCTCTTCTTCAGGCTGAACAATCTCAATACTCTCAGTCTGACAATATAGAAGAGGTGCTCCAGCCCTCTGATCATGTTTGTAACTCTCCTTTAGACCCACTCCAACAGGTCCTGAAACCATGAATACATAAGGAAACAATGAACAAGCTCAAGTGTTTTCAACCCAATTTCTGCAAAGTTGAGCCGCGACTTTCCTGGTTCTGTACTAGTGGGGCATCTTGTGACTGAAGACTCAATATTGGTTTCAGTGAAGAAAAACTTGAACACAGATAGTAAAGTACTAACTGCACTAAAGTCTCACATAAAGGACTACCTTGTGATATCCAAGACCAAGATTTTGAAAAAAATGTCATGACTGATCCTGGTCTGAGCTCAGACCCTAGCCAAGCAGGGCTACTGCTTTTTCTGAGGTCATTTTCAGACACTCTGCTTTCTTACTGTTTCTCAAAGCACATGACAAAATCGTCAGACCTCCTTTAAGTCCTGGGAATTGAGGAGAGCACTTGATATTCCACCATCACCTGTGAACATTTTCCTGCTTAATTCTGAGAGTGCATCAAACCACCCAAAGATTCAGACTTCTCAACTGTCAGACAATAGGAGGGAGGTAACAGGCACTTAGCAGCAGCACTATCACTCTTTCAGGTATCAAGCCAGCCTTGAGGAAACAACAGCCATAAGTTCTTTGGCAAAACAGGTTACCAGGAGTTCATCAAATCTCTCCTGTGATGAGCAGACTAACGTATGAAACACAGCACTATATTAGAAGATATTCATCCCTTGGACTTAGAGGTATTTCAAGACACAGAGCTTGGATATATAAAAAATCTTCTAGTGGGCAGATTTCTATTATTTAAAGGTATTCTTGACACTGAGGTTTGTGGAGTTAGTTATTCCCCAATCAAAACTTAAGTCCTCAAAAGAGTGCCTGCCTACATGAGAACCACTCTGCAGCACGTCTCTGCATTTCAAAGCTGCGTTCCTTCAGCTGGGGTTCCTTCTAGGAAACAAGCTTAACAAAAGAGATACAAATTAATATCTGTAAAAACAAAATTCCATATGAAACTTGACTCCTGTGAAAAAGAAAGAGAAACAAGAGCAGACTGCCTGTGACAGATGTTAGCCATTCCTCCCACAGCATTACTGGAATGTGCACATGTACGTGGTGATGGGTGCAGGAGATGGGTCCTAGTAAAATAAAACTCCACTGACCCTCATCTACAGAGGGATGTGAGCAAAACTCTGCATTTAAACTTCAGTGTTAAACTTCCAAGAACAATTGCTATTGTTATCCATCAAACTGCCCTAATACTCCAAGTGACTAAAACCTCAAGACAATAGGTTTACAGATTATGAGCAGCTGAGCCTGGATGCACTGACTGTACAACAGAAGGCTCAGTGCTATGAACAGCCCACAAAATACCTATTAAAACTGTGAGAGAAGTTTTAGGCTTGATAACATCAGTGTGCATAGATCAGTTATTTTAAATAATAAATTTTTCTTGCCTCAAGTCAGAAATCTGAATAAGTGCACAGACTGTTTTCAACGCGGGATTTTTAACAGGTTCATTATTATCCGAATTAAAAGATGTTTTTCTCATTAATCAAAATTTTTACTGTAAAAACATATAATTTTTTCTTATAAGTTTTCTGATTTATTAAAAAGAATATTATAGAAAGATTCTATACTTTTGTCAGCACACATCACATAGGTCACTATATAATTAATGCTTTCTGCTATGATTAAAGCTGGCTACAAACCAACTTTCTGCAAAATGCCCAAAAGTTGTACTTTCAAATCAACAACAAAGGAGTACCAGAATAGGAGACAGTCTGTTAGGGAAATGGCTGATTGATAAATGGGGTATGTACTATATTGCCAGCTGCTCCAGGTGTTTGCCTTCAGAGGGAGGCTGTGCCACTACCCACATAACTATAATCATTTGCCAATGAATACCTGACAGGTGCCAACTTTAAGTCTGGGTAAAACACAAGCATTCTTACAAGCAGCACTTCTGTGATCATATCCTTCTATCAGCTGCAGGATGCAAGAAGCTAAGACAAACTCCTCAGGGAGAAGCTAGCCATGCTGCTGGATTGCATTTGCATGCATTAACCATCAGTTTGTCCAGTCAGAAAGTTCTCAGTATGTTTGAATTTTGAAGGGGAGAAAAATAACTGAGTTGAAGAAGGGGAGAACACAGAATCTGCAGTGGCTCTTTTCAAAATTAAACTTTCTCAAACTTCATTTTCTATTCATGATATTGATTGGCTAATGACATTTTAAACTCTTCCTCCTCAAACAATAGCAACTCCTTATTTGATTTTCACATAGAAACAGAGCAGTGTTCTTGCTCTCCATCTGCTGGCTCTGCAGGAGCAGTTGACCATGACTTCCAGAATACTCTCATTGCTGATAAGGAAGCAAGGAAGAGCAAGGAACAAGATGCAAAGGCTTTATCCTACACCCCTTACTATTAATATTTGATGAAGTTGTGTCTGTAATGAAATGAAAGCAGACATAACAGAAACAGGAATAATCCCAGAACTAATCAGACAGAAAATATGAAGGTGATGACCTGGGCTTTATGACTTCAAAGAATCCACTGCTTTAATCATACTTATTTCTTCTGAGTAAATTTATTCCAAACTGGATATCTGTTAAGAATGCTATTTATTTTTATTTACTATAATAATAATAATTGTGATTATCATTTATTTATATTACTGATATAACATTACTGACCTCACAGGTTAAGTTGTAGCATAGCCCGGAGTCTTTCTACCTGATCCAAGTGTTAATTTAACAGTTGTCTTCAAAATAATCCCACACACAGGGCCCACCACGAGAGCTGCTATCTAGTCTCTTACTGACAGTTTCTAATAACTAGTACACTAAGCTATTTTTAAAACCTAATAGCAAATTAAAAATTGTTGTTCTATATCTGCCTTCTTGCATGTTTATGAGAGACAGACATACTCCAGCACACAAGCTAACACAGAGCTTTAGAAGATGGACTCACAGACAGGCTGGCTGGGCTAAAGGGGCAGACAGTGATTAAACAAGGTGGTCTCACCTATCCAATAACCTCTGATGTGCAGCATGATCAAACTTCCAGTGGAGTCAATGGGACTACTCCCAAGAAACTGCTTCTCTGGCTTCCCTAAACATTTCTGTATCACACAACATTGCTCAAGCTGTGGACAGGAGTGGCCCAGGTGCCAAGAAAAAGGTTACCTTTAAAGCACACTAGCAATGACTGCCAGAATTCCACTTACATTCTTTTAAGTTTTCACGTATCTCATTTCTCACTCATTGAATTTGCCTTGAATTTCCTTTTCCCAATTCCCTAGCCCAGGGCATTCGTTACCTTGTAATAATGGCAGTCTGTCCAAGTGGTGTTCCAAGAGCCACTCCAGCTTCTACAAGGGAAGGAGGGGCAGTCCTTAGATGCACTCCTGCCTCCTTTTTCAGCAGGAAAACTAAGAGAGGCTGTAATTCAGATTAGATGGACTGGTGAGAGGCTGCAAGCCGACAAACTGCTGATCTGCATCACTTCACAACAGTTTACTTGAATTATCAGAGGGTTTCACAAGGTCTCTTCCAAAGAGATCATAAAAAACCCACCCCATACAGAACACCATGCTAAGCTGTCATGGAATCAGAAACATAATGATCACATCAATGAGTGGAAAAGATAGAATCAAGTATAAAGTGGTTCATTTTCTCAATAAAGGGAAATCTTCAAGTCAAGTCTCACTGAAATGTAATACTTTAATCTGTGTACAAACTATCTCCCCATAAAATCAGTAAGAATGTTAAAGTATTTACATTAATAAAAATACTGCTGGTCAGAATAAGCACCTGAAAGAGTATACAGTGACATGGTTATAAAGTGATAAATGAAATTCACCACAGGTAAATGTGAAGCTAGTCACATTGAGGGAAAAATATCTAAACTTCATGTGCTCACCTAACTACTTTGTATTGCTCCGAAAGAGTATTGGGGGGTTACAAGAGACAATTAAAAAAAAAAACCAAAAAACCAAACATTTGCTTCAGACTCTGCTGCAGTCAGAACCCAAATTGAGTATTTGGGTTTACCCAAGAAAAAGTAAACTAAATCTAAAATATTTTATGCTGCTGCACAAATTGCTGTCAAGTATTCTCTCTATTGATCCTCTTGCCTGTGAATGGATACAGTTAAACTTCCAAGTAAGGAGAGAACAGTGAAAAAAGTATCTGTGACTATTCAGCCTCAAAAAGAAAAGACTGAACGGTGTGACCAGTAGCCCCTGACCCTTGGTAAACTTCAATTTTGTGTGAGAAAGAGGAATGTGTTTGAATCTTGAGTCACGGAAAGCTCCAAGAGGGTAAAATGGTTCATTGTTGCTTCTAATGCAGGAATAAGCAGGCATTAAATAAAACTGGCATAAGAAGCTACAAAAAACCCACTTCATTTATCACACAGGCTGTGATACTCAGCCATAAGTTATTGCAGGTGCTGAAACAGTGGACAGAAGTTCAAGGGGTGTTTTACTGGGGCAGGGGAGCTCAGTGAAGGGCTATTAACCATGAGTACACCACCTCTTCCTCTGGCAGCCCCTCCAGCTGGAAGCTGAACAAAAGCACTGCACTCTTATTGCCCTGTCTATAAACCTTCCCCAAGCACTGGCTACTGCTGGAGACTGGGTACTGCCAGAGGTATTGCTGTCTTACCCAAAATAGCTGTTTTTATGTTCTTGTTTCTGCCACAAGAAGCCACAGGCAACCACAATGAGCAACTCTGAGGGTAGGCAATCAGCTCCCAGGCAGGCTGGAGGGAGCAAATGCAACAGCTCAGCTGGGAAGTTCCTCTTTTTCTCTCAATTCTGTGTTTTGCATCCACTCAAAACACCTTAAAAACCTCAATTATTTTCATATAGCCCCAGACACGAGTTAAATAGCTGTGATTAAAGGGAACTTTAAAGGTAGCTTTAAAAGCTACTCTTAAACAAAAACATTCAAAGACTGGGAATCTCATCACCTACCTGGAAGAAAAACTTAGTAATTGAAAAAGGAAAACACAGACGCCCTGGAAACTTTCTGTTGTTCAAACAAAAATGAAAAGCTACTAAAAATCACTGATATAAAAATACTAATGTAAAAATTAAGTATAAATCTAAACTGAAGGTAATTCAGCAAAAAGTTGTTCTTTCTTCTCACCAGGAATGCAACGTTTAATTGGTTTAAATTTTTTAAAACTACTTAAAATTTTACACTTATACAACCTCTTTCATTTGAAGTAATAAAAACCTGAAGAAGCGACTGAAAAATGCACGATGAACAAACTGTTATTCCTTTCTATTAAAATGCATGCAACTGACTCAGCACTTGTTTTAACACAATTTAATCAAAACCAAGAGATCCTACATGAAAAAGGTACATTTTCACTGAACAGGTGTAGATAAGTGTTTGTCCAGAGCTAACCCTTTATTCGAAGGGAAACCCTCGATGCCATACTTTATTCACCGCAAACTCACTGTGGCTGACATTCATCTGACATGGCAGGAGGTCACACAGAGCATCAGTACTCCAGTGAATTAAAACATTCTCCCAGAGCAGTGTGAAAGGCCACAAGTGTCTTTTGACCAGTGACTCTCTGCCCCAGCTTGAGGATATCACAGATACACCACGATGGTGGCAGCTGTGGGGCTCCTCCCAACAAAATAAAGGCAGGCCAATTCCACCTTCCCAATACAACCTTTTCAGCACATCTACACACTTGTCCCACCAGCAGGGCCAAGAAATCCTCTCAACAAAATGAAAATCACCTTGACAAAAGGACAGACTCACTGGTTTCTCAACTGGAGATGGAGAGGAAGGATGGAGTAAGGATCACCATTATGGGAAGGGTGAAAAAAGTCATCATGGACCAAAATAATAACACTCATCCAAAATATCCTTTATATTTATCCAGACAAGTTATTCCTTATCACTTTCACCTTCTTGGGAAGGGGCAGAGAAGTAGACATACGTGATTTTCTTTCTTTATATATAGCTTTTTAACAACAGTAACAGCCAGACTTTACTCTGCAGAATCACTGTCTACCATTTGATCCTCATCTCTGCCAATGTCCAACACTTTGCACCTGTACCTTCTGATTGCCAATAGTCTTTTTCAGACCCCTTCTCCAACTTGTCAACTTAATTTTGAAGTCTAAGGCCATATAACAGTTTCAAGGAACCTGAAACTGAATTAGCAGCCACTCTCAGCTGGACATCACCTCCACATTCAATGAGTACACTCAGGATTCCATCACTCTGGTCAATATTGAAAATACTGGCACCTACCATTAACAAAGGCAGCATCAGCAAACTCACTGAACCTTTTCATTCAGAAAATTAACTATCCATTGATAACAATGCACTATGGTTTTAAAGTGAGTTTTGCATGTGTTGTATAGCTCCTGCCCTCCTAGTTTGCTATTAGAAGGCCATGGAGATGGCATAAAAACATTTATTCATATCAAGCTTCTGACGTTGCCTTTTTTCCTTCTGTTCACAAAATGTGTTGACATTAAACATTGAGAGTCTGAGTCAAACACATGCTATATACCCAATTTTCAAATTATTTAGCTATGGAATTTTTCACTGTAAATTTTTATTATACACACCAATTTGTATTTTCTCATGGTAGGTCTTCATTGATCTTCAGCAGTTCTTTCATAAAGCAACTGCTCTCAGATAACTGAGTCAAAATGATATTTTTACAAGTATCTAAATACAAATTTACACCGATCTGCCACATTCCTTAGAATAAACACACATGCAAACAATTTACAGAAATATATTTAAGTACTGACTTTGCTCCTTCATTTTTATTAAAATAATTGCACAAAACATTTGAAAAAGCAGACCAGATTATTGACTCTCCAAATATTTCTCCCAGAAAACATATTCAGAAAATGTAAACACACAATTTCTGATGTAAAATTAACTTGAAAGTAGTTGCATGCACCCAAGATCAGTCTGGTCAGAAGAAAACATATTCATGCTCAAGGATGCTGTAGGAAGGGATCTCCACTAGGCAGGGAAGAGACACTTCAACTATCCATGGCATAACTAAGTGGCCACACAAGTAGAGCTGGCTGTTTCACAGACACCATGCAGGCGGGTAAACTCAAAAAGCTCAATTCTTTAAACTCCAAACACATACTGAAAAATCTTCCATAGGACTCAGAATTCTCTGCTATCTGTAAATTAAAACAGATCGTCTTTTTCAAGCAGAAGGGGACCCTTCTTCACACAGTAAGATCTAAGCAGGTGATGCTTTTCACAAAGGATGTCCTTCTCATCTCAAGCAGGCAGGGCTGTGATTGAATGCTATGGGAAGAGTTCCTATTTTCTGCTCTGCAGGGTGGACTGTCACTGCTAGAAAGTTCTGATGGGTTCATCTGAAGTGAGGCATAATCCCAGCCAAGTCAAACTTGTGAATAGAAAGCATAAAAGAGGAGACAGCCTTCTAGAACCATTACCATCTTATCCCAAGTAGGTTTTTATCATGGCAAACTGCAGATTCCAGTTCACAGCTGTTTTTCAGATTCTCTCTGTAAAGCAAAAACCAGCTCATTCAGGTCCATAATGGCACCCACCAGCCTGACACACACGTAGCCAACACTGGCACTGTCACTCAGTAGGTGAGGGAAGAGTTAGAGACTCCAGAAATGCTCCAGTGAGGTGCTAAAGTAACAGATTGTTGTTATGCACACAATTGGCATGGATTAAATGACCATTCAGTGCCTCACCAATTAGCAGAACTTACACTCTGCCGTGACCTGCAACTCTCCTGTGATGTGATACTCTATGTAATGCAGAGTCTGGATGAAGTGAAGTAAATCTCTACCTAGAGATTTAAAGAGACATCTTAATATGGTTTTGATTTGATCTTGCTACTTGTTGTTACATATTAATACCAATAAAGGCTATTTTTGGTACCGTGGTTTTGTATAGTGAGACTGCAATGTATTATTGGTGCCATTGTACCTAAAAGGAGAAAATTCTCAGGCCTTCACAGACTGCACTTAGGTGTTTAATTTCCCCTGGAATTTAGTGAGAAGTAGAAGAGCTCAATTACTATTTGTACCTCTGGAAAACCCCTCAAACTTACAACACATTTTTCTTCTTTTCTAACACAGGTATGGGAAATTTCAGCATTCACATAGATACCAAGGTGCAGTCTTAGAAATTCTGGGCTTTTTTTTTACATTGTAAAGAGCCTTTCTAACACTATATGGATACACCAGCTAGAGAAGTATCATACTGTCTCTCTGAATGTGTTTCTATAGACACAGGGTTATCAGCTCAGTTTTATCCCAAATTTGTATCTTATATTTCTCATCATAAGATCCAGCAACCTAGTCCTGAAATTATAAGTAGTTTTATATTTAATTTTTTAGTAACTGGTTTGATGTTTTGTATTACATTTAATCGGCATCATTCATCCTATAACAATATAGGATTAATTGGGCAACTTGATATTATATTTTTCCTACCAGGACTGTAAATAGGCTATAACCTTGGGAAAGAAGTATCTATTAATAATTTGATAATAAGTAAATCGACTTAATTCTTCAAACACATGCAGTAATTCCCAATTTGAAAAGCATCACCAGAGTTCATCAATGTTTTAAAATCTTCCTGGCCTCAAACTTCAAATTCTCCCATTTTCCTATTTTAAGGCAAGTATTGCACTCATTCCCTTCAGTGTGCAAAACCAGATTTTCTCTGCAGTTTTCACTCATCCCTTCAGCTGCAGACCACTACGTGCAGCGAGCTGCTGCAAAAGCTATTTTTATGGACAGGTATCTCCCCTCTCTCCACATCTTTTCTTTCAAAGTTTACAATGATGTAGCAGGATGGGAAATGCTTGGCTGCTTTGTTTCAGGTCTGAGCAGTATCTTGCTTTCCCACAACAGGTAGGCAGAGGCAGTGTGCTGCTGAGAGCAGGAGACCACCAGAGGCTCAAACCATCGTTACTGCGGCTGTCTCAGGCACTGCATATTTCTACTGACCATGGCTCTTTGCCAAGCTCTAATTAAGACACTTCAGTGTGTCAGGGAGTTAACCCTCCACTGCACACACCTTCTCCAGAAGCACCAAGGTATAAGCATCTTCTTCCTAAAAATCCCCGAGCAGCTTTCCTGTTAGAAGTCCTGGGCAGTCTCCAAGCCCTTAATATTTTTACCTCATCAATTTCATAAATGAAGATTAATCAACGAGGGAGTAGGCACTATAACTTTTAGCAGCATTTCTAAAAGTGAATATGCACTCCTCCTGCACTAATTTGGTGTGTATTGCCATGTATATTTTCCTTCAAAGAAAAATACCTCAATTTGACAAAGAACAGAAATTCCTTTTAAAAAAATAAAGCAAGAATAGGCTGTTAAAAATTCCTTACTCCCCAGTTTTCCATTTTATTCTTGAAGGCTGTAGAGCAGCAGCAATGTTCTTATAAGGAAATCTGAAGACTCTAGACCTGCATTTTTATTTTACAAGAGATGAAACATAAACACAACATTTGCAGACCTATCAATACTATCTATTGGTGTCACACAAAGAACAACTGCCACTGGACTGAATGAGAGGAAGCTGTGACAATAGTCAGAGGGGGTAAAAGGAAACCCATGCTGAGGCTGTTTGCATCTATATTTTACTGTTCAAAAACCCTGTTTAAGCACTGCATCCTGTCTGTACATGGAAATCTTCCCTAACAAAAAGCAATATAAGTCACAACGTGACTGAGAGAAAAACTAAGTTAATTTCATTCTAGTAACTACGGGAAAAATCATCTGAACTTGAATATGGGAAATGTCCACATGCAATAAAACCAACAGGAAAAAGCAAACTGTGTCAACTTCTAGAGAGCTACGAAACCAGAAAATGTAGTTGACTAGCCAGCTGCCCTCATACTGCAGAGTATAAAGGGCATTCGTAATGGAGCCTCTGATTACTTTGCAGAAATAAATCTTGAATTTTACACAGTCTAAACGAGGTAATTTGTAAGCTAACCCCACTTCTTTGCTCTTACTGAGCATTAGCCCCAGTGGCAGGAATACCAGAGCTGTCTTCCAAAGCTATTACTGATCTCATCTCAGCTGTTTGCAAGTTTTCCCTTTTTGAAATTAAGTTCTTTGCTTTAGACAGTATGTTAACAACTGATCCCTCATATAACTGTGTTTCTCTAAAGCAACACTGAGTTCTTCATTTCAACACATCCAGAACCCTACGTAGGTTACATTAACATAAAGTTGTCTCATTATTAGACAGTGCTGCACATCACCTAGTGGCCTTAAGAATTGATGGATTTTTTTTATTACGTAAGAATAATTTCATATGTTTTGTGCTATTTCAGTTTTCTGCTGAGATAAATGCACTTTTTAAAAACCTGAAGAAAATTTTTGTAAGGACAATGGTTGACATTTGGCTGGCTAGAGTCCACAGAACCATAAAGCCTTTCCCACAGACTGTATGAAGACAAATCCTGGAAGGAGTAGTGGTGGCAGGAAAGCCCTCATCTATGGGTACTGTACATTCCTCCTATGCTTCTCTGCCATATTTTCTGCACAGCTGTAATCCACAAATGCAATGTATAGGAAAAGGGCTGTTCCACTTGGTGCTATTGGAACATTATTTCCTGTACTCACAGGGTATGCCCCCAAATACATTTTTAGAAAGGTCATTTCAGTTTCCACAGAGTTCTTTTGAATTCACAGGGGCAATGCATGCCAAGCATGGAGGATTTTTTACACATTAGTTATGATATCCTGGGGCCCTTTGTTGAAACAAGCCAACTAATTTCTCATAGAAACTTTTTTTCTGTTTGACTCACACTTCATTCTTCTTCTAAGAAAGGTACACAAAATTAAGGCCATTTAGATTACAGCTGTATACACACCATATATAAATTGCATAAATATGCATCATATTCAAGGCTGAGTTTACCAGTAAGTAACAACTTCAGAAAGAACCTCAGAGCCCACGCTGAAGTTATTTTCCACCAAGTGCAGGCCAGGATGCTGAGTGCACATCACTGATATTGCAGGTAATCAGTCTTCAGTGCATATCAAAGAAGTCTGTATTTCTGCTCTCTTATTATGTTTAGAACTGTAAGAATTTTGTCTATAATGCCTTCTTTGCTGAAGCATGAGGCTAAAGTAGGTATACTATGCAAGACTTCCCTTGACTATATGGACATTACTACCTTATTGCTCCAACCTACTGAGCACATAATAATTACTACATCTAATACAGCACCACCTTCCAAACATAAAAGAATGCTGTAGTGGTAATACCTATTTCAGTAAGTTGGGTGACATATCTAAAGGCAAGTCTACTCTGACTCTTTCAAAATTGTATTCTTATAACTCCTTTCAAATTACATAAAGAGACAGCTGAGAATTACAGCTAAGACATCACAGGATGCACACGACATCAAAACTGGAGTACCCAAATTAAAAGTTTGAGCAAGTTTTACTTATTAGGGAAAAAACAGGGAAAAAACTAATTTAACCAAGAAGCTTCTTGATCTCTGCTAAGAATTCTCATTTCAAATTCATCCTGACTTTTCATATTTGAAGTGGAACAGGTTTTTTCAGTTATAGAATTAAAGTATTTTAAGGTTTGTAAGGCATTTACAGACAGATCTCTATAGAATAAACCTTCAGTCTCATTTATCTCCTCTACAGATAATACAGCTGATTTAGACAACTGAGTCCTTTAGATTTACATTATTCCTTGGTATTCCCTCTACACTAAAAAAATATCAGTGAGTACTGAAAAGGAAATACTCTATTTTGAATATTTATTTTTTTAAGCAGAGAAATGGGCAAGTGGCTTAGAAGACAGAACTACCTAAGCGAAAAACAACAAATTCCTAAGACTATTTAGTATTTTTATGAAGTTAATACATCTACTGGGGAATGCACAAATAAAATTGGAAAAAAATGTGTTGATGCAGAGGCAGCAAAGAGAGTGTAAATAGATCTGGTATAGTCTAGAAATGTTGCTGAGAAAATTTATTCCTTCCTGCAGCAGTAAGTACTGAAGATCCAGAGAAACAAATAATTGTGAAGATGCAGTTTAACTGTCTTTTGCTGGCAGGTGGACTCGGTCTTTCCTTACTGTCCTCTGCCTGAAAAACACAGCAATGCCAGCACATTTCTAGATACACTTGAAATATTTTTGGTTTGCACATTTTAGGCTTGCTTTTTTCATAAGAAAATCAGCCCACTCCCCAGAGACCTGTAAGGAGAAGAAAAACATAGACATCAAGAGAAGTCAACCAACAAAAAAGAAAGAAAAAGCTAATTATATAACAGATGCCTGTACAAGGCAATTTTGGAGATTCACAATACAAACAGTTCCCTTGAATCTGAGCAGACCATCTTTTCTCCCTCCCTGTTCCATGAATGAAGGACCAGCTCTCTGCTCTGTAAGAGTGGATGTACCTTTGAAGGAGAACATTTCCCTCTCTTGGCAATTACAGTCCTCCCATGATGTTAGAAGATCATATATTGGAAGATTACAACCATATATCTGTATCTATATATTTATATCAGAACATGCAGCACCGACTCTCCCTGTTCCATGACAGCCCACATTGCAACAGCACCTCAGAATAAGTGACTCTTGAGGAGCAGCAACCGGGATGCAAATGCAAGGAGAAGCAGAAAATCATTCATTCCTTAGTGATCCCTTAAAGGAGGGATTTATCAGCTGGCTGCACTCCTCTCCTGCCCTGCACCCAGGGCTGCCCAGCACCGACTGTGCTCTCAGCTTTGATGTGCCATGAAAGTCACTGAGAACCCTGCAACCCTCTCTCTTCATTTCTGTAGTTGTTGTTATCTATCCCACCACTGAAAGTTGCGCAGGACAGAAAAGCAAGCTGTTTTAATAATTCTGTATGCCATGTAGAGATCTATTCCCTCTCAGCAGAAAGGGAGAGAGCAGAAGGGGATGAGAAAGAGGATGTGTCAGACTAATTTACATGCAAATACTATGCCCTCAGTTCCAAAGTACATTAAAAGAAAAAACAGTTTCCTAAAATAATTTATGGCCAGGAATGTTTTATCACCCTTGTACACTTACCACTAAATTTTGAAATGCTTGGCATATTGATAATGAAGGTTTGTTATCTGGAAATGCTGGCAACTCTTCCTATGGGGACCAGAACCACTATAATCTGCTTGTAAAAAAATCAATGTGGCTGTTTGAAGAACAGTTCTGCACAACAGGATGACAGAAGTATTTTGCCACTTCTCCTAATCTAAACAATAACTGGTTCTAGAGCCCAGCCAAGCCTGAAGCTGTGGGAAAAATCTGATGCACAAGGCAGCAGAAATACCCAAGCAAGCGCACTCAGACTTATTTCTGCCTACTTGGATAAAGTATCCACCTTGTTGACCTGTCAGTCTTACTAATCCACCTTCTATTTTCAGTTAATATCATTAAAGTCCAGCGTTTGAGAGCCTGGAGGGAGAGGCGAGCACCCCATCCCCTTTTTCCACGGGGCGGTAACCAGATGTCAATGGCTGCAGCTGTGACTACATAATTACCTGTTTGCATGAACGCGGACCGCAGTTTAGATTTAATAGGTCAGACGACAATGCAGCAAAACGCATTTAGCCCACGATTACCCCTTTTCAAACATTCTCTCGCTCGCAACTTCGACCCTGGGAACATTGCGGGCACAGACTCGGGTCAATAAGAAACATTGGCCGGCACAATGGGGCTGGCCTCAAACAGCGCTGTTGACAGACACCGGCACAAAGGCGGTGAATAGAGTCCCCCTCAGTTCTCACACAGAGCGAAGAATGAGTCAGTGTACTGCCGCTTTAGTGCTCTGTTTGTACAGTGTATACAGCTTTTGTCCCCCGCCACTGGTCCACGCTCAATGGGGGCTAAAGAGCCGAGGAAGTGAAGGCGGAAGAATGGCTGGGCGCTCCGGCGGCAGCCAGCGGTGGCTCGCCCTGCGCTGGATGCTGCCCGGGGAGCCGGGAGATGCGGTCACGGGCTCCCCCCGCACCGCTCCAGCCGCGCTCCGGCTGCTGACCTGGGGGAGCTCTGGACACAGCCTGGCACTCCGAACTCCTACTTTAGCTCCTTCAGAAACACAGTAGCTTCCCGCTCTTCCCTCCTGCCACCACCCCATTCAAGGCTGCCACTTCCAACAAGACGAAAAACTGAGCATGGGATTGGGAATTACAGGAGCCTCGTGTCACTTCAAAAGGTACATCAGAGACGGTAACAACGGAGTTGTAATTTTAAATCACCACCGTAAAGGCTTAAGGGAACTGAGAAGAGCAACGAGTCAACCACAGCTGTATGTCTGTATTTTACACACATTTAGACTGTGCAAATAATGGGTCAGGGAAATTTTAACACGTCCGTGATATAGCACATTCACCTTTGCACGTTAATTATCTATTAACAGAAAAAAACCCCACAAACACTTCATGAAGAATATTGCTATTCTTCAAACAATGATTTTTGTCAAGTTTCCCTTTATGGAAATGGCACTGCTATTATTTACATGACCATCCTCGTGTGCATGTTTAAGAAACCAAAGCAGCCTTCGAGCACAAAATCAGAAGTGTTACCTTCACCTGCCTCCTATCACAGAATCATAGAATGGCCTGGGTTGGAAGGGACCTTAAAGATCTAATTCCAAACCCCCAGCAGGGACACCATTCACTACACAATATGCAAAATATTCAGACTTTTTTCTAAGGACTGAAATCTTTGCAGAGAGTATTAAGGTTTTTGAATTATTAGCATGAAGCTAATAAGAGAGTTAGCAATTGCTCTTTAACTCATGCAGACCATACTACAGATAAAGTCATACATAATGAAGTCAAAGAGAAAGAACTGATTAGTATGTTTTAACACTGTGAATCAGTTTGAAAAAAAAAAAAGGGAGGAGAAGAAAATTGTATTCTAAAATAAACAAATCCCTGGATTTCCATGGATGGAACATAAGAATATTGTTCATTTTATCACTAATTGCAAAGATGGTAACAGCATGCTCTCTACTGCCCTTTCAATTTTAGCTCTTAAGCTCAAAATACTAGAATGTTATTATGTTAAGCAGCTACAGAAGAAAGCTCCAGAATACTAGAAATATGATGTGTTTTATGCCAGAAAAAAAAAATGAACCCACAAATTGGAAGTTTCCTTATGCTGAGCTACTCAGAAAGATTTTGGAAGTCTTGAAGTTATGACTTTTATTCTTGGCAAAGAAGTTGAGAGCAAGTAACCTTAAAGATATGTGAAGACTCTCCTCAGATATTTTTTCTTTAAAACAGTACAAGAATTTCTAGTAATTGTATCTACACAGAACCTTATTTAAATAAGGCAGGCCTGCCTGCTCTGCATGCTAGATATAAGACATATGACTGCACTTGACTATCCTGGCACTGACTACGTAAAAATACTGATGCCAAAGTATGCCTGCAATCTTATCAAGGATCTGATCAATGATATTCCTGAACAGTTTTTAATTCACCTTAAAGGAGGAAAATCCTCACCTTTCAACTAATATTAGGGTCCTTAAATATCTTGCCACAGGAAGATTCACAGATCTAAAGGCTGATTAAGAAAGCTAGAAGAAGAACTAACATCTAGCATGATTATTTTTTCTTATAATGAATGGGAAATTCTCAGAGCAAGCCCTTTCAAATTTCATCTATGATGTGAAAAAAAAAATGGAGACAAATTCCACTCTACCAATTCTAAATGGGAAGGGATGAGGAGCAGACCAAGAGCTTATGGGTCAGGATTAAACCGACAACAGGGACAGGTGACATTACAGTGGTGGCCTGCTACAGGTCACCTGAGCAGGAAGACCAAGCAGCTGAAATGTTCACAATCCCTGACCCTCATGGGGGACTTCAACCACCCCAACAACTGTTGGAGGGGTTAAACAATCCAGGAGACTCCTGTGATGTGCTGATGGTAATGTCCATCTTCAGTGATAGAGGAGCCAAGGAGAGGTCACAGAATCATAGAATGGGTTGGGTTAGAAGGGACCTTAAAGACCATCTAGCTCTAACCCCCTGTCACAGGCAGGGACACCTCCAATCTGGCCTTGAATGTTGCAAGGCATGGAGCATCCACAACTTTCTTGGGCAACCTCAGTTGTGCCTCCCCACCTCAGAGCCTCACCACCCTCACAATACAGATTTTTTTCCTGATATCTAATCTAAATCTACTCTCTTTCAATTTGAATGCATTCCCTGTTGTCCTGTCACTACATGCTCTTGAAAATAGTCTTGTCCCATCTTTCCTGTAAGTTCCCTTCAGGTATTGGAAAGCTGCAATTCAGTCACCCTGAAGCCTTCTCTTTTCCAGGCTGAACAATCCATTCCTTCCCAAGGTTCTGTGCTGGTCCTTGTCCTCACCAACAAGGAGGAGCCTGTGGGGAATCTGAAGCTCAAGGACAGCCTGAGCTGCAGTGACCATGAATGAAACAGTGGAGTTCAAGATCCTTAGGGCAGTGGGAAGGGGTCACAGTAAACTCACTACCCTGGACTTCAGGAGAGCTGTGGATACCCCATCCCTGAAGGTATGCCCCATCCCTTCAAGGCCCAGCTGGATGGGGCTCTGAGCAACCTGCTCTAGGGAAAGGTGTCCCTGCTCATTGAAACTACATGATCTTTAATGATCCTTCCAACACAAACCATTCCATGATTCTATGATCAATCACCTCAAACTTCTTCATTTTTATTTTTTTAAATGTAAATCCCTACTCAGCAAGTTAGCCTAATCTACTCTTGCCATTCATTATTCCTTTACACTCATTTACTATAATTCAGTTTTAGCTAAGTGCACCACTGGTGTGTACTCCAGGCCCAAGCTAAGCATACTCTTAATAAATCTTGCAGAAGCAGGCAAGTATTTCACAAACCTCCACATTACAGCAATGCGTGATTCAAGTCAAAGTCCCAGAAAAGGATATTGTATTTGCTGCCACGCATCACTGCTGCTCTGCATCCCCTCCCAGGCTGGCAGCAGCAGCAGCTCTGCCTCCTGCCAAGCAGAGGATCACAGCTTGTTTACTGAGCTGTGTCTGGAGGAAGCAGAGCGCGTTTCAGTCTCGTCTCCAGCAGCCCTGTCAAGCCAGCTGCCAAGAACAGCCTTGAAAGGCTTCAGGGGGAACAAAATCTAGTACTTAGGTGGCAATAGACTGGGCTGGCACCAGGGACCCAAAGATGAGCGAGGCGGCACAGGCACTCCTCGATCTGAAAGACTAAAACACTTTTAGGTAACTTCAAGCATAAAAAGTCACTGGAAAAGAAGTAACTGAACTCCCCAAGTGGAAGGACAGATTAGCAATCAACTTATAATTACCACTGAGATTAGGATCTCTACGTTAATACTTGAAGTTAATGAGTACAAATTGCAGATAAATTAAACTCATATGCTACCCACATTTCCTTATGAGGTATGGAAAAGACCTGAAAGCTCTGATAGGAATTTCATGTTGTGGATTACAATTTTTTTAAATTTTGATGTTTAAGCTGACACTCCATTACTTCCAGAATATTTCAGACAGGTTTAATATGCATATTGAGCATTTCCATAAAGACGTGCTTTACATAGTTTTACAGGAATCATGAAACTCATTCAGTAAGATCTCACTGCCTTTGCAAGGCCTGCTAACTACTCTGAAAATAAAGAACAAGAGGTTTCAGAGGACATTTATGCAATCCTTCATTTCTTCTAATAAGATCATTAATGAAATAAAAATTGCTTAAGCTTTTTTCCTCTTACCCTACTAATGAAAAGTCACCAAACACTAATAAATGATTGGCATTTTTGTTCTACCCAATAGTTATTTCTCTGCCTTCAGAGTCATATCTCAATTTCTCGGTTAAGTGGGTACATGTTCACATAGTGTGACCACATTATGTGCATTTTTCTATGTGATCAGAGCCTGCCAAGTCTCAAAGCAGATTATTCAAAATACAGCTTCAATATTTTTCAGAACAATCCCTTCAGTATTTAAAGAACTAGGGGGCTGTTGTTATTTCTCACCACCATTGGGTGAATGGATTTTAAGTTCTTTAGGCAAAAAAAAAAATATAAAATGCTAAGATAGGAGAATAGAAAATTTGCCTTTCTTGACAGCTATCACAGAAGGAAAAAGAGCTTTGGCTTTGTATTTTAAAAATGCTCCATGATTGGTTCTCATCATACTTCACATTTCAGTGTCCATAAATCATGGCTACGTTCAGCAAGTTCACAAAGCAAAAGACATCTGCATCCCTGCTTGGCTGCCATCGTGCCTAAAACGCTGACAGAGCCGTGGCAGCAGTGACCACACACAGACTCCAAGATCTATTAAGGCAAGTTTTAACAGCTACTGAATACTCTTAGAACACTTTCCCAACCCCCCTTTTTTCTTTTTAAATATATGAGTCTTTACTTACACTGTAGTTCTTCCAGCACAACAGCAATACCTGCCTAGAATTTTAAATTCTATCTTGAACATTCTATCTTTTTTTAATAAAAGTAAGGCAAGCAAATACAACTGCAGGGACAGTGTTATCAGATGCTCCTTACTCAGTAAGGGCATATACATACAACCTAACTGTTGCTTTAGTACTCTTGCCTCTGCTTCTTGATCCAAAACACTGGATACAAAAATTATACTCATTTGCTATTCCTGTACTAGCTCCACACAAGAGCATGTGAAAAGAGAGGCAGCAAGGACTTTCGGTTTTGTTAGCATATTAGTGAGCAGAAAAGGAGAATAAATTAGTCTTAAATAACAGACATGTAAAAAAATGTTCTTTCTTTTTGTCTCTAAACACCACACATTTTTTAATTCAGAATTGCTGTGCTGCCTAGTAGCAGCAAAGCAGCCGAACCCCCTGCACAGTTTGGCAACAGTCAGCCCTAAAAGCCTTACCTTGCTTTGTAGGAATTTACCTGGTTTTGAGCCCTGGTTGGATAACGGCATCTAAACAGGCTGACAAGGAGTTACAGAAAGCATCAGGGGAAGAAAGGCATCTGTCATGGGTTTGGTGTGTAGGAGTAACAGAATTAATTTTATCAGTCTTTTGGGCCTATTCCAAGCTGCAGTAAACACCCACTCCTCCCTCTCATGAACCATCCCTCTGTACAGACCAGTGACTTCAAATAAAAATGCGTGACTAAATAAATCATCAATGGCCAGAGACAGCTTTTAAGTATCTCCAAGAACAGAGACTCCACAGCCTCCCTGGGTAACCTGTGTCAGTGCTCAGTCACCCTCGCAGTAAAAAGCTCTTTCCTGATTCAGGTTCAGAAGGAACCCGTGTGTTGGTGTGTGCCACTGCCCCAGCTCCCGTCACTGGCACTGTTGATAAGAGCCTGGCTCTGTACTCTTTGCTCCCCCACCGGAGGTATTTCTACACATTGATGAAATCCCTCTGAGCCTTCTCTTCTCCAGGCTGACAGCCCCAGCTCTCTCAACCTCTCCTCATCAGAGAGATGCTCCAGTCCCTCCAGCATCTTAAGGACCCTTCACTGCACTGTCTCTCGAACTGCAGAGCCCAGAAGCAGACACAGCACTCCAGGTCTGGCCCCTCCAGAGCCAAGTAGAGGAGAAGGATTGCATCCTTCCTCCTGCCTGTCTAATGCAGCCCAGGACACCATTCCATTTCTTTGCCACAAAGGCTCACTGCTGCTTCACGTTCAGCTTGGGTGTCCACCAGGACCCCACAGGCCTTTTCTGGCAAGCTGCTTTGCATCCTGGTGGCCTCAGTATGTCCTGGTGCCTGTGACTGTACCTCCCCAGGGGAAGGACTTTGTGCTTCTCTTGCTGAACTTGATGGGGTTCCCATCACACCATTTTTCCAGCCTGTTGAGATCACTCTGGATGGCAGCACAACCATCCTGTGTAACAACTCCTCCAAGTTTTGTACCCCGTGCAAACTTGCTGAAGGTATGATCTTGTCCCACCACTGAGGTCATGAATGAAGATTTTAAACAGGACTGGACCCATTATGGACACCTGGGGTACATGGCTAGTTACTGGCCTCCAGTCTCAGTAATCTTCATATTATATAGCAGACTGTGAGAAATTATTAGTGAAATAATTCTGTACGTCTCCAGTTTTGTTAATATCAACAATGTTATCATCTTTCTGATATTTAGTGTCTTGGTTCTTGTAGTTACAGTAACACAAGAAGATCAGTTGCCATAAAAAAAAAAAAAGGGTTGGTTTAATTAAAAATTCCTAATCTGCCAAATTAAAAGAAAAAAATTACGTGAACCCAAAAATGAAATAACTTAGAAAGACATAAACCAAAAAATAGAACCAACTTTATAATCATTATTTGTGGGATGCCTGACTCATGCCTTCTAAGAGCTCGAGGTTGATATATATTACCTGCAGTGTTTCCCCAGCTGTGTTAATTCCCTTCTCAGACTCGCTTACTGAAACTATTCCAGAGGGGTGAATAATTACCACTCCATGGTTATATGATAGCATTAATTTTCCTGAGTAAGATCTTTGTTATATGAAGACTTATAATTCACATTTGGTCCCAAACATCATTAATTCAGTTTCTCAACCTAGAAACTAAGTAGCTTCTGTCTTTGGGCAAGTCTACACCTCTCAGAGGATTGCCATGCAGAGCACACGAGCCAGTTTAGGCCAAACTTGTCTCCCAAAATGAAATCAAAGGCCACATCAGCACAACACTGCAGCTCAACTCATTATGCTGAAAAGAGGGTTTAGTGCACAGTTACACCCAACCTAATAAAAGCAGTCATACTGCTACAACAACCTGGACTGTTTTTTCACCTAAGCCTTACCTCTGTTACAGGTACAGGTCAAACTGACCAGACTTTAAAGCAGAAACATCCACAACTTGCTCTGTGGTTTAGTCAAGTACAGGTGCCTGTACTCCTGAAAACTACCGTGTTTGTGTGACTGACATGAGCCTACCTCACCCACTTCACCCAGAGCCACTGATGAGTGAGACATGTTGGGAAGCGTTTTAAGAGTTTTCAATAAAACCCATAATCTTCTGCATCTGGACTGGCTGAGATTCTGTGAACCTTGTCTAGCTATTGAGGAAATTAATTACACTTTACTAGAGGTATTTAAGTGGAATTGTGTGCAAACAGCAAGGCTTTCTCAAAGGTGATGGGGGAAAATTCCTAATATGCTGCACACAGAGATTCAAGTCATTAATTCTCACCAATCTCAGCAGAAAATACTAGAAACAATTTTAATTTTTCTGCCAAGTCACGAGTTTATAATTCTAGTTTCTGCAGTTCTTGACAGCTAGCACCTGGATTAGGGGAAAAGAGGGAGTTAACCTACTCATCTCTTACAGACAACACTCAAGCCTTCCAATGCAGTAATAAGTTTCCCAAGCCTTTTTTTTCCTATCGTGTATGTGTGCACGTCCACATATGAGAAAAAGTGTGGCTTAAAGAGTATTTACAGACTTTGACATTGCCAAAAAAGCTCCAGGCCACCTATGCTCTGCTTTGTTCTCCCAAGATATTTTATGCAGCATATTCCGTCTCTCATTTATCACGATGCCCTGGGAAGACAGAACTGGCAAAGCTTTTTTTTATCAGTAAATGCTACTAGTTTTGTGAGGGTTTTTTCTTCCAGAGGACATCGGATCTCATAACTCACTGCTACCTCAAACTAATGACAGAAGCAAAAACTAAGGAAAAAAACTGATCAGCAGGCTCATGTGCACTGCTGTGGCTGTATTTTCTGTACCAAATGCTGCCCAGGGCGCCTCATTAATATGGATTAGTTGTACTGTTGAAAACCAACACCTGTCCCATGGTATCATTACATTAACTAAACTCTGAAGTACCTATCTGGGATGAAAAACTAATAGTGTAGTCCAAAAAAAATGTTTACAGACTTTGGGCTCCAGGAACTTTGTAAGCACTGTCTTGTGTATTACAGAACCACACAAAGCCAACACCTCCATTTGTGGTTGAAAATAACCATTGAAGAATGATATACAGTGGGTGGCAAAAACAGTCACAATAGTAAAGTAACCAAGCAAATAATAAGCTGTGTCCATGGGGGATAAAAATGCTATAATTTCCAAAATGCATGCTGCTATAAATAAGTTAGAGGTTATTTGCTGCAGCACACAGACCAAGTTTGCAATCACACAGCTATTCTTCGTGCCTGTTGTAAAAAAAAGCAAGCTGAAATTGTTCGACAGCAGACAGAGTGGCACCACGTGCATTGTTTGGGCTCGGAGCAATGGTGAATTGCACTATATGGAAGCTTTGTAGGAAAGGCAGCTCCTGCCACCTCCTTGGATTTAGTCCTCTTCAATATAAATAATAAGGCTTCCTTTTCAAGTTACAATGTTGGTATGTGGGAACAGGACAACATCATCAGTCCTGCTTACCATTTCTCCCTGGTATTTGGGCATAGATGGAGACCAGAGGCTGACCAGAGTGCCAAAACCCAAGTTTGCTGATGACTAGTGAAAACCACCTTGGTCCACAGAGAATTTCAACATGTCATTCTTATAATTTTAATCACAGAAAGAGACTGGTTTTCACAATGTGGAGACTGGCTGTCTGGTTATGTTTTCCATAAAAGACACAAACTGGAAGAGATTCAGGAAAGCGTGCATGCACACTTCATTTTATTCTTCAGCAAATTTGCGCAGGTCATAATTATTTAACAATTCAAAAATTATAATATAGTCTAAGTTTGTCTTTCAAAATGCAGAGAAATTTTGCCCTCCAATAAGAAGATGCTTACTTGATAGGATGGAGAACTTGGAAGAAGGAGCAGAAAAGTACAAAGACTGCTTTGATTTCAGATAGCCATTTAGTGTTACAAATATCAGCAACATGGCACTGATAGACATAAACCATTTGACTTTGTAGGCACAAAGGAAATCTCTGTCATACAGACTTACATATTCAAACAAGTTGCTTATTTATGTCGCTACTTTTTTTTTATATAGACAAGAAATGCTTTCCAAACAAATGAAAAAACTAAACAATAGAAAAAAAATCTCAGCTGATGACAAAAGAATAAAGATGACTGTGGGAAAGTCCAGGTAAGTGGTCATGTTAACTAAATAAGATTATATTACCAGGTATTTTAGAAAGTTCTGTAATTTCTGCTTTAATTATGCATAAATGAGCAAAACTATTTCTAAAATTTTCCAAAAATGTTAGTAGAAGGAACATATCATATATTGCTGCAATACAACCACTCCTAAAAAATGGTAACTCCTTAAAAACACAAAACAACTGCAAATTTTAACAGGTCAGTAATAAAATATAGGTAAAAAGTTCAGCAATAATATGCAAGCTGAAAAAGACTAACTTGCATAATGCAAAGTAGCTGTAACAGTATTAAACTCTAATTAATTAGAAATGTAACTACATTAGATTGATATTGGAAATATATATTAATAATCAGTATTGAAAAAAAAAGAATACATGGAATGAGCCTGGATCAGGTATAAACAGCAACAGAGCACATGAACGAGGCAATGGCAGCAAAATGATGGAAGGGAGGGAAGGACAGATTTCTTGCAAAAGGCAGGACAAAATTTTCATAGTAGCTGAGAGGGAGTGGAGCCTGGAGCCATGTGGGCATGTCTAGGTTGTTATTCCACACTATCTCACATCGCTGCCAGGGGTGGAGTAAGGCATTCTCACTTCCAGGAAGAAGGGCATGGCTTCTGTGAGAAAAATCATAGCAGGAGAGGGAAACCCTGTCATCAGGGTCCTCAGTGAGCATCTCTGCATGTGCATCACCCTCTTTTGTACACTTTTGTTATTAATATTATTGCTGTTACTGTTGGTTTTCTTATCTCATTGCTGTTTCCAGTACATTGTTCTTATCTCAACCCTTAATTTTCACTTTTTTCTCAACTCTATACCTGGAGAAGCAAGTGGTGAGGGGGGAACCCAGGGTGGGCAAGCAAGTGGCATTTGGTATGGGAGAGTCTTGGGGCAAGAGGGCACAAAACTGGGGAATGCTGTTTCTAAACCATGACAGAGTGCTTACACAGTTTCCCAATCTTCTTGCAAGAGTTTTTTTATAGTGTGAATACTATTAGACAAACCTGTAAGAAAAAGACTGATCTGTTGGGAATGAAAACTACAACAGAAGGGAAGCATGGAAAGGAAGACACCACTGATTTAATGCCAAATGTTCCTCAGTGGACCTTCTTTTCTAAGCAAGACAACATCACAGAAATCAAAAGTGGTTTTCCACACCAATCCAGCATCCTGTGCATTTTATCAGTAACTTCAATGTGCATAAATAATTTTTAAGAAATCACTAAGTTTCCACAGGTTTCCAGTCTCTTTCATATGACATTCTTTCTGCATCTGTGTAATTTTGAAAATGGTACTTGCAAAAGCATCGTTTACTGTATCCCTTGTACTGCTGGTTAACAATTTCCCTCTTTCCTGTTGGGAATTACATATTACAGATAAGTGCTATTTTGCTGGCAAGTGACAGCAAAAAGGAAGTAGACTACTGTAAAAACAAATATTACTGTAGCAAGATATGTTTTCTTTATACATCATATTAATTGCCCTTTTTTTATTATTATTCTAGCAGTAATAGTTCCAGCAACATTCAAAGCCTGAAAGGATGTGCCAGGCTGGCAGATCAGCACCACTCCAGTCAGCAGCAGTACAGGACAGGCAAGAAATACATACTCTAAGGAGTAAACATGATTAAACATGAATTTGATGCCTGTGATTTCCCTGGCAAAGAAAGAGCAAAGGCCTTGGGAATGGGAGCTGAGTTCAATCAGTACAGCCTTCTGCCAGTTGTTTGGTTATTATGTATTTTAAAGGAAAGAGTTAGAAAGTTATGTTTTCAACATCTCTCTCTAACCCTTCTCATTGCAATATTGCCCATTCCACACACAAAAATCAGGGAAAGGAGGGTTCAGGAGGCAACGAGGGAAGCAGAGACTGACCTGTCCCCTTGTACAAGGGGCTGTGCTGCAGCAAGAGCACCGAGGACAGGGTGCTTTGTGTGAGGCAGCTCATTCTGGCTGAGACACACTCGTTCAAAAAGCATATTCACATGGCATCAAAACAGAGAAGGTAACTCCAAACTCACTCTCCAACTTAACACATGGTGACTCTGTTTAATACACAAACTGGAACTAAACCAGTGTCTTATTGAAATCCTTTCCCATGAAGAGCATCTCTCTTAACTGCACCTCTTTTTCCTTTTTTAGAAAATGGATTTTTAATCTTAGAAGATCTTTTAAACAGTTTCCCTATTACTTTCAGCTTAAATTTAAGACTGTCTTAATAAAATGAATGTGCTAGAAAACAACCAGCCTTATTCACATTACCTAATCTAAGAAATCAGATTAGTTTAAATTGGATTCCATCCTGACCTTATCTATAAAATATTTTAAAAATAGAACAAAAAGAGAAGAATTTAAAATGTTTCCCAAATAAAATTCACCCTGGCAGTCATTCAAACAGAGTAAATATTTTGATGCAATTTGCAGGAACAGAATTAGGTAATACTTTATGGTGCTCATTAAGCTGTCATGTTCTAAATCACAACCAGCATCAAATGATTTCTTCCTTTCTCTACTATTTAAGTTTGGCAAATATGCACTGTATAAAAGGTGTCAAGTAAAATTGCCACAGGATATACTGGAAATCCCTGCACCAGCTGCATACTCAAGCATAAAGGAAGTGTCTTTCTGATCCTACAGCCTGATAATACTGGAGTTGCTGGAGGGTTACAGCAGTCTTTGAAAATAAAGCTTCATTACACAGGCATGGAGAGGTGCAGTTTAATCCTCTTTGGAAGCTGGTCCTGCAATCCTACATTTTAGAAAATTGCTGAAAGCCATTGTGCTTTTGATGGGAATTGGTCATTAACAGTACAGGTGCAGACCATGCAAGAGGCAGTGTCAGCACAACCCCTTCCCATATTTTCTGCTTCTCAGGAATTCCATCTGATAATGAGAGAAGCAGGTTTTAACAGTACCATTTTGCCATGGATTCAGATGTTGCTTATTCGGAGATATATGACAGACACTTTCTTCTTTAGGACTTCAATTCTTCTGCATGCGAAAAGAGAGAAAAAAATATACCGCTTTCTTCCAATTGCTGAAAAGGAATCTTACTTTACTACAGACCCTTTCTCATTTGTATAAACTTTGGATATTTAAGTGAACTGCTATGCTGTTGGCATAAAATGCAGATTTAATAAAGCATTTAAGTCAGAGTGTATCAAGAAATGTGTTTACTAATTGTGGTATATATTTAAAAAGTACGGTATATATTACATGAGATCTTGAAATCCTAAGGGTAATAAATACTCTTGACACAGTAAATAAACCCCAAATAACAAAACTATACTGATATTTATAATAAATACATCCTTGCCTGACCCCAGTGAGAATTTACCAACAATGTGTTTGATCTCTAAGACAATGCATTCTTCCAATCTCAACACCATCACTGCTGAAAACAAAATGTATTTTCTGCAATTCTATGAAACAGATTTCCAAAAAAAAAGGAAAACAATCAATGAAAACCAAATAAAAATAGGTAGCAAATTCTTGAATGTTTATTCAATTTAAGTTTTGCATTACTGTTCTAAGATTTCCTTTACTAAAAGTTTGTGGTGTTTTGTTTAGGGGTTTGCTTTGGGTGTTTTGGGGTTTTTTAAAGCTGAAATTTCTTTTAGTAGAACTGAGGGAAAAAAATGCTTTTCTTTAGCTACTTCAAATTTTCCAAGTGAGGGACACCTTTTTTTTTTTTTTTTCAGTTGCTTTTTTACCCAAGGCAGTCTTTAGGGTGAAATCCTTTCTTCTGGCCACATGGTGGTAGCACTACAGGGTCTTTCACTTGGACATTCCAAGAAATCACAACTGTTAGGAACAGGACTGACCAGTTCAAGAGAACAAGATTTACACACAAGAACCTCTTGTTACTTGTTTTTACAGACAAGAACCTTTTGTTTCTTTTCAAGTAAACTGTAGCATTTTCAAAGAGCACAGGATATCATATAAGAAAAGGGAAAACTGTAGTATAATATGAAAATAATTGAGTTCTGGTGAGAAAAAAGCCAAATTACCAAGGAAATATTAAAAGCATGTGTCCTCAGGAGATACTTCTTTATATAAATGGCAAAAGATTGATTGCAACTGCAATTTTTTTGTAAATTCAGGTAAACTGTAGAAATTGCATTTCCAGAAACACAATGAATTGGAAAAAGTTGGAAAGATTCATTTAAATTGTTTGCTTTCTTATTTATTTGTATTTAAAGGATTAGGTCCATATAACATTTAAACACTTAAGTAGTCTGAGACAAATTCAGGTTTCTAGTCTGAACTGTGGAGAAAAGGGATTTGAATCAGTCACCTGCATCTCAAATGAAGGTTTTAAGTCAATTAAATATAGAGTAGCAACAATACCATTTGCACTGCCACTACATCCTCCATGCTGTAAATTCTGTCTCTATTATTTTGGGAACTACCGCCTTTAATTCCAAATTTAATTTCATTAAAAATCGCAGGCTATTAAATTCCATCTCTCCACTCCTACTCAAAAGCAGTGAGAAGGAAATATAAACAAGTTTTATAGGGATCTGTTTGTTTTTATGATTATAAAAGACAGTTAAAAATATAACTGGCTGAGATCTTCTCAGTTCCAGGCTTATGCTCCCAGTGCCCAGTGCACAACTGACTCTAAAGCACCTGGTCCAACAAGAGTTTCCCTGGGCCTCATCTTCCCCTGTATTTCTGCAACGTGCACCAAAAGGAAAGATGTAAATCATTAAGGGTAAGATGAGTGCAGGGAAGGAGTGGACAGATGCTTGTTTGCCTGTGAGCTTTGTAAGGAAGACATCTTTCAATCCTTTCCCCCAGTTTGTCTTGCCATCCCAGTATTCCAGAGCACCATGACAAAATAAGATAATAACACCACTCAAGGAAACAGCAAGTGGTGGGTTCAGCCTTCACAGGTGAGTGAATCACAGTAAGGGATTTGAAGATAAACACGAAGTTGCCCAATCCCCAAACATGGGAAGAACTGTGCAAGCAAATATGGGAAAAAGGCAAAGAGACATGAGAGTATGGAGCCTTTCTACGAACCATGCAAGGAGACAGTTCAGAGCCATGGGCCAAAACTGGAGAGGAGACCAACAGAGACAGTGGGTGCCTATGGGAGTGTGATCAGGAACAGGGAGTGGATGAAGCTTCATTCAAACAACAAGAAGCAACCTCACAACTGCAGGCCTTGATTGTCACAGGGCACTTCAAATGTCCTGATGTGTGCTCAAGCAGGAACAAACAGGGAGGCAAGCAAGCAATCAGAGTGCTTGCCCTGGTGACATTTCTAACCAGAGATGCTGGACAACCCAAGCAGGACAGGTTTTCTGCTGGTCATGTTACACACAGGCAGATAAGAACTGCTTGGGAATGTGATAGCTGATGTAAGTCTCAGCTACAAAGACCACCTATGACAGCTTACATGCAGAAGGAAAGTGAGAAAGGAAAGTAGCAGAAGAGAGATCTGGGCTTCAGGACAGTAGACTTTCGGTTACTCAGGGTAGAGAAGCTGTCCTGACATGAAAAAGTGCCCAGAAGAGATCAAAGATCTATAAGGACAAGGTCCTCAATGCTTCCCAAGGGTCCTTCCCAGTGAGCAGAATGAGCAGGCCTGGCAGAAGGCTGGAGCAGCTGAACAAGGAGTTTCGGTCTGAACTCAACCACAAAACCAAATGAATGCTCACAGATTGAGACTAATATTGAAATTCTCCTCAGATATGCAAGAATGGATTGGGAAAGGCAAAGCTTATCTTGATTTGGAATTAGCAAGAGATGCAAACAGCAGCAAGGGCTTTATCACTACAGCAGCAGCAACAAACTAAGAAAATCTTTGCCTGCTGCCAAATGAATGGGGCATAAAGGACTCAGTTCATCCTGGGACATCAAACACATTTGCTCTCTAAGTCACAGACCTGTAAAAAAAGAAGTTGAGTATAAAAATGCTCTGATAAAATACTATCACAGACTTGCACACAAATGTATAATTACTTCTGCTAAATCACTTTTTGTTAAATCAACTATTTCAGAACTGATTATCACAGGAATATTTAATGTTTCAGAAACAGTGATGTTGCAGATTAACAAAGATGCTCCTCCTCTCCTGGGAAGAGCAGGGAAAAGAGATGGACTAAATTATGTTATGAATTCAAAAATATGGTGTTTTGCCTATGTATTAAAAAATAAGTCTTAAAGCAATCTGGAGACAAATTAAATAGACAAAAGATCTGTGAATAATAAAAAATTATAAGGTGCCAAAGACAGTTTAGAAAGCTTATAAATGTTATTTCCACTAGAATTTGTTCGTTTCTTATCTTTTAGCTCTCCAAATACTGTATTCCCCAGCACAACTGCTGTAGTTCCACCACAGTTGTTCTATTTCAGGACAGAGTGAAACTTGACACTAAAATCTATATAAAATCACCTGCTACAATATGGAACATTTGACCACATTATCACTGATCATCTGCTATGAAAAGTATTATCATAAATAATGTGTAAACTCCCCAGTGTATCACCTCATGTATCTATACTTAGCAGAGACAGCTACTGCCTAAAAAGACTACTTGCGTGGGATTGAATTTCCACATCCACAAAACTCCCAAGTATTTTAATAAACAGTACTTGACAACTATTTCCCTTTTCTTTCCATGACTAAACACCCTGTAACTTCCTTTGCTCATCATAATATAGATATATATAGATATCTATATAATATCATATAGATAGTAATAATGTGTAAATCTGAATTCCAGACAATGATGAGCTATGCAGATCTGTTTACAATCATTTTTCATCCTGCACAATACATTAACTTCCACAGTTTAAACCCCAGAATTCATACAAACTATCCAAGCTCAGTCCCTTTAACTAAGCATTTTCAGGATGCCATTCACAGATGTCAATCACCTACCATAAGTTTATTACTTACTTTCCATCAACTTCTGGTCTTTTGCACACACAGTGAAACTTGCCACCAAAATCTATGTAAAGATCATCTTCTACAACGTGGAATATTTGACCAATGGCGATTTTATCTTTGGCAGGCCCCATCTGAATTAAAGGAGAGCGTCTCAACATGGATGCAAAGGATTCTGATTTCTCTGAAGGAACCTACAGATGAATAATAAAAGAGGAAAAAAACATTTAACAAAACATGCTATCTGAAGGAGGATTTAAATTAAACTTTCAACATACAAAAAGGCTTCATTCACTGAATAACACGTTAAGATCTCACATGTTCATCACATTTTTAGCAAGACTTCTAAGGAGGCATCTGGCACATTTCTCCAGCTCCTAACATTTTACACATTAAAGGTAAAGCTTTCATTAATTCAGTCAAAGAAAAGCATAACAATGGGCATCTCCTGGAAATGTCTGCCAGTTCTACTACTGGTTAGGTAAGTTAATTTAAAAATGCATTCCAAATGTAGGAGATACTCCCAAAAACAACACCGCTCATCTTTGTTATCTCTTCAGTGAAAACCAAACCTGAATTAGCACCTTGCAGCTATTCACGCAATTATTTAATAATGAATAACACTTAAATCTTTATTTTAAAGAACAAAACCATTTCACAAAGATAGCAAAAGCAGAAAGCATGCTCAGGACAGATCTAACATTAAAAATCAAATTTGAACCATCACTTCTCTCATTTTTCACTCTACAAAATCAAAGTAACTAAACAAACAAAATTCCAGTTTCTTCTCGTAGAGCTTTGGGAAAATGTGAGAACACAAACCTTCCTGCTATGCTTCATGGAGAGAAAGATGTCTGTTCCTTAAGCTGGAAAAACTTACTACCACGGGCTTAGCATCATATGCTAGGTGAAAATATCCAGCTGTGAGACTCAGTCTCTCATGTGCTGTCCCTGATATCCTAAGAATGACCACTTTTTAAGATAGTCACCTTTGAAATGCAATTAGTAAGAAAAGCCTACTGCTAGGGACAAATGTAAAGGGGAAGGCATTTTGGAAGCAATACATACCTGAAAGTGAATCTAAGGAAATTATTTCATAGATAGCTAAATAGATTTAAAGAATTATAACCTATTAGTTATCCCCACATTTACCATAATTAATTGATAATAATTACTTTGTGCAAGATTTCAAACTGGTTTGGAACCCGCAGAAGAACTAAACTGAATAGTCAAGCAATCAAAGGTTCAGAGCTCCGCCAGATTCAAAAACACATTATCCCATTGACTGCTTCAAGTGGATGCTGAATATCCATCTATATTTTATAGGAACAGAGAATAATGCCATCATTTTCCACTTGTACTTTTGGAAACTTTCATTCTTAGAGAAGTCAAAACAAGAGACAGTTTTGCATTCCAGCGCTGCTGGAAGACATAAACAGCATGGATTGTTCTGACGGGACAAAGCCTCAGGAATGACAAGCTGGAGATCTGACACCTGGTACATTTGCTGCTTCACAAACAGGAACTGGTAAATGCAGCATCCCAAGGACAAGGGCTGAAAAATGTGCAACATGTGCATACGTGCACACAAACCACAAAAAGAAAGCATCTGGCCATGGTAAACCACAAACAGAGCAGTAGGATCTTACTTAGGAAAGCTACTATCATAGAGAGCTCCAAACATACCATTGTTTGAATTTCACAATGCATTCTAAATTCAAATACACAAAAATTATCTACACAGGATGCATTTGTAAGTGCGCCAAGAAAAAGATGCAAAAAGCTGCAAACAGTAAGAGGACATTTTTAAATGAGATTTATGATATTAATTAAGGGGACAGCAGAAAATTTTAAATCAATACATAATTCATAAGACAGAAGTAAACATTTTTAAATTAACATCCCCCCCCAAAATTACTCTCTCTAGGCAAGGGATTAAAAGCCGATGTTCATACTGAAATACCAAAACCTGTTTCCAGGGAAACTAAGGCACAAAAACAAGCAAAATTCAGAGGTCTTCCACTGAAGGGCAAAGATAAGAACATGGCAGCAACACAAACTCAGAATGACAAGGACTACTATCACATCATCCCAGATTATTTTCAATTATTCTTCACTGCAAGGCAAGCTAATAAGAAAACTGGTCCAAAGAAAAAACAAACAAGAAATCAACAAAAGAACCCCCACAACCTACAAACAAAAAACGAAACAGAAACAGTCACAGTAGCAGGATGTTATCATTTGCAGGATAACAAACATATACTCCACAGCTCAATTCAGATCTAGGGTAAACAGCAGCTTTGTTTTGACACTTCAGCAGGAGATGAGGAGGTCCACCTATGGTTTGAACTAATTTAATCAATGCCAGTGGAATCAGACACCACACCAGATGATCCATACCACCAAGTGAACTGTCTTTTCTTACATGTAGATCATTTGGGGAAAGCCTAAGCTAGTAGAAAGGATCAAGAACTTACAAGTTTAGTTTGAAGGAGATTTTCCTACATAGATGTCACTAGCAATGACAACTGAACACACTGAGCAACACAGATTTTTTGCTAAGCAATTAATACAATTCTCAGTAAACTGGCAATTACACTCACTAAATGGCATTCACCTCATTCATGTTGCCTCCATACAATGGCACACTCAGTAGGCTCTCTACATTAAAAAAAAACCTCACAGCACTTCAGGAAGATGAATACACTAATATCCTTTGGATTTCCTGTTTTCATCACCTAAAAATGGTCCATTCTGGTTAATAACATCTCTATCCCTTACTTCCCTGGCAAGAAAAAAACACAGATGAAAAATTCTCTCATGTGCAAACTTGCCTGTGAAATAACCTCTGTACACAGCAGAAAAATGGTATCTTTACACACTGACAGATGTGCTCATTGCTTACTAGAAACAGATTAAACTAAAATACAGATGATAATGTAGAAAGAAGTTTTTTGCCATTCTTTATTGTGGACAGTTTTCCAAGAAGTCACCAGGAATCTGTTAGAATTCTATCACAGGCCTACAAGTCTGCAGCAGTCTCTGTTCTGCATCCTGGAGAGGAACTTCTCAAGAGCACAAACAGCTGATTTATGTATACAATAATCCTCAAGAGATGCCATTAGTTACTGCCATCAAGGACTCTTTTGTGGACAGTCTAGAAACAGAGTGAGATAAAATGCAGTATTTTCTCCCATTTTCTGCATAACCTACAGCAGTTCTCATTAAAGAGTAATTTATCTCAAGCATTTAAAGAGATTTAATGACACTCTGAGTGCTTTTCTCTACAACTTCTAAATCTCCTTAACTGGATTCTCCACAGTAGCATTACGGAAAAACAGTAAGACTGTACAATAACAGGGCAATAGACTTTATTAAGTACTCTACTTTTCTGATTCTCAAGGAGTGTTGATCATGCAGCTCTGATAGATGATGCACTGGTAACAAAAAATGAAGATTATTACAAAATTCAGAAGCACAAATGGCACATTCTTTTCAAGTACCTGAAGTATAAAGGCTTCTTTTACCCTTCTCCTTATTAAATGCTAAATCTGTTTGATTTTCCTCCTAATTTGTGGATATTTAAGCAGTTTTTTGTAAATATTTTTATACCAATCACTTTTAGCATGCATAGTTCAATGAAAAAACAGCAGCTCTTTCAGCAACAGAACTCTCCAAGATGATACATACTAACCACAGAGAGGGAAAAGTCATGGATTTAAACCCCAGTAGGACCCAAACAAAAGAAGTAACTCCAATGGAGGAATGTAACATACTATTTCTGGAGCAAAGCCTATGACTCTACAAGCAGGGTGGCCCTATCCCACCCACTGAGCAAAATATCTGAAAAGCCAGGCTACGTGCTTTATGTCTGCTTGCAAAGGCAAGCAGAATGCACTCTGGAATGTGCGAGATACGGATGAGAAGAGATGGGAGATTGGTAATCTGATTGCTACAATTAAGGGGTAAATGACATATTAACATCAAGCAGCACACAAAGAATACAACCCTCTGTAACTATCAAATTGGTTTTCCTCAGCACTGTCATCCATAGCTAGACAGACCTTTCTGTCCAAAGTTCATTACACGAAACAATAAAATGGAAAAACCAACTTGCAGTAATAAGTTAGTGTGATGCCTCAGTAGCTAAGGGAGCTTGGATATCCAAAATGGGACTGGAAAAGGCCTTGAGCATCCTGAACTAAGTTTATCCTCCTTGGAACAAAGGGTCTGAACAGATTATCTCCTGAGATCACTTTCAAGATGTACTATTTTACTAAGAAAAGATAACTGGAGCCTGCTATCAAGAATATTAAAACAAAACCAAATATATGAAGCTACCCACTGAACAAGTATATACTGATAAGGCACTCATTTCAACAAGCAACCTAAAAAATTCTACTATATACTAGCTTAGCAAACTTTAATTTTCCATACCTTACAACTACTGGAAGTGTGCACTGTAGCTTAGATATAAACCTAAATCCCACGATTTTTTTAAAGTATTGAAGGCATTACTAGGGTAACAGCTCACAGTGATTCATGCAGTTTATTTACCAAATTTCTCACACAACTACAATGACTGAAATTTCAACATATAAGCATAGAAGCAATTAAATCTCAAAGCATTTTCTCTTGGTGCTGCCTTCTTTTTATACATTGAACTATTTGTTCTAATGCTGATGAGTCCTTATTGAGAAGTTCCATGTTTATTATTCTCATCTCAGAATACAATCACTCAAACTTTGGGCATCATGGCTTTAACTCATCTCAGGGGGAACAGGTCTTATTCTTCCCTCGATCAAATAAGTTTACATATAACATTAATCTCTACCTTCAAATTTTAACTTGTTCACAACTTTGTGCCTAGCAGTAACCAGAGATTTTAGAGCTTACCCAAAGAAAAAACTCTGCTTTCTGTATTAGTAAGAAAGAAATATTTAGGGAAAAAATATTTTTGTAACAGCTGAGATCAACATTTATTACTTAGTTACTCTAAAAATACAGCTAACCTCTAGAAAGTGCCTAATCTACATTTCTAACAAACCAACTAAACTTTGAATATTCAGGTTCATTCCACTGTACAGCCATTGCCTACCAAGACAGCATTCCCAATAAACCTCCCCAACTCGAGCAGTCACAGACCTTTTGTCTCCACTTCTAAAGTAATTCTGCACTGGGCAAAACATCCCGCACTGCCCACCTTGGTTCTCTACCACCTGTACTTCTACTGAAGGGACAAGATGACATACCATCATTCTTTTTCTTCCTTCAAATTTTTTAAACCCTATCCCACAGTTTAGATACATCCTGAGACGCAGAAAACACCATCAGTAATCACCTCAGTATCCAGCACGAACTACAGTATTATACAACTTACTCCCTTGAAGAAGATTTGTGCCTACCATTATTTTTTCAAACAACATAAACTACAGCCCTGTAGGCCAAGGGTTTACTTACTTGCTTATTATCAACAGATATAACTATAAAGAGCAAACAATAAAGAGGAACAAAATCTGATAAATAATCATACTTACAATATACAGTACACGACTTGCTTGCAGTCTGTAGTACATGGAAGAACAGGTTGCCCAGAGAAGCTGTGATGCCCCATCCCTGGAAGTGCTTAAGGCCAGGTGGGATGGGGCCCTGAGAAACCTTTTCTAGTGGAAGGTGTCCCTGCCATGGCAGGAGGGCTGGAACTACATGATACTTACAGCTCCTTCCAACTCAGGTCACCCTATGATTCTATGAAATCAGAAGTCTAAGATGAAATATAACTCAGGGCATCATTTGGACTTGAATAGCAAGGCAAAGACAGGAACCATCTCTTCTCCATCTCTGTTCTAGTATTTGACAACCATTGGAAAAAGTACCAAATTACTTGTTACCATCTTATTTGCCTAAGACATTCATCTCGTGCAGTATTAAGGAAGACAATCTGCAAACTGCTCATTAACATCTGCCATTCATACATGGACAACACATACAACAGACACCAGCACAATGCCAGTGATTCAAAAATGTACAAGGCTATTTTAGATTTTTTTTTTAAGCCCGATGTTTAATTCTGCAATATGGACCAAGGCAAATTTTAAAATACTGTAATTTAAAAACTCCAAATGATTATGGATAAAACAGACAGGTGAAACTATGAGCAGAGTAGAAAACAGGAAGATTGGATTAGGCAGAGCTGTATAAGAATAAACAAGGGCACAGGATTTACCTAGTATACACATCACTAAATACAACAGCCACAATTCACCTCTAAGGCTCATAAATAACAGCACATCATCCACATACAGTACAGGCAAACTGTAACCAAAGACAGCATGAACACACAGTCTATTCTTCTAAAGTCCACTGTCTGTTTTGTATTTATCCATCCCAGAATATAGTTCATTTTCCTTTCCAATGAATGGCCTGAGGTTTTGTTCCATTAAAAAAATACATCAAAAAAACTGAAGTTTATGCTGTTTCCCCACAGATTCAATTTACAACCCTAAGTGGGCAACCACAAAGACAAGGAAGACAGCTTCAGCTTCTTCTAAACAAGACAATTTCCCACTTTATCCTAGAGAAAAAAATTGAAGAACTGATTTAAACTTCTTGTTAACAAAAGGTTTTGAAGATTAAATACTGAACAAAGCTTAAACAAAAGCAAGATTAGTGGTATTTAATAAAACTACTGAAGGGAAATAGTCCAAACAGAAAGCATAAAATGAGGATTTGTGTTTCAAAGCAGTAATTTAGGGAAAAATCTAAGATTAATGACTGCAAAGTCACAAAGAAGAGCTTTGAAAGCAGTCAACAAGAAAAATGGAAGCTTCCCAGCTAGATATTTACAAGATATACAGACATATATAGATAGATATGCAAGACATCTAACAAAGCTTCATATGAATCACTTCCTATGCAACAATTGTTACAATGCCCAATTTCCATGAAGACAGCACTTGCACACCAGCTAGCATGTTTTAAATTCTATAGGGGAATTACATTAGATATAAGGATTCTAGTGTAAAATTAATTATTTAACATCTACAAGCCAGTAGAAGAAATAACAGTGTAACTAAGAGTTCCAGCAGACACCATATTACTTCATTTCTTCCCACTCTGAGTAATGATCTGAATTGCACCATCAATGGTAGCAAACTCCTAATTCTACAGTTTTGAAATAAACATAGTATCTGTACCCACCTTTTTAAAGGTAAGTTTTGAAAAAAGTGGAAGAGAGGAGAAGTAAACACAACCACGTTTTAATATAATGTGGTACTACAGAAATTATATTGAAGAAGAACATAGCACTAGAAGGTTTCCCTCCAAAACTTTAACATTTGGAGGGAAAAAACTTTCAGATTTTATCATTGGAAAAAGCAATGAAAACAGCTCTGGTTTGCCTATAAGAGGATGAAGAAAATTGACTGCTGTATTCTCATTCTTTATTAAATTTTTAGTAACTTTCAAAAACCTTGCATACTCCAGGTTTTAATTGTCCAGAGTTATTTATTATCACAATATTAAAACAGCAAGCACCCCTAAAGAACCACGAGAAACCACAAGAACTTCTGCTGTTTCAATCAAAAGAGGACTCTTCAGCACAGTGAAGAAATATGGTTTTATTTTAAAAAGCACACCAAACGAAACTCTTCAGCCAAAAAGGTTGGAAGTAAGAAGCTGAAATAAGGCATTTAACCATCCATTGATGAGAAGCAGTTTTGGCAAAACATCATTCCAACTTCACTATACATTAAGAATTTTGGTGGATTTTAAATTTTATTGCCAAAGCCTAATAGTATTTTATAAAAACCTCCTCAAGAAAGCCCAGAGTCCTTGTTTTTGTTAATACTTCAGGATTAGGCTTTAAGGAGCACAGAACTCCACTCTCACTGCTAACTTGAATGTAAAATCTCATCATGCCTGCTGCATACGTGTGCTGGAAGTCTCAAAATCCCAGCATATCTGTGAGCACCCTGAACTGAACTCTCAGGAGAAGAGCACCCTCTCCCCTGGGGAACGTCTGAGACAGCATGAGCTATTCCATAAGCCTTCTTTCAGCTTGCACAGAACTATCCAACAGTATTTTAAATCCTAGTTGTAAACTGGTGAATTTAGAGCTGCTCTTGCCACTCCACTTGAAATCAGCTAATCTATAAGCACTGGAATATGAAGAATACCCTAAGTAAGGTCTTTCCAGAACCTTCTTTTCTCCAGAATGAACAACCCCAACCCTCTCAGCCTATCTTCTCCACAGGAGCAGTGCTCCAGCCCTGCTATCATTTTGTGGCCTCTTCTGGACTTGCTCCATCTTTCATTTACTGGGGACCCCATAATTGGATGGAGTACTGCACGTGGGGTCTCACAAGAGCAAAGGGAATTTATCAATTTTTAAGTCCACAAATTTACCTGAAAGACACACTTGCTGAGGTAAATGCAAAAGTCTGGCTGAAATTCAGTGCCTTATGTTAGTCAAATTCAGTCTAAATGGCCCCAGTGATTGTCTCCAGCCTAAAAATCAATAATCTAAGCTTCAGTTACCTAAGTACGTGCTATACTTTCAACAATACAAACACCACGCAAGCCATAAAACCTTCTGGCACATAACTCCTAAAGAAAAAATGCAAGAACTGTACTGCTTCACTGCCTTCCACCTAGGAAGAAGTGGAACTAATTAAGAGAGAGGCTACAGCACAAAAATATCTACAGGGGTATTTTGAAATTCATGTAATGCAGGAATAAATTATTTTCACTGAAGAGTATCTTCATTTTGTCCAAGTTACAGTTCCTGTTTACCAACCTTTCTCATTGTAAAAAAAAAAAATGGAGAGTACTAAACTTCGGTTTTACCAAGAACAGGATTATTCATAGTTAGTAGCATAGTCCAAAGGGGAGAAAACAGAGTTACAGGAAGTTATGAGGGTTGCCATATTTAGCAAAGAGCATTGGAAGATTTTGCTACAGACACAAATGTTACGCCAACTTCCTCTAGTGAAATCATGCATTTTCTTAAATGTTTGAAATCATATTTTGATTGCAGATTAGGAAATGATTACACTTCCATTTTAAAAACAATGAAAGTTCCATCATACACTATTTGATAGAAATTTATGTCCATTAACAACCTTCCATCAAGCTCCATATTTTGGTACTCACTGCAACGCTGACTGATGAATATAGCATATTCCAAACATAGTTTAATTTTTGCATACAGAACAACTTCTATTTAAAAATATCTCAGCTGTGCAGAGAACACATGATATGCCTGAATGAATATAGTTGTATACATATTGCCCTCATAATAATGACCAATGTAATATTGTGAACTAAGCACATTTTTAAAAGAGATGCAAATAACAATTAACCAAATACATGCAGTGCTAAACCAGTAAAACGCCATGGAGAAAAACTACCTTTGTCTCTCATAATTACACTTTTCAAGAAGGATCATGTAGATCTCAAAAGAAAGAAAAAAGATCACAGGAGTAGGATAGGGTGCTGTGCCTAATATTCAACAGGTTTTCCTGAACTGTACTTTTAGCATCAAAACCTCTTTGTTGTCTAGAAATTTCCATTGTCAAAGTCATTTGCAGCTTTTTCTGTTTGAAGATGAGTATTTCTTAACCTTTTCATCGAGATGCAGTATACAAACTGTTCTTCAACTCTTATAAAAGAGCTTAATTATTCAGAACACTTTGTAAACATACTGAACTTGCTAGTTAGCCTTATTACATGCTGCTAACTCAAGTGCAGCAGTATTTTCACAAAACAAATACCAATTTTTTCAATTAACAGACTAATGTCGTATGTCCTACAACAAATATTGTGCTATCAGAGTAAATGCAAATTAAGGTGAATTTTTTAGTCAATTATGGCTACCCCTGCCTGTTATCAGAAGAGCCAATGGTTTACACTATTGTGTTTGAGTCTGGGTGTTCTGGTGTTATACACACTGACACACATAACTAAAATTTAAAACCACACCTTTTTTCCCTGTGACTTTATGTAACTGAGCATGTGCCTAAGAGGAATAGCATAAAACATTACAGCACAGCTGGGGAGGGGAAGGTCAGCCAGCTGTACCACAAAAATTAATCATCTGCTACTTCTAGACCCTTTTTTGAAGCTTTTCCATCAATTAGCTGCCCATTTAAAACCAGAAAGTCATACTGCTAACACACTGCAATGCTACTCAAACCACCAGGGCTTTCCCAACAAGTCTTATAAAGGTACAATCTGCTGCACTGGTTGACTCAATACCAGCTTCTTTGTGTTTGTAGTAAAAGGAAGGCTTTCCATTAATCTTCACATTTTGACTGGATATGCAGCAAAGAAACTGCAAAACAAGACTTTCATAAAGGATTTCAGATGCAGCTTTGAAAATATGCTGTTAACAAGCCAGGTGGATCATTTACTAAACAACGCTGAGCCAAGACTTTATTTCATTACACAAAATAGCACAGAATTTGGTCACAATAAAGCAGCTTTCTTAAAATTAAATAACTTCTATGCAGAATTTTAAACATGAAGTATTTATCTATATATTTCTTTCAAGGATAACTTCATAGCAAACAAATAGAACATTAGCATCTAAATCACAGAAAGTAGGTGAACCTACTGCAATGGATTATGCCAAAAAGAAAATGTAGCCAGATGAGCACAGACAATCCTAAGAAGAGCCCATGGTGTTTTGAGCCCAGTATCTGCCTTTCTCCATTTATCACTATCCTGCTCTTTCAGGCACATTTTTTTCCAGGTTTCTGGAAAAATGTTTCAATAGTAATAATAGGACAATAATTGGGATCTCCCTCAGCAACAGGGGATGTAAGTATCCTGCTGATAATAGCAACCACTAGAAAATTAACAACTAGTTAATTCCTATTTAACTGTCACATTATGGTTACACGCACCTTCTCCCAGATATCTCACATGCAGTCAACCAAGCCCAGGCAGCTGACATGCATTTCCTTTCCTCCATGACACTGGCAATCCCGTGACAGTTTAATTTTGGGGATTTCACTCTGACAGCCAGTCATCAAAGGCATATCACCTACCACTCATGGACCTCCAGCAATGCCAAAGCAACCACCTGCCAACCCAGAGCTATCTGAGAGAGCAAGTTCCAGGAGACAACTCCTCCAGAGCTGTGATCTTCATCTTCCTCAAGTCAACCAAGGACAGAGGGCCCAGGGCCTTCCCATATGAATTTATGTCCCTGAGTACACAGCTGTGATGGGCAGCAGTGACAGGGTTACCCTACTGTAATTAAGTCCTCCAAAGGTGCAGCATTCCAACATCAGAAGTCCTGTCTACTCCAGTTCAGAGAGTGCTGCTCTGACACCATGTGAGTTTTACAAAATCCTGTCATGCAAGCACTTCTGTCACATGCAAAGCAGGTCAGCTCGTCCAACAGACCCAGCTGTGCTCGCAGCTGGGACAAACCCAAGCCAGAATAGGCAAGTTTTGGTGCCTCAGCCAGAGCATCCACAAGACAGAACTGCTCCTGCACAGAGGTCAAAACAGGTTCATTGCTATTTTAATACAAACCAGCATTTCGAGCAGATCCAGCTGAGAGGATGTTGAGAAGGCTGTGACACAGTCCTTATTTAGCACAAACCTGAAAGCACCAGGATGCATTCACAGCATAGCACAAGCACACATAACACAAGTTTCTCACACACAGAATTACAATCTGGCACAGCAAATTGAGAGAAACTTCCAGGTAAAGATGACTCATGGCAGATCCCAAAAACCCCACAACTGACAAGTCCCCCTCTCAGTTAGTCAGCAGTTTCCAGCACTTGAATGCTGGCCAGAAGATAATCCACCTGAAAGAGAAACCTCTGTGCTTGGCATATAGCTTTTATAAAATGGTGTTATATTTGTAATCAAACAAAGAATGTTATGAGTTATTCACTAGCACTAGCAAAGCACTGCAGCCACACAAAAATTATGGGTATCCTAAGAAATATTACACTATGAAAATTACACTAAATATTAATCAGCATTTTTGCTCTCAAATAACTGCAACTTCAGGAAAATCATCTTCTAAATGCTAACTTAGGTGGGAAGACAGATTGAGAGAAATATTTCCCATCAATTATTAGATGAAAATAATTCTGAATTTTTTTTTTACTATTTGATTTCAGAACATCCAGTGTCACTCATTATTTTATCCTGAGGATACTGCCCAGATACTGCACAAGCAAGACAACTAGATATTATAAAGACAGCCACGTAGCATTCAGAAATGCTACATTCCTTTTAAATTGTCATTGTGGTGTTTTAGTTTTTAATTTCTCCCCTAAAACATAAACAGATGAAACAGCTCTTTATATGACCCATTAAATTTTTTTTCACTTTCTTTCCTAATGAACACTGATATTTTATTTTTTAATAGTGACATTTAAAAACACAGACACTTTCCTCAAATATACAAATCCTTTCATGAGAGAACCCAGGGCTAAGTTAATTTAAAAACATGCATGTATCTGGAAAAATAATTTCTAATCTCTCTCTTTCAGAAATTCGATATTACAGTGTACTGATACCGATCCAATCCCTTCTTATCTGAACTATAGACAAAATCATTTACGTTTCCTCTTTACAGATGCTTTCCCTCCAAAGCCGGTATTCAAGGAATTAAATCGGAAATTCCTCAAGCGTGCTGCTTTTCCTGCGCCATGTGGAAAGAAGCGGTGCCCTCTGCTGTGCCGGGCGGGGATGTTCACCAGCTCCGGAGCAGCATCCCTGCCCGGGCTGAGCCTGGGGCTGCAGATCCCTCCTGAGCAGGACAGCTCTCTGCTCGGGTCACCAGTCCCTGACACGAACCTGATGGCTGTACCCTGCTACTCGCACATGAAAAAGTCCCAGCAGAGTGGCTGCATCACACAGAGTGACATACAGAGTGGATTAGCAGCAAAGCTCACATAGTGATAGCCCACTTCTATCTAAAAGGATACTTGACAAACTTCACCTCTCATATTGTAAACATTTTTAGACCAGTTCACAGTGAAGAAAAAAAAATGTGCATTTATTCCTAATTAGCTACTTTATTCTTACATTTTCTTCAAATTTTGGTAACTGAGCTAACAACATAGCTCAAAAACCATTTGTCTACCTGTATCAAAAATCATCTCATGCTTCCTAAAGACAAGGTTTCCTATTTTACAAAGCAAGCAGCTTTAATCCATTAATGAAGGTAATACTTAGAGCATCTGATCCTTCCAAAAGATTTTATTAAGCAATTCCATAGAGAAAAAGAGAACTGTCTTTCTTTGTTGGTTGTAATGCAAAACTTAAATATTAAAATGCAGAAGGAAAACACAGTAAGAAGTGAGTTGCCTGCTGTAGACAAATATCATGTGGATTTATCAGGATATTTGGCAAACTAATTTGCTACATTTTCAATAATTTTAATCAACATTTAAGTGCCTTCTCTCTCAGTTTCGCTATTTACAAAACAGTAATAACAGAAGGTGAAAGCTAAAACACAAACCCAAACCTCTAAAAAATTACCAACACAGCAGAGACACCATCAGGCAACTCTGAGGAAAGGTCAGCAGCACACACTGCTGCAAATAAACTTAGAGAGCTACCTAGGAAAAATGTCATCATGCTTTTTGAATCATCTGAAGATAAACAGGTGTCAACATCCAATTTATCAAATTTACTTCTATTTGCCTAAACTAAGCCATTGCAAACCAAATATCAGCTAGTTCACCCAGTTTCAAAAATGAAGGAACAGCTGACATAGGAAACCCATACAGGAACGTTACCAAGCCTCTTCCCAAAAGAGAAACAAAAATAATCCAAACACCCCCTCTGGCTCATAGAGGATGAAGCACAGCAATAGGCAGTACTTATCAGGTGAGATAAGGAACACAGCTTTCCTCTGACTGTAGCTCAGGCAAGGGATGAGCAAGACCACATTCCTACAGCTTCAAAGAGCAGATCCTGCAGATGCTGGGCACCCCAGGAAGGGACTGCAGCCAGAGCCACCACACCCTCTCCTGGGGGAAGCAAGTTGTTCCTCCTAGAAGGAGCTTATCAAAAGATCTTCTAAATATTTGAGTTTTTCCATCAGCATCTGGTGCATCCTTCCATAAGTACCCGGCTTTACCAGAGTAGCATCAGGGTTGCTCCCAGCTGTGGAAAGCTTATTTACCAAATAACACACTTTCTAGCACAGCTAAAAGTGCTGATAATGTGATTTCAATAAAACTACATGAAATGAACAGATTACACTGTAGTCAGATCTATTTTGTTTCCCTCTTGTTTCATGCCACCTTTCACCACTAACTCATTCTCACCAAAACCCACTCCCTCTTCTGTAGACTCTTCAAAAAGCAATCAGTGAATAAATATTAATCACACTCAGACTTACTGAGCACTACCTGGGCTAAGAACAGCATGAAAGCAGACTCACAATAATCTCATTATTATGCTTTGAACATCACTAGGCACTGCAAAGCAAGCTTTTTTCCTTCCCCTGGTTCAAGTGAAAAAGTAGTTCAGCAAAGTGTAGAGAAATTCAGAGTTGTGGGCCAGATATTAATTTTAAAACCCTAGTTTGATTTCTAGTCATGCATTATTTGTATTTGTGTATGCACTTCCACTTGAAAATTATGTTCTGAATACAATGTAACATTTGAGTTAGTTCAGAATCTTTAAAGGCTTGATGGCAATTCATTTCCAGATAGAAAGAGAATATGTAGATAGAAAACAATATATTTCCAGCTTCTCACTTCAACAGAAAATAAAAGGGGAAAAAAAGTAATCTTTCAAATCCCCACAGTAGCATTCAGTATCTCCTACAGCTACATCAAATGATTCTGTTCCTAAACTCTTCTGCGGACATCCCACTGCACACCACCTGAGCCCCTGGGTCAGGCAAACCTCTGATCTTTGCACAGCCAGCCTTGCTAATGTGGACTTTCAATGGAAAAGAGAATGTTATAGATTATGCAGTAACTTGGGATATCAGCTCTGGGATTCAGTGACAGGCATTTCCAGTTCTACACCTCCAGTACCAAACCAGTCCTGTCATAATAATTCACAGCATTAATCTCCATATCCTACTGAGCATATTTCAAGTAATCTCAGACACAGGTGTGCTCAAACAGGACTGAAAGAAGTTTGAAAAGGATGAGTGTCAAGGATAAACACCAGCATGGAATCACTTCCACCTGAGAATAAGCAGAGGTCAGGAGTTTTCAGCTTGGAAGAGATATTCTGGAATATGTCAGTACACTCAGTGCTTTTTCCTGTTTCCTGACGTGTCTGCTAATGGGCGCTGTCATAATCTGTGGGGAAAACCAGCACGACAAAGCTCAATGCACTGCTAAGAAAGTGATGATTATTCACAAAATCTCTACGTTTATTTTACCACTCATTCTTTCCCAAGTTCCATCCACTCACATTCCCCTACCCCTGGATTCCCAACAAGCACCTGAGGAAAAACCACATGGGTACAACACCAAGGATGAAAGTGGCCAGCTGCCAGCTCACCTCTGACATTATTCCTGATTGGGAATAGTGAACTAGGTTTTGGACAAATCTTCTATACCCTTCAGGAGTCAACACTTGCTGATGGGTCCTTTGCTCCAGAATTCTACTTACTGCATCCTCAATAAATAGCAGATTGCTGCTCACTGTCTCTCTCTCCATGACTGATTCATGGTGGAGCAACAGGAAAACAAACTGCCACATTAATATATGGGACACAGTCCTGTAACCCTCCTTTTGCACCTCAGGGGCAGGGTCTGCTCATGGCAAACCATTCGTGCTGCAGCTCATCAGAGTGCAGGCCTTGCCAAGCACACCATCCTAATTCTACTGCCAAGGACAGCTTCCCAGAGAACTGTGGGTTTTCACATTAATATGCAGCATCCTTTCAACCCTTGTTCTGATGCTTCTTTTGCTGGCTTCACACATGTATAATTCTACAGGTGTTTCACTCATAAAAGCCTTTATATTTCCACTAAAAGTCTCTGGAATACTGGTTTAACAGGTCTTTGATCTGACTCAATAAAATCATTAAGAGATTTTCCACATCCTCCCTGGCAGCCTATAAAAGCCAGAATACAGTTTTTCCCACGCAGCAGTACCTTGCATTTTACACACCTAAAACTGCTTGCATGCTTTCTGCATTACATTTTTGTAGGAGCACGTTAAAAAGAAATACGAGCTTCTGCAGAGTAGTTATTATGCAGGGTGAAGTGGTGAGAAGAGAGAATCATAGAGTTGTTAGGGTTGGAAAGGACCTCTGGAGACCATCCAGTCCAACCCCCCTGCCAAGGCAGGGTCACCTAGAGCAGGTGACCCAGGAATGTGTCCAGGTAGGTTTCTGGGTTTTGAATGTCCCCGGAGAAGGAGACCACAACCTTCCTGGCAGCCTGTTCCCTCACAGTAAAGAAGTTCTTCATCATGCTGAAGTAAAACTTCTTATACTTTAGTTTATGGCGACTGCTCCACATCCTATTGCTGGGCACCGCCAAAAACACGATGGAGCCATCCTGTGGCACCTGCCTTTGAGGTATTCACATGTAATGACGAGATCCTCTCTCAGTCTTGCCTTCTCCAGACTAAACAGGCCCAGCTCCCGCAGTCTCCCCTCGTAAGAGAGACGCTCCAGACCTCTGATCATCTTTCCAGCGTTCCGCTGGTCCCTGTCCAGCAGCTCCTGGTCCCTGTGGCACTGAGGAGACCAGCACTGGGCACAGCACTCCAGCTGCGGCCTCGCCAGGGCCGAGCAGAGGACGCTGCCCCGGCTGGATCCCCGTCGCGCCCTCACCTGCCGGGGGCCAGAGCCCGCGGTGCCGCTGCCC
>JAHLSL010000021.1:11291350-11332988 GCA_025920805.1 Petroica traversi | reverse complement strand
GGGGCCGCGCTGCCCCGGGAGCTGCGCCGGGAACCGCGGGGCCCGGACACCCGCGGGCGTTTCTTGTCGGAAAAGGTAAATGCACCTCGCAATGAGCTGCCCGGGGTGCGGGCAGGGTGGAGCCAGCGTCCCCGGAGGTGTTTAAGGAAGGGCTGGACGTGGCACTTCAGAGAGTGACCCGAGTTGGACGGGAGCCACAAGGATGGTGGAGTTAACGCTTGGGCCTGCACAGGACCCCAGGGTCACACCCTGAGCTCGGGAGCGTTGTCCAAATGCTTCGTGTCAGGGTTGGTGCCGTGACCACTTCGCCAGGAGCCTGTTCCAGTGCCCGAGCACTGGCAGGAAAAGCCTTCTTGTAATACCCACCTGAACATTGCCTTTGGAGCCCCACTCAGTGCCATGGCCCGTGACAAGGGGCTGTTTGGTCACAGCTTGGCCCTGCTGAGCTCATCGGTATTCTCCAGCCTAATTGATTCTGTGATTACCACACCAGCCCTGAAAGCAAAGCTTCCGAAGTCACAGCAGCCCCAAGGCCACCTGCACTCGAGGAAAGGAAGGTATGGGCAGAGAGAGATGCAGCAGAAGTTCCTGGGAGTGAAATAATGTGTTGCAATAAAAGAACTGCCATGTGGCCAGGAAAAAAAAAAATAAAAAAAAAAGCTTACTTCAGAATACAGGAAACCCATCCAATAAGGATCATGTTCCAGAAGAACTTGCCCTACATGGTGCTGACCCAAAACAGAAAGAGCTCCCTTCTCTCTATACCATCCGATTCTCTGTTCCTTTGTTAAGGTGGAGCTGCCAGAGGCTGAGGGAACATGTCAACCTGTTTTCTGAACTTCACAATGTAACAGGGCAGTTTAAGATTAGTTTCTTTTTAGTTTTATGTAGTGGCAGAGCACTGGAACAGGGTGCCCAAGAAGATCGTGGATTCTCATTCTCTGGGGACATTCCAAACCCACCTGGATTCATCCCTGTTTAGAGGTTTATTAGATGTTAGAGGTGACCCTGCCTCAGCAGGAAGTTTGGACTAGATGAACACCAGAGGTCCCTTACAACCCTAACAATTCTGTGATTTGTAATTTTACAGAAGCCACTAGAAGGCAACCTAGGCTCAGTCTTCTCCAGAAATGCCAAACTCAGCCATACAGATTTCCCCCAGTACTGTAGTATGTATCAGCACTGCTCTGAACCAAACTTACTGAACCGTTTCAATTAGAAATAAAATTTCCTTACTTATTTACATTACCCTCCACGTTCACAGGACAATACATTCCTCACATACAGGTTTTTATTAAGCTTCTCACATGTAATTAAGCATACATTCTACATCTGACATGCTAGCAAGGTTGTCAGGAGACAACTTTTTTTTCCTCCAGACACCTGTGGCAGTTGAAAGTTTCATGGATTTCACACAAATGTAGCAAAACTTGTTTCCAGTTCTAAGCACAGTGATAAAACGTCCTAACCACGTGGCAGAAACACATGAAATACAAGAAGTTTGAGGAGTACAGCAGACGAAACAAGATGTAGGAGGGGACACATCTTTTAAGAGAGCTATGCTGAGCAATGACACTGTGTACCTCTCAAAACAGAATTCTGGGGTCAGGAACAGGGGTGTTGCTTGAGGTACAGGCCTTAAATACATTTAAAAAAAGAGATGGTGTAGCAGATATTTTCAGGGTTCCGCCTACAAGGGAAACATTAGGATACAGGAGCAATTCTCTTCTTGACTAAAAAAGAACCACTTCCAGGGTCAGGCTTATTCTTCCAGTCCATGCTGTGTAGTGTGAATGTGACACCACCACGTGTGAACAAAGATGAATCTATTTGTGACTGGTCAAATGTTCAGAAGAGTGTTATCTTACCACAGTGACATCCTGTACAAAAAACAAGACTGAAAATGTTATGGTGACTGAACCAAACCAGCTCTATGAGGCATCTTGCTTCCATCTGCGTTGGTCAGGAGTTTCCTGGGTGGACAATGCATGGACAGATGGGTAAGGTTTAGATGTTCTGTGCTACCTACCCACACATGCTGTATGAAAAACAAGCTCAAAAGACAGTACACTCCTACCCATGTATGGTCCTGCTATAACTTGTAAAGCCTGCTGAAACTGAAGTCCTTTCTTTAGCTGAGAGTGATCCTCCTTGTCCAGTGTCCCTTGCAGGCAACACTCAACTGAAACAATCACAAAGGAGCGAAGTAACAAGCCTCAGTTTGGCAGCAGCAGGAGATTCATAAGGATTAAGTTCAGCAGTAGTTACAGATTGAAAAGAAATTATGTATCCACAGGATCTGTACAATATAATTAACTTCTCAAAAGAGGGTTTTTTTTTTCATTGCTATATTTTAAAGGTTGCCTTCAAATTACAGTAAGTCCTTTAAATGCTCAAAAGGCATAGAAATTCCCCTTCCCACACAAAACCCAAAACAACGTATTTTAGTTTCAAAAATATTTTGAACCCACAAACAAGCCTGGTATCAGTTAACCGGGTAAAATAACTACGTGCTAAATAAAAGCACATCTGGTGGAAAGAGAGCAGAGAATGTTACAGGTGTGCTTGGTTTTTCCTTGCAGCATCTGGCAGTGGGTAGCAGGACCGAGGCAGAAGTCTCAGTGGGTCTCCTCCTCTGTCTGTTCTGCAATACTTTCTGTGGCACTGGCATTGGCAGCAGAGTTGAGAACTTCTCCAAAGTCTCCCCCAGCAGGTTTGCTTCCTCCAACTTTTGACTACAACACAGAGAGAGCCCCAAGAGAGCACAGTAGTTACTTGGCGTGCCAAACATGCTTTACTGTACAAACCCAGTACATCTGCATGACTTTAATAACTCTTTTCGACAAAGCAGCTTTTCCAGCTCTAGGAGACCTCCACAATATTCTTGAAGCAAATCTGTAACAGATCTGGCAGGAAACACTCACCAGCAGATTAACACAGCAGTCTCCCTTTGACTTTGAGATACATGAAGCAGCCCTTATTCCAGGGCTGATTCCAGAGTCCAAAGGTTGACACACCCTCAGTGACAAAGGGATAAAGTATGCAGCCTTTCAAGCCATGAACTCTTTGGGAAATTCAGAGTTAAAACTCCCTACTCTATTTCTCAAGAAGGAACTTCAGAGAGTTTAGAGTCTCAACTCAATTGAGCAATTCCTGAGATCTTTAGAGGAGCAGAGCAACTTTCTCCAGGTAACATATTTGCCTTTTCACCTCCCTCTACAGTATACACTTTGTGGGACTGCGGGTGTGTTAATGCCAGTTAGTTGCAAAGAGAAGGCCTAGTTCCCCTTGCTATCACTTGTATGCTTCTCATGCAGCCTGGTGTGCCCAGGAGAAGTCAAATCTGGTTCAAATTACACAGATTAGTTATTTTTAAAGTGAGTTTTTACCTGGAAAAGTTATTAATCGTTGTTTCTGGCACTTGAGGCTTTTGGAGTAAAGTTTAAATTAAGATGAAAAGGCCTTTTGTCTTTTACACCAGAAATGAGAGCTGTATCCCAAGCTATTCTCCTGTGTAGGATACTAATCCCTAGAAAGGTATGAAATAAAAGCCTAGACAATTTTGGATATCTAGAATTAGGTATCAATTCTTTTGGATACCTAATACTAGCTGTTTGTGTAGGTTAGCTGACTATTAGTTCTTCTAAAGGCATCCTCCTGTATGAGGTAGAGGCAGCCCATTATTTTATTTGCAAATGAGGCAGAGAAACCATTTCCACAGTACTTAAAAAGACGTTCATCTAAGCACCTTTTCAACAGTTTACCAATAACTAAAAAATAGGCAGCTCAGAATCCACTTGAGTCTTTTCTCCACATCCACTGTTTCATAATCGCCAAGGTATTTTAGAAATTCTTACCTTGAAGTTTTCAACTTTTTCCTCAAAGGATTTGAAAGTAGGAGAATTTCTAGGAAAACAAAAAATGGAACCACAGAATTAAAACCACATCTAGTTAACCTATAAATATCACAAAACAAGCATACATTTGCTTTTTCCCAACAGCAACATGAGATTTGTTTGGGGCTCTTTCCCTGTTTTAAAGAGAATCTAAAAATAGCTTACAGCTGGATTCCCCCAAGTACTACAAAACTAAAATTAAAACATACTCAAATTACAGGCTCACTTTCATCTTTGGCAATTTAACACTTCCAGGTCCAGTGACAGGATCCTCCATATCAACATGGAAGGGAAAACTAGCAAGTATTTTAGGTTTAGCTTATTATTCCCAATCATTTCAAACACATCTCTGGTTTAAAGGATTTGTTCAGAAAATTTTAGTCATCACTTCCACTTAGCCTAATACTGCTGAAGGAAGCTCATCAGCATTTTTTCACTTTTTATAGGAAAACTAATTCAGTTGACTTTTCTTCATGTTCAATTAATAAAACATGGTTCACATGGCATTTTCTGCTAGCATGTTCCATTTAAGTGAGACGCCCCCTTCCCTTTAAGTGCCAAAGGCACCTGTAATTACAAATGGTAAGTTCTGCATACAAAGAGCAGGACAGCTTGGGATTTCCAGTGCTGACGGCTGGTGTATAATTCATCAGGGTCAGAAGAGTGGCTTAATGCTCCAAGTAGCTGTCACTGCCATGTGCCAGTTTGGGCAACACTTCGTACACTTTTTCTGCCTTTATGTAGGATGGGAAATGCTGCCTTCAGTGGACCGGGACTAAGTATTCATAGACTCAAAAATGTATTACATAAATATTAAAGATGAGGGTGTTTTTCAAAAGGAGTCTACAGCTTCCCTTCTCCCTTTTCCTGGCGTTTGTGTAGGTCACCCACACTTAGCAGCACTCTTTCCCTTGGGAAGCACATGGTGCTTTAAACCAGACTCTCTGAGGAGATGGAAGGACACAGTGCTAAGCAAGGGGAGAGAAAAGGCAAGCACCCCCGATCACCAAGAGACTTTTTGTGAAACCACGGCAGATTTTTTTACTCATTTTCAAAAACATATGCCAAGTACTGCCTTTTAAACTTGAAATCATTTTGTAGCATTATATTCTACAGACTGGGAAAAGCTGTTATGCTTTTCCAAACAGTAGGGAAATGTCACATTCCAGATGTTTGATAACCCCCTCCATTAGGCAGAAATAAAACAGATTTTATCCTATATGTTAGTACAGGAAATCCACTACAAAGCTGGGTGGATTTTTTGTTTTTTTTAAAAACTATGTTAGTTGACTTAAGTTCAATCTGACTTGATTCCACACATGAAAATAAATAAACCCAACAGCTGGATTATGCATACATTACCTCATAATAGGCATACTAATTGAATGTTGTATGGAGCGTATACTAAGTGCCAGCATTAAGAGAAAAGAAAGCGAAAAGTTAGTTCAAGTATTACATTGAGAAGAAATTGGCTTAGAGAGCTGACTTCTGTAAGCTATCTTTGGTAAACAGCCAAACAATCTTACACAGTCTGAGATAGAAGTACTTGGGTTTGCTTTCTTAAATTGCTTAGCCATGCACACACACACACAGGTACATCAGAGCAAAAGCTGCAGCAACCTTTATCTCATTTAGAAAGAGTCAAGTGCCATGCCTGTCAGTACCTGTTCTGCTTAGCTGCAATAGTCTGTCTGCTCCTTAAGTTTCTCAAGCAACAGGAGTCATGCTGCACCTACAGTTTTGGCAATAGCGAGTAGCAAACACTTGAGTCTTATCAATCAGCTAATCTTCCAAATGAAAGAATTATCCCTACATCCAGCAGGCTTCCATTTCAAATCAGTGTAAGTTTTTAACACTCATCAATACAAACTATCTACTCATCAATATTCATTATCCAGCAAAAGCAGTCACATCAGTCAGTATTCAGGTCAGGTTTATACTGTGAGCAGGGATAAAGTCCCAGTCCTGTGTTCTAAAATTCATGGAGGATTTCTATAACCTGCCAGTGTTGCTATATACAGTTACTGTTTTTCTAGCAAGGACACACATCTGCTCCTAGAACATCACCGGATATAGATTAAGGAGCTCCCAAATAACCTCAAGGCCACCTGCCATCTAATTTAGTTCCATGTAGAAAATCCCTCCTTACTGTCAATACAAACAAACCTTACATGTTAAAGATTTCTTACCAAATACCACAACAGTAACTTAGAATTATTACAAGTGATAATCTCAGTTTTTTGTAACTATATACAGAATGTCAAAATTTGTCTGGGCTTTGTGATGTCTTTCAAGAGAATGGTTTCCAGGCAGTTGCTGGGGGGGAGGAGAGGAGAGAAGGGAAACAACTCGCTCTTAAGCTATACCTCCAAACTTTCAGTTAGCATCTCAGCACAATCAATGGAAGATACATTCACAGAAGAAAAACAGATCCTTGTTTATTGCAGAACAAATTTCAAGAAACTCTTAATGAGGGCTCATCAGTAAAATACTGTGTCAGGAAGAAAACAACACACATAAAAAGTTCCCTTACAATTGGGATTCCTTAAGGCAGATGCACAACTGTAGGTTGATTTGTAGTTACAGCACACTGGGAACCAGATACACAAGGCCAGATGCTCTCCTGACATATCAGTAATGCACAGCTATGTTTCATCTATTTCCCCAGCCCCATTTCTCCTGTGTTTCATTCTTATGGATGGTCTGGTTTCCACAGGCTTTTCCAGATCACAGAGAAGCTGATTGTCTTCTGTTCTGTAATTTATATTCTTCACTGTGATGTGGATTACTACAATTCTGAGCTTGCTACATGCAGGTTTTATCAAAGAACTACACCAACACTAACTAGATTCTGTCAATGCTCAGCCAATTCCCCTCACACTGCAAGAAGTTTCTCCTTGCAAGAAGTTTAAGGCTAAAGAGAGTTAAATACATATATTTGCAAAGTGCAGAACTGCTTGCACTGAAAAACAACCTATAATGTATTGCAGATCTTTTAACAGGTGTCTATAGAAGTTTAGTTTAAACTCAGACATCATTTAATAGAAGAACTATTCATGCATTCATGAAGAATTTACTTGCTGTTGTACAATTCACTTCTGGATACCCTCAGTATCCATTTTGCAAAATGACACCATAAGATATTACATAGTTTCATCACACAATGATCTGGTTTGCAAGAGAACTGAATTAGATAAATGCAGTTGATTTTTTAACATAAACCACCTGTTCAAGCAATGCAAAGAAGCACAATTAAGCCTTGAACAGCTTTATGAAGAAGACAACTTATATTTCTTTTCCCAAATGACAAAATCCCACACTAAAGCACTCACTCAACTAGGCCATCAAGATGGGCAGTTTGAAAGAAAAGCCCTCTTTGCAATGCTCAAAAGCAAACCCATAGCTTAAAAAATACATTAAATAAAAAAGGCACAGTAAGCTGCTCTCCAGCCTTCCGTGTAATTTGTATTGCTTTAAAGCTTTCTTATCCTTTACACAATATTTTTTTTAAACCTACTCCATTGCCTTACATTTCAAAAAGGCACAAGGAGCTATGCCAGAGTCCCTGCCTAGAAAACACAGCTTAACATCCACAGTAGCTAGTAACTTTCCTTAGTAGTTACATTTCCAGCTGGTATGCTGACAAGTTATGCTATTTAGGAATCGATGATCATAGATCAGACTTCTAAAGCAAGCAAAGAAAGTTATTCTGCAACCTGCAAGGCAAAGATGGACTTTGCTCCATTATAGAGATGCAGCGCAAGAGGAGCCAAGTCAGGACTGCTCAGAAGCCACATCTCAGTACTCTCAGTACTACTATTGTTTTGCACAGAATACTGATGCTGCCTACATAAGGAAGGCTAGCTCATCAAAACTTCAACAAATTCTTATAAAGAGAATAAAGGTATTAAGAGAAACATAAGAAGGATTTCATCATGACAAACAGCAGAGGAAACAAATACAAAAAGGAAGCAGAAATTCACTGCCATTGCACACCAGTCCTCCCTTCATCTCCATTTCAGTAGTTTCCAAAATCACAGCTCCAGCAGCTGCCTCCCTTTTGCAACTCCCTATTAAATCACTTTGCAGAGCACAAATGAAGACCTGCATATAATGTTTGCTGCATGGAATATGTAGAAATAGTCCAACACGGAAGAAATTACACTATAGCTGAGAAGTCCATCAACCAAAACAATACAAGGGAAAGCGAAACCACGATAAAGCCAATGTAAAGTTTAAGAACAAAAATGCACCTGCATATTCAGTATTGGTTCAAATAAGTATCAGGCCCATCAACTCTCATTTCCAGGAAAGCATTTAGGCATCTGAACTTTTCTGAAGCTCAGACTTGCCCTTGAATAGTCATATAATTCTGGCTGAATTCCAGATGAATTTGGTTCTCATGAAAAAAAAACTTAAAGGCTTTGAATCTCTTGTTTCAAGTGCAATTAAGATCTTCAACAGCACTAATTCTTCACACTTTTGTTTTGTTTTCTAAACCAAACTACCCCTGAATTTATAACAATACCTTGCATTTCCATCACCATGATTCTCCCTGAGAAGCACACCAACAGTGCGGATTTCTCTGATACTGTTACATTCCTTCCCAGCGGCCCAGTTTCTGATAAAGAGTATGCAACACCCACAGAGCCACTAACTGGAGTAATTAGGACATTCTTAAGGTATTCCTGAAGTAGAAGACATCTGAGTCTGTGCTTGTCCTTGTCCAGTGCAATAGTCTAGTTAGTACTAACTGGGGAACACCACAGCCTTAAGGTAGAAAAGTGACTCCTGTTAAGGGAGCAGCTAAGCTCTGCATCCAAAATGAACAGAGAAGTCTTCCAGGCTCCCAATGTCTCACTGATGCTAAAGAGGACATTTTTCAGACTGGCTGCTATTCTTATACCTGATCAAACTGAGCTCACTTCAGAGTCTGAGTTCTCATATCATCCTATGCCTCTGCCCATCTCCTCCCCTGGGGCAACAGCTCCCAGTTAGAACTCTAGGAGCCAGATCCCATCATCTTTAGAGAGATCCTACTGCTGTCTTCAGCTACTTAGTGGGGGAGTACAGAAAAGAATAAGTCAGGCTCAGGTATGCATAGATGGGCTGAGAAGTTCTGCCAGGACAGAAGTTGGTACAAAGGAATTTTAACTGCTGAAAACACTGAGTATGTGCTTAGATCAAGGTAATGTAGATGAAGTAACTAAAATACTGCCCTGCTAAAGTAATCAACTCAAGGACTGTTTCACTAGACAAACTGAACAAAAATGTATAAACTATTTTGCATTTAGACTCCAGTAATTTAGAGTCACAATGCTAAACAGCCATTGTAATAGACACAAAAAGGGGGAAATCTCTACTCTGCCACAGCACAAACAGACAAAGGAGGAGGAATCCTGCATGCCATTGACCTCAACACCATATTCTGTCTCTTGACAAAAAACCTTGCAGAATCATTTTAGTTTTTTTCTTTCAAGGGAAAGAGACTAATTAATTATTATGTATACTCAAGATTCCATGTTCTGAGGGAACTACCAGGTGAACATGAAGAAACATCTTCCCTGACATTAGAGGAGCTTCCATTTTACATTAACTAACACTGGAGAAAAGAAGAAATTATCTTTTACAGACAAAACTTTTATAAAAAAATTTAATGGAGACAGTCTGACTCCATGCTTAGTTTCAGAAGCAATTCTTGTGCCCACCTTACCTAAAAGAATGTGAAAATGCCTGTAGTCTGCACAATGCCAGAGTAAGCATTAAAGAGAGAAAGGAAGTTCTGATAAATCTAAAGAAAAATATGTAACTGCGTAGCTATACTCAAAGAGTTTTCTCACTAAACTTGAAAAAGCAAGAGGTTAATGGCAGCACTTTATAATGGCTGATTTTATTACAGTTTCCAAAGCAGCACTATTCTGTGAGAATGTGTGAATTTTTATCTGCCCAACAATTGAAAAATAAGTTTAATGACAACAAATTACCTGTGGAGATGAATAATTGTACAGGTTTCAATAGTAAGGATTATATAATCAAGGAACTGTAAGCTAAGCATCTGATTGTATTGCAACCAGCAGGAGTTTTGCAGGCAGCTCAAAATAGTTCTAAAAAGGACTGGCAGACTTACCTAATATGTATGAAGGGCTGTGTCATTTGGCACAAAGTCAAAATATGTTGCATGCCAACAACAGTTAAAAATTTAAAAGTGTCTATAGTATCTTAAAAATGTAATAAAATCAAGCCACTTCTATGAGGCAGAACAGCTTAGAAAGAAATAAAACACACCTGGAAGGAACTGACACACAAAACAAAAAAATGCAAACAAACAAAAAAAACAAAACAAAAGCAACAAAAAGGAGCCAAACAACAAAACACAAAGTTAAAGATACTAGCTGTTTAAATACAATATTCCACAAGCTGAGAAAGAGAGCAGAAGTGATAGTGCTATGTGTATCCCACAGAGGCAGGCAGACAGTGCCACCTGCAATCACACCAGAAAAGTAAGAGCAGCAGTGGAGGTAGTAGCACACATTGCTTCTCTTGCCTACGTAAAATACACACCACAGAACCCCTGAGCATCAGTGAGGACATACAACCAGGTTCTGCAGCAAGCCTCTTACCTCTCCTAAAACAGTTGCTGAAGGCTCCTGATAGATTAGCTTTTAGAAGCACTACGTATGTTAACAGCATAAATTTATTGCAGTGATTACCCACTTAAATAACTTGAGAAAAAGTAAAGAAACCTACCTGACATCTTCAAATTTCTTGGTTATGACTGAACCAACAGAAGAAAAAGCAGCAGAAGCCTTCTGACCAGCCTGAGAAAGGGTTTCTGATGTTCTCTTGTACCTGTGTTCAAAAAAACATTTAGTTTTTAGTTATTTTAATAGAACACACAAGGAACGTTATAGTGGGTGTATATTTGTATCAAATGCAGAGGTACACTTCAGTTTTGGGGTCTAATAGAAAACCTACTTAAGACATTATTTTGAGCCTTTGCAGTCCCTTCAGGCAATAGCATCTCTGCAACCTCTGACTTCAGACCTGGTTCACCAACATGCACCTACTACCTCACCTCTAGAACAGATACTATCTGCTATTGTAGGGTTTAGTAAAATAGAAAATAAATTCACACAGAAAACACCCCAAACAACAACAAAAAAAGAAAAAAACAACTAAAAATAAAATAAAACAAAAAAAAAAACCCACTATGCACACACACTGAAAAAGGTCTGTTTTTTGTGCCAAGTGTCAAAATTCTTGTACTACACAGTTCTCTGAATAAAACTCACCACATAAAGGTGAGATACATCTTGTTACATTCTGTGTAGTCACAAATTGCAGAAGGTAGCTTGCTCTAGACCTTAAGCTAACACTTGTGTTTGGCAAGAACACTAACTGTGACTTCATACTCTTCCTGCAGGGGCTCAGTTTACAACAATTTTTCAGGCTGGAAAAGAAGAGTATTCTGTTGTACTTAGGACACTTTGGTATCTCATATCTATCAGACAAAAAAGTGCATTAGAATAGCCCATATTTTGGTCAATCATTCTTCTTTTGCATGAGATATGGTCAGCAGTGTACTTCTTTTAAAAAAAAAAAATGTTGATTTATCCAGAGAAGTTTTAATACAACTTAGTGTTATTTATACTCATTTCACAAGAACAGAGTGTTTAGAGATGACACAAAATCTAAACAGTTTTCACTTCAACAGTCTAAACAATCATCACGAGCTGGTACATACGCTGTGGTTGATGTAACATCTTGCCAGCTTTTGGTAATGTTCTGCTTTAGTTCCTGTAGTGAGTTAATTCCCAGCTTTCTCTTGATTTCTGCTAGATGCTTCTCTTTGGCAGCCAGCACTTGTGAGAGCGTCTGGATTTCCTCTTCCACCTGTGGCAGGAGAGTTGTTAACAAGTGGTTAACAGTTAGCAAGGAATATATCCAACCATTTAACTACATCTTTCTTTAAAGCATCTACTAGACATCAGTAATTGGAGTCATTCCTAAATACTAAAAGGGAAATGAAACAGACTGCAAGAGCTAATGAGAAAGTAATCTACATGCAGCTAGCTCTGTTACTGGAATATGTAACAAGGAAGTTGTTAACTAAAAGACTGCACAGTTAGAAATCACTACCTGTGATATGTAAAGATTGCAGATTAGTCAAACCCAGGACAATTGCCAAGCTTGTATTCTACTTCCACGTCAGAAGAGGTACCAATGTGTGCCCAGTATCAGGGAGCTCAGAGCATGTCTGATCCATACACAGATTTTGTCTCCTTGCTTCAACAGAAAGGTCCTTCTGTGGCTTAAGCCAGCACCTGTAGACTGGATCCAGCCACGGGATCCAGTGCCCTCCCCAGAGCAGGTGTGGAAATGGTGGCAGACTGAACAGTCAAAACCCACACAAACACACAACACCTGCTCTGTAACTAGAAAACTGGTATTGTTTGTATACTTCCTTCTTTTACTCAGACAGTCACTTAAACCTCTCCTGGAAACACAACCAGAGAAGTCAGCACAGTTCTACAGTGCCATTCCGTGAGCTATGCAGAAGTGACAGAGGCACTAAGGCCAAAGATACAAAGGCAAGGGCATACCTCCAATCCTAATTCCTCATGCAGGCAAGATCACCCTACTTTAGAGTATCAGGCTGCCCACTCATTTAAGCTCCTTACAGGAGTACAGCTCCTTACTGTACTCCTTACAGGATCTTCAAAGCACATTTGTTTTGGATATCTGCTGAAGCTCAGCATGACATATCCTAGCAGGACCAGCCTACCCTCACTATCTTTGGCATGAAATGATACTCAGGATTGCCAAATACAATAATGTATTAAATGTGCTTATTTCACAGCTAATCTTTGTTTGCCAACTTTAGGCTTGTTAGCGTCTTTCATAAGGGTCCTAAAGTCCCATAGAGCTACTAAAGAAAAAAAAAAATAAAGCTTATTTATTAAAGCTTAATAAAGCTTCATTTTGGCATGTATCAGGCTTGAACATTTGCCTGTCTGTCCTTCAAATAATGTTTTTTTCTCACTCTTAAAAATAATCTGTTGTGGACAAGAATAGTAATGTGGCTGGACATTATCAATACAGTGCCTACAAAGATACTGCTACAAAGCATTCTTCATGAAAGAAACATCTTTAGCTACTCCACACCACTTGAGACACTACTTGAGTTTTGCTTCCAACTATGTTCTCTCTCACCCCTTTCTCACTCGAGAATAAAAAAAAAAGCGTTGTTAGGTTTATGTATCTTTGTTTAAAATCTGTACATTCAGCACTTCCAGCTTAATTCCCCATCACTAGAACTGGCTGCTCTTTTCTCCTTGACACCCTTCCTTCCTTTCTGTGCAATACACAGGAGTGCAAGCTTCAGACACTCACAGAATAACTATGCAAAGCATTAACTGTATACTCCAAGATAACATTATCCCAGATTTTCATTATCAAAACAAGTTTAAGAGCTATTTGCAAAAGAATTACCTTGGCAAGCTCTTTTCTTAGCTCATCCCGTTCTTCTTCTGAGAGTGTTTCTGCCATACCTACTGTAGCAGCAACATCCTCTCCAACCTCAGGTATAGAATCACTCCTCAGCAGCCCTTGAGAAGAATAAAGTATTAAAAGTCAGATTATCATGTCTGCCAAACAGCAGCTAACATTAGCACACAGCTCTTTTGTGCCAGTGCATAAAGAAAACTGATGGGAGGACACTTAAGTTGTGCTCCCCAACTTCAGGAAGGAAACCAAAGGCATTTTATATTTCATTCTATCAAGCTGTATTAAAGCTCAGTATAAGGGCAACTGCTGCTATAATAGGAGACTGGAAACCTGTGAAGAACAACACATCTGGAACTGGAATTGTCTGCCTGGGGAGGCGGTGGAGTCATCATCCCTGGTTGTCTTTAAGAGAAGACTGGATGTGGCACTCAGTGCCATGGTTTAGTGGAGGTGTTAGGGCATGGGTTGGACTCTGTGATCTTGAAGGTTTCTTCCAACCTAGTGATTCTGTGATCCCACTACTCTGTGAGAGAAACAAAGCTGCAGAACTCTATGTCCTGGCCAGTGTTTCCCACACAACCCTGCCTGGAATCTGTGCACACACTGGGGTCTCATTCATCTGGTACAGAAACTATGGAAGCACTGGAGATGCTCAAGGCCACTGCAGAGGCTCCCTCCCTTACTACTCTCTGGATGAGATTTAGAAGTGTCCATCTGAGCACACGGGGTGCAGCCACCAGCAAGATTAACAACAGTGGAGAAAACTACTGCACTGCAAATATGAACTATTCCTCTGTACCCTGCTTGACCTCTCTGTCCCTAGTAACTGGGACCACTGGGCCTAGGAGGTTGTAGGTATCATGGAACTAGAAGGAAGCTGCTGGTTTGCACCTGGACATTAAGACAGATGGGAAGCCCAGAGACAGCTCAGGAACAGAAGGCTGTTGCTTCAAAGCAGGGGAGGGCTGAGAAGGGACTGTGAAGGATGTGCATCCATTCAAACTTCTGCCTCTTCCCCTTCCAAATCCAGGATCCAAAACTCTGACAAACTCCTATATAAACCACAAACATGCCTTTGGTCTTCCTCAATGTTTGCTTTCACAACTTCAGGGAAAGGAAGGAGGACTACATTATTTACGTTACTATGATGCACTCCCTTTTATTGATTCATTTTTTTCTTAGTCCTTAGTGATTGCAGTGAGATCATTTCAAACACCTTTTAATGCAACAAAATTACCAGCAAAAGATTTCCCATTTTGAGTCTTTGTAGCTGACGTTTAAACATAAAGTTTGCCAAAACCAAGGAATTCTGTTCTAATTGCAGAGAGACAGTCTGCAGGTCATTCCAGCAGACTGCATGCTGGAATGCTTGTGGATTTCCAGAACAAATTCTCTATTCAAGAGGTAAAACAGCTTTACAGATAATAACAAAAGAAGTTAAATAAAAATCTGAAAATACAAGAGGAAAGAAATCAGGATTGTTTGTTAATAAGGAGTGAGGACGAGTGTGTGTATGTATACATATATGCATGTGTGTGTATATATGTACATAAATGTATCATTCATCCAAGATGAAGACACATTAAGTAATATTTCCTATTAATCACTATAGTAATTAACCATCTAACTAATAAAATTCCGTTCTCATTTCATCAGCTTCTAATGGCACTCCATACTATCCTTTGCTCTGGGAATCAAAAACTCATTAATCACCACTATGATTTTGCTATGAGGTTTCATATCAAACAGCTACATCACACTCAACTGAAAAGTCAGGGGGAAAAAAGGATTCTGAGAGTCTGTAATTAGTTGCAGGCATTCTATAAAACATGCTCCTAGCAACTGTCAAGCCAAAAAGAAGAAGAAATCTTGTTCTTGATCAATTTACCAAACACAGGTAAAGCTCTGTACCATAAATTCTTTCCAAAACAGTATGTTGTCTGCTTGTATATGTGTCCAGAAAACTTACCCTCTAAAAGCACACTGCTACATGGACAGAACTTTTCTAATTGTTGTTACCACAGAGTGCACTAAGAAGGAAGCCTACAGTAAGAAAACTAAACTTCATTCTGCATTTATTCTTGAGATCTGTGCCCCGTTTTCCCAGAGATTTACATGTCTTTTACACAGACAAAATGCAGGTCCTATGGGTTTCCCAATACCTTACTTTCTGTCAGAAATCTGGCACAGTAAGAACTTCAAAGTCTAATGCCCAAACCAAAGCATAGCACTACAGCACCTAAAACAAACAATTACATCTCACAATCAGGTAACTTTTGATTTATACATCAACATATTTCCTTAATGGTTAAGAATGCCACACCTTTTTGTCAAATTGCTATTTAACCTATTAGTTACATATACCAACTCTGAAGGAAAACTAACAATTTGAACTGCATTTCTCCCCAGCACCCTACAACTTCCCGGTAGGTTCACCTATGACTCATGACCTTGCTCTCATCTGCAACCCTTTGGGGACCATTTGCTTGCTATTACAAAGCCATTTCAGAAAGTTTGCAAATACCAAAACCACGCTGACTCCAAGAGCATTAGCACAACCAGCTGAAAGTCTGTTCAATCTGATTAGGAGGAGTCATCTGGATTATATCACCAAAAATAGATCAAGTGAATCCACTGGTAGGAAAACATGCTGCATTGCCTCCTGCAGCAACAGCTTCTGTTTGGGGTATCTTCTCTTTGGAAAACTCATTTTTAAAGATTGTTCTGCTTCTTGGCTACCAAACAGAATTTAATGCACGATGCTATGAAGCAAGGGAATGATCTCTCCTCCCCCTTCATATTCCTAGTGTTTTTAGGGAAACAGGAAATCACTGCTACTCAGATCCTCCATATCTCACCCTGCACACAAGACCATGCCTTCTTCTCCTCGCCTTCTGAGCCCCTCCCATTTATTACTTTTTTGAGCTCCGCATGAAGTACGCTAACACCTTCCCATCAATCCTCATTTTGGCACCTCCACTCTGTCCTGTCACTGTTCACCTCTGTTCACTTTGCTCCCACTCCTCAGTTCAACACCTGAGGACACAGGGTTCATCCATGCTGTGGGCAAGGCTGTGCTGGGCTGTCTGACCAAGGAGCAGCTGCCTACAGCCAACAGACCTCCACAGTGGCATGGCTGTAACCCAAGTGTGGCCCATAAACCAGGGCTGACAGCCAGTAAGGTTCTGGCTTTCAAACACTTCACAAGGAAACATGCACAGCCCCCCTTAGCTCCTTCCATGGGGTGTGGAGCAAGAAACCAGGAAATCAGCAGTCAGTCAACAGATGGAGATGCTTTGGCTCAAACTATTACTAAGTGAGCACTTCTCACTTATGGTCTTTTTTTTTTTTTTTTGCCAACAGAACTGTTGCTATTATTATTTTATATGGTTATGTAAAGTTATTACAGCTTTCAACTTGTTACCTTTCATTATGTTAGCTCTCTTGCATCACTGGAGTTGTGAAGGACTTAAAATTCAGTCATTTGGTACTCTGTTATAACCAAGTTTAACTGTCTCTTAAACAGAATAAAAAAAATCTATTTGGGGGAAAAAAATCACAAAGACTTAAATAGCACTGAGAAAACTCATCCAGCTTTAAGGTCAGTTTTTAGGTCTGCATTTCTAAGATTAACATATTATCCCAGCAGTTTATTAGATCTATTTAAATGAACCAAATAAAGACATGAGCAAGTTGGTTGATTAGGACTCCATGGATCACATTCAGGTAAATGGCACTTAAGTCCCTATTATTCTACCTGGGTAGGCAAAGCATTAAGTAATTCAATTACCACTCAGTTTTTCTGATTTGGGGTTTGCTTTGACCAGTTTCAATCCAAGTTCATGTTCTATTTTGACCAGAAGTTCCTATCTCTCTGGCCGGAATTCAGCTGCAAACAGGAGCAGTTTAAGGAAGTACTCATCATTTCACATGAGCAGCTTTGGGGTGGGGGGGGGTTAACTTCCACAAAGCTTTATTTTACACTGACATGTTCTGCTTGCAACACTCAGAATGAGCATTGTGGTTATCACTATACAGTTGGCAAAGCTAAAAAAAAAAAAAAGGTGTTTGTTATAGTTTAGGAGAACAAGTTGTTGCAAGGTTGTAAGACCACTCCAACATACAGTACTACATATTTATTCTGCAGTACATAAGAAAGATTAAAGTGCTTTCCATTTATCTCAGTGAAGAAGCCAAAATGAAACATATTTCTTCAACCTGGGGGAGAAAATTCTTGGGCTTCTCACAAATGGTAATTAGATATGCATTCAAAGCAAATGAAAATGAAAATAAAGCCCAGAAAAGGCTGGTGGTAATGGTGACGCATCATCACCTGACAGAGAGCAGCTTCTCCTCTCCTTTACGGGAGCTGGGAGATGCAGTAATTGCAGAAGTGAAAGCTGACCACTGTTTCCCAGTAGCCCCTGGCTCATCAAGTCCATAGAGAGGGTTGTTATAGTTCACATAGAGCTTCTCCAAGGGATGGATGTTTATTCAAAATTTTAATTAACAAGCCCATTTAAAAAAAAACATTATACTTTTACTTTGCCGCACCTGAAGTAGGTCTAAGCTTTCTATATTTAAAATTACTTTGGAAGATTACATCTGGCAGCAAGGAATGAAAAGGAATGACAGCAAAACCAGACTAGGATGTGTTGGGAGGCACAGCTATAGGTATTCTGAACAAGAGGTTACCCGCCAGCAACTCATAGGGTTAAGCACTAGACAGATGCCACTGCAGCACAGCACAGGGCAGCCCCAGTGCAGTCAGTATCTGCAGGTAGAAGGTTTGCAGCATTTTAAATGCTATGTGGAATGGCGTAAAGGTTTTAGAGGGCATTTTCGTTAATCAGGGAGATTTTAAGTATTAAGGCAAAAGCAGATTTTAGACTATCCAGAGCTCTAAAGTCCTACTAAAAATGCAATTCCTACCTCCCCCCCAAAAAAAAATCTGGTAGTCAAACTAGGCAAATTATACCAATCTTGCAGAAGTTTTGTTTCTAATTGGTTTTGCCACTTCATTTTCTCTCAAACTGCCTTTCTAGTGAAGAAATAATGAACAATGTAAAGCCAGTAAACATGCATAACACATGAGATATTACCTCCACGGCACACTGAAGCTAATACACTACCAGAATTAACAGCAGGCCAACTTTTATAGATTTTTAATTTGAGAAGTTTTACAGATATTAATTGCTAAGTATGTCAGGAAGAGATTTTAAGAAAGGAAGAGAAGGAAGTTACCGGACTTTGCCAGTGTAGGTGATCCAGGTGGAGAAAGGTTTATGCTAGGCGACAAGTAAAGATAATTTCTGTTCACTCCAGCATTGAAATCAAAGGGAGATTTGTAATCCTCATATAGATCCATGCCAGGGAGCTCAGAGCGCGCAGCCATCCCCTTCCTCCACCGAAGCATTCATCTTCGCCTTCTGGGGGGGGCCCGGACAGCAGCATTCAGAAACCCTCCATTTCTTCACATGACACTGTGTTTCCTCAGAGAATTCAGCTCTGCTACATATGATAGAGCCGTCTAGCAAGTGATTTCTGAGCCATCTTGGAGCTGCTGCTGTTTACATGGCACAAAGTGAAGTTCCTGTAAATTTATAACCGAGGTTGGCTCAAACAGACCGTTCCTTTAACAAACATTCACGGTGCACCGCTCATGGCTTCTGGCAGAGCCTTGGTCCTCTGCAGAACTGCATCAACTATTTCAATCGTTTAAATAAAAAAAGGTCAGCTGACTGCAGTTACACCAGGATATCCTTAATCTTCTAGGACACAAAAGGATTACTGTCCGTAATCTATCCTATATACCATCTGTGTTGGACTTTTTCCTCTGATTAATGGAAAATTCTGCGTGCATAACTATTTCTCCAGCTGCTTCCATCAGTGTAATAATCACTAGTGAGAACCCAGTCTCTGCTGCCCAGGTATCACATTAGAGTTCAGAATAGGAGAGAGCAGCACTCCTCTCTAGAAGTTCGGCTATAAACACCACCTAGGTTTATTGATAAACGCTCTAATGTGCATTATGATTTTCACTCACAAGGCTAAACATATCTGGGTCTGAGGGGGTTTTGTTTGGGGGAGGAGGTTGTTAAATATTTATGAAGTTCACTGCCCTATGTCCTCGGTGCTTCAACCAGCATTGTTTAGAGCAGGCAGTAATGGCAGTAATGCATCACCTGAAACGTATTTATGTTTTGACACGTATACCATGGAGTAATATCAACTTACATAAGCCATCTGACTTCATGCCAGGCCTTTAAGATTCAACCCTGGGAAGCAGAAATGCTTCTTACCTAAAAGAGGCACTCAGCACAGTTTTGCAGCACTTCAGTACTTTTTTATTATTTTTATTTCAAGGTCAGCTTCTTTCACTGAGAACATAAACTTACTAACAACGTATATCACCTTTACAGCTGAGCAAAAATTTCCTCCCAAACCCCACACCTTCACCTGGGATCCTCACAGCACCTGCACACAGAGGAGCATAATCAAATTAAGTTGATTTGAAGTTAATCTTTTCCTGCACAGAAAGAACAGAGCGGATCAGACATTATTCCAGAGACCTGAAGGAGCCTTGCTGCATACCGATGTCAAGTCCAAGCAAAGTATTCCCCAAGCATACGAGAAGAAAGCACACCCCTTCTGGAATTTTAACTTCCTATTTCCACTGCAGTCAGTCAGTCAGTGGGCAAAGGAACAGACCTTCCAGCTAATTAAAGAGCAGCTCCTTTAGGCTAGAGACCTACATTCGCTTCTGGTGCAGAGTACCTGCTGGCTCACATCAATGAGAGCGCTGGAGCCTGAAACACAGGTCTCTGCTACTTTCCAAACCCACTGAAAAGAATAAAATAGAATGCCCCTCTGCATTTCTGACACATGGCTATGACATCTGCCAGAAATACTGCAAAGCTAACCTGGCAAAGGTCAAAGCTTTGGTCACCCATTCTAGTTAAAGCATCCAGAGGCAGCAGAGAACTGTAACACAGCTACAGTAATAATATACTCTATTAACCAAGTTTGCTAATATGAACAGCTACAGACTGTGCTTTGCAGCTTTCACTTGTGTAACTTGGCAGTCAGGGGCTGCCTTCTGTGCAAAAGGCTCAGGCAGTAGTTGTGCTAACTGGGTTGGCCAAAATGACAAGTTATCAGATGTGGCACACGAAGAGCTGGGTGTTTTCTACCATCACTTTCCAGCCTCAGAAAGAGAGAGAGGGGGAAGCTACACCCTAGGACTTTTTCCCAACCCTAGATAATCATTCAGTTTAACACAGGTCAGTGCTAGGTGGCTGCAACTGCAAGTAGCAATTACAGGAAAAAGAAGCCCTGATGAAAATCTGTTGATCCCTGCTAATAATCAAGAATACCATTTCCTAGGCATTTCCTGGAGTAAACATTACATTCTTGTCTTTACAGGAAATTCCCTACATTCAGATTTACCCCTTATCAACCATTCCGAAAAGACCTGGTATCTTCCTACATTTTTATAGTGCAAAAGTTGGTTTCATGTCCCTAGAGACATCTGGATTGCCAGTCACAACCACTGACCTGGCCAGCAACCCCTACAGACAAAAATCTATATGGACCAAACTCTTCAACACATCTTCAGCATAATCAGAGAGACTTATACAGGACATGGCCCACAGCTGGAACATACATTTGACTTACAGGAAAGGTGTGCTGAATTACAAATCTGAGCCTCCACCTGAGAGGCTGAATTCTGCTTTTGTTCTGGCTTATGCATAGCCTGAGCACAAGCCCAGAAGTCACCCAGACAATCTCTAGTTTTTAGAAATATTACAGAAATATTACTGTTCTAAGGTCATTGCCAAGAGAGGGATACCATGCAAGTGGCTCCTTACTTCAAGTTAGTCTCTCGGCTCAGATTAAGCTCAATTATTGTGGACATACAGATGGGTTGCTACAGCACCTCCCAAACACATCAGCCTCCTGCTCTCTTACCTGCTAGAGTGTTGCTCCTCCCTTATTCTCAGGTACAAATTCTACCTGGTGATGAAGGAAGCTGTGTTGCTGAGCAAGCTTCTTCCTCATCACTTAGGGCAGTTTGATGGTCTCCACACTGAAGTACAAGTCAATCTCTCTGTAAAGAGAAAGGACTGCAGCCCACCCTTCCACATCTGCTGTAGGACAACTTCTAGGCTGTCATCCTTAACTCATCCACTTCAGGGAAGACAATCTGTAGTTCTGAGAGATTACCTGCCAGCCATAACCATTTTATCTGCTTCTTCCCCAGAAGTTCCTTAGCACATCCAGGGATTCAGGGCAGAGCAAGGCAGCACTCCCCCATACTGCCTAAAGCCAGTCTGAAGAAGATAGTTTCTGCTAGCTGTAGTGCATTTGGAGGCAGAATTAATCTCTCTCCAAGGGATTTTCCAAATTCAAGTGATGGCCCAAGGAAACAAAGCAGAATGGGGATGACAAACAGCAGCTGCACAGAACTGAAAGGCAAGGTTTTTCTCTGCAGTGTGAAGCTTTTTGACCAGTTTAGCAGCTCTTGACAGTCACAGCAATCAAGATTTCTGTACGCTATGAGAACAGGCTCATTATGAGGCCTTTCTAAAGGACCCTCCCATGACCAAAATATCCTGCTGGACAGACTTCCTCTCCTTCAGAGAACATGCAGCTGGCTGAAGGTGGAACTGATGCTGCAGAGCCATACCCTAATAGACAGATGCTGCCTTCCCAGGGCAAGACACGCACATTTGAGAGATGGAGCTTAAGTTAAGGCTTCTGTTACATGGCTTAGAGTAGTTACTGTGCATCCTCGAGTGTCTCTGTTCTTTGCCCTGCATTGCAAATTCAGTTTTACTGTGTACTTTGGTTATTACTGCAGATACCAGCTGCAAGGTAGTACCTGCAAAGATCTTGAAGCCTAAGGAAGGAGCTGTTCCAGAGACAAGCAGCAGTGGGGTTTTGCTTATTCTGCAAGAGATTAAAACTGAAGATTTTGCTATTCTAGAACAAGTACTCATCTGCCTTTAACACCTCAGGATAACTAAGAGGTTAGTACTTAAGTCATCTGTGCCATTTTAGAAGCTGGTGTCTGAAAGACTGGCACAAAGGTAGATACACTCTGTCAAGGTTACTTGAACCTAATTACTGAAAAGTTCAACTGAATGTCAAAAAGTGTCTCAGGAAGGCTCTGCAAGCCTCAGCAAAGCATTACTATCACAATTCCTACCATTAATCATGTTGTAATCTCCTCTGTTGCGGTTACAGAGTGTACTTAAAGCTTTTCCAGGTAACTATTTAGCATTAACAGTCAGTAGAGATTGTGCACCTCATGAATCATAAGGGAGGGAACTCCCTCCACAGCTAGAAAAGCTGTTAAGTTTGAGCAAACACTTTTCACCAGATATTTGCCTGCTTAGTCTCAGGCGTGGTTCTTTCTTCAGCTAGCACCTGCTACCCAGGACTGCAGCTTCCACCTTAACCCAAGGCTCTAGCAAAAATTTAAGCAAGGCAATAGAGTATTAAAGCACTTCTACCTTGATGGCAGCTGAGCACGATATCTCGGAGAAGCTGCTTTTCCCACATATAGGTCTAGCAGAACAATAGTTTCTTTCCCTACAGAAACCAAACCTTGATCAAGCATGAAAGGTTACCACCTCTGGGCTTTGAAGCAACTGAGCTGTGTGTTCGGAAGTGTTTTGTACAAACAATTAAACTCAGGAAAGGCTACCATTCATGCCTCAGGATTGGAGGAATGCAGAGGCTACTCTAAGACATGATCTAAACAATATTTTGGACAAAGCTTTCTAAATACCAATCCACAAAATCTGCTCTGAGTTCTGCTGTTACACAGGCACCTTCATCGCACTGAACACCCTGTGTTTGCATCCTGATTATACCCAGAGCTGTCAAACTTGTGCACCACAGCTCATCTTTTTGGCAAGGTTACCCTAACTCCAGAACTTACTCAAGCAAGTAAAAATAAAAAGGGGGGAGAAATGAGGAGAAGACTTTGTCGAGGAAGAGGTGCAAGAAGCACTTGCTCTTTGGGGGCATAGCAAAAAGATTCAGTCTCTTATTTCAAGGTTGCCTGTTAAGATTCAATTGCCTTCGCAGCCTATACTTGGAATTTCAACTTCTGCAGTCTGCTAAGAAGCCTTCCAGTAACTCTGTCTGGGGCAAAGACTTCCAGACAGGTGGTCTTCCACCACCCCCATCTTTCCCAGGTAGATCCCAATCAGGCAGCAACAGTCAGGCTCCTCTCCCCACTCCAACAGTTTTATATGGCATAAGCCATTTTAAGAGCCATAAAGCTACTTAAGCATCTTAAGCCAATCTAGATGCTGTAGCATCAATTTGATCTTCAAAGTCTTACCAGTTTACAGACAAGTAAAGCCTTTCAGCCCCTGATATGAGGCCTTAAAAGTGCATTAAGAGAAAAAGATGCTGTGAAGCAATAGACAGAAGCCCCAAGACTAAACAAGCCTGAAATCTGTACATTAATGCTCCTATTTCCTCACTGTGCTCTCTTCTTTTAACAGCAGACACTTCTTTCAGTCCCCTGAGATTTGTGCATGGCATGAATGGAGCTGCACAGCTACAGCAATTCCTGAACAGTACGAGCACAGGCTTCTGCACACGTTTCCCTTTAGTAATGGTCAGCAGAATGTGGCTTAAGGGGTTAAGTATCTGCTGTCTTCTAACAGAGTACAACTCCACACCACAATATTCATCTCAGTACTTCAGCCTCCCCCACATGCTTTCTCTGGACAAGTTCTGCCTGGTACAACTACATCATTCAGGTCTTTGTACAGAAATATCTTCTCCAGCATTTTCTTTAGCTAAGTGCTGCTTTCGCTTACTCTTAATAAAACAAACAAACAAAAAACCCAAAGAAAAAAACACCAACAACAACCACCACCTCTTAGAATGATCAGTATTCTCCCAACAACACAAATACTTCTGAATGTTACAGGTAAGGATCACCGGATTGCCAGTATTGCTCTTCTCCTAAACCAAAGTCTCAGCCCACAGTATTTCAGACAGCTGACGCATGTCTTGGCAAAGGCAGCAGATCTCTCCTCTCAATCCAATTATAAACTCAGACTAATTTCCTGAGCTCTTGTGAGGGAGTAGATCCACGCTCCAGCATATTCTGCCACTAGACAAGCTGATACTACAGTAAAATACTTAACCCATTCATGTCAGACAAAATTCTCCATATTTGCACACATTCCCTACTACCTTGTAAGTTTTTCAACATTTAAAAGATTAGGTATAAATTCCTGATTTAGACAAAGTTGTGTTTCTCAAACAGTGCTCAAAACGTTTGTCAGCTCCAGCAGTAACAGATGAAAACCTTTCCGAGCCATGGGAAGGGTCCAGGCCAAAGGACAGTGTAGCACCCCAGAGCCAGTGATCAGAGTTTGCAATGACTTTGGAGAAGTCAGACCAAATCCTGCAAAGACAGAGGAACACGTCCCAGTGAGATTAACAGTGTCAAAACACTGTCAGGTAGATTTTAGAGGAATGTATTTAGTTATTTCACTTCAGCTGCTTATCCCAGTTATGCTGCCATTCTCTATAGACTCCGATCCCTCAGGCAAGAGACTGACCCTGTCAAAAATGTGAAGAAACAGAGCTGAGCTGCAGCTAGGTGATAGCTGGAAAAGATTAGGAAGAAAAGACTGCCGTGCAGAAATGGGACTGTTTCAAACAAAGTTTTAGTATGTAACCTCACAATCTAATTAAAAGTTTTACTTGAGTGACTGTGGAGTGACTCCTAGCCTCCCACACAGGCAAGTCTGCTCTTCTGCACTCTTAAAGCAAACCTCCATCTTTTAACACAGCATCCCAGAGCCTCCATTTCTGAAAAGGAGCTCCACCATCCCCACTTATGTTACCAGGTCCCACCCTGAAATGAACACAGAGGTTTAAAGAACAAAGCAAATTCAATTTCACATTAACATGAATCACCCATTGTGATATCTAAAAATAAAAAAGCACCCAAAAAAGCACCATGTGTAGTCTTAGTAGTACATTAATAATACGGGCAAATCTTCAGTGCTTGTGGTACACAGTAGCTCCGACCATGCAATTACCAAGTTCATGCCTGGTGTAGCACAGAAATTCCATCATTTACCATCAAGGGCAGAAGTACAGAAGCAACCAAGCAGCACAATTTTATGCAAGCAACAAGGGATTTAGGGTAAGTACTTCACAAAATCCATCCCTGAAGATATTCAAAAGCCATGGTCCATGGACATGGATATCAAGGACCAGTGGTATTTAATATCTTTATCAATGATACAGATGGTGGCATTAATGGCACCTTCAGCAACTTGTACATGACACAAAGCTGAGTTGTGCAGGTGACACAACAGAAGGACAAGATGCCATGCAGAAGGACCTGGAGAAATTTGAGAAGTGGGCACATGAGAACCTCATCAAGTTCCAACAGGTCCAAGTGCAAGGTGCTACACCTGCTTCAGGGCAACCCCAGATACAAGTACAGGCTGGGAGAAGTCCTTGAGAGCAGCCCTGCAGAGGAGGTCTTGGGTGGATAAAAAGGTGGACATGAGCCACCAGTGTGCACTTACAGCCCCCAGGCATCCTGGGCTGCTGAAAGCAGAGTGACCAGCAAGTCAAAGTGATTCTCCACCTCTACACTGCTCTTGTGAGAAACCACCTGAAGAACTGCATCCAGCTCTGGAGTTCTCAGCAAAGAAGGATGTTGACCTGCCAGAGCTGGTCCAGAGAAAGGTCACAAAGATGATCTTTATATGAAAGATCCTACAGAGACAGGCTGAGAAAATTTGGGCTGTTCAGCCTGAAGAGCGCTCCAGGGAGGCCTCACTGTGGCCTTCCAGTACCTAAAGGGGACTTGAAAAAAGAGGAAGAACAATGTTCTAAACAGGTAGATATTGACAGGGCAGGGGAACAGTTTCAAACTAAAAAAGGAGAAAGTTACTTTAGACATTGGTAAGAAATTCTATTCTCAGAGGGTGGTGAAGTACTGAACAGGTTGCCCAGAAGTGGTAGATGCCCTGGAAGTGCTCGAGGCCAGGTTGGATGGGCCCTGAGCAACCAGATCTAGTCATAGGATGGCTTCTCTGTCCATGCCTGGGGGGTTGGAACTGGATGAGCTGTAAGGTCCCTTCCAACTCAAACCATTTGTGATATGGTCCTGGGCAACCAGCTCCAGGTGGCCCTGCCCTAACTGAGGGGTTGAACCTCCAGAGTTTCATCTCAATCATCCTGTGATTAACACAATGGCTATAATAAGTCACAGCTGCTCCCCCAGATCCTCCAAGAATCCTCCTGGGGCCTCAGTTCTTTAGGAACACAAGGAATCCTGGCACCCTGCCTTAAGGGAGGTCTGTGGTCTGCCCTTCATCTTGTAAAGCAGATTTGCAAATACCTTCCTGCTGACAGAATAAAGTTCCATTTTCTCCCATACTTTCTAAACTGCGGTATGGACAGAGAGTTCACAGGAGACTTTTCACTTTTCATCTCCCCAGTGTATGGCAGTATTATGACAGCTAACAAGCAAAGCAAAAGCATTTCAAGCCCTAGAGACTACTTTGGTTTCTGTTATGAGATTGCAGGAAAATGGTAGCTGACTAGTTGGGACAGATTCTGGGAACGGGAAAATGTCTCCTGTATTTTCATAAAAGAGACAGGCTTACACTTTGCTCACTAAATGAATGAGCAAGCAACTTTTTGGGCCTGACATGTGACTCCAGACACAGAAGCAGCTCTTGACAAGTACAAAAGTCATCTACTTCCCCTGAAACCCCTTCTCCAGAAGGGAAGCAAACATATGTCTCTGCAGCAGGAAGAGTTCACTCTTGTACAGAAAGAAAAAGTAGAGTAGACAAAAAAGCTACCAGTGTCACTGAGCTAAAGCTGCCTTACAGCAGGAGCCTCTCCTTTTACCCTTTAACAATTGCAGGAGCCCAAGGAAACTAGGCACAAGTTAAGTCTTTCAATTCCCTTCTCAGATTCCTCAATTTATTTTTCATCCACTCCAGTGCAGTTTCCTTAACTCCGCCAGCGACTCTCTCTATGCACGCTCTAAGGTTCCCCTAGCAAAGCTCCTCAGCCCAGAAAAAAGCTGACACAAAAGCTTCCAAACACGTCAGTTCGTCTAAAGATGTCAGCTTGCCCTTCAGAAGCACTGGGAGAGTCACTTTTGAGCTCAGAGCACAGTAATTTTTAGCACAACCACACAAATCTCTCCCAAGTAGTCAGAACACAGTAATCTCCATGTGGGCTTCCACAAAGGATGCACACGTAACACCAAGAGGAGTGACATTTTCTAGAGGCACTGCTAATTTTACCACACACAAGTTACTGGTTGCATGGTTAAGGTGCACTCCTGCTGTAGTATGGCACCTTATCAGCTATCCATGATAAAAAACAGCAATAAGAGCAAATAACCAGTTTTTTTCCCCCTTCTCAGGACCTGACTAAGTAAGTTTACAATTCTACTTGTGCTGTCAAACAAGTGTAATTACATAAAATGTAAAGTGCAATTTCTCAAAGACAAGCAACTGCACGTAGCAAGCGGTATAGAAATCCTAAAGTTTCTGCTCTTGGCTTATCTGAGAGCACAGTGTGAAATACCTGTGAAACTGTAAAACTCCACCTAGTCAGCAGCAAAGTGCACTAGTACAATAAATACACAGACCTATGTGTCCCAGAAATGTCTCAGGTCATAAAAACCTGCTCCTGATCCCCCTTCTTCAACCAGTCAATTCACACCTTTAGACCATTAATGGGTTTTGCTACAAACCCTTGCTACAAACCAGCCTGTCCATGAGGTACCTAAAAGCTGATAGCAGACACTGAGCCAGTTACAGCTTTTCCAAGCAGATAAGTCCATAATGAAGACAAGCCCTTATTATCCATCTCATTTCTCACACTGCAGTTTCAGTGCACCCTCCTAAACTTAGGAAAGTAAGACCTAACAAAGTAGTGCTAATGGCACATCACCAGATTGCTGGTATAAAGTACTTCTGCAGCAACTCACTATTACTGGGAATATCTCCTTGAAAACGCAGAATAAGTTGTGTTGTTTTCCCTTCAGCACCAAGCAAGATACATCACCTATTCCTTTATAGTCCGACCCTTTACCAGTCACCTATTCAACTGTATAGTGCTTGAAGTGTCCTGTTCCAGATGGAGTGGCTGCTGCTTGCCCATACGGCTAAATTCCATATCCAGCTGGGCAGCACCAATTACTACACTTCCAAACTGATTTGGAGCAATAGCTATCACTACTTAAAGGACCTTTGACACGTCCTGCCAGGGCTGAAAATTGGACAAACTCAGGATGTGGGCTTGAATACTTCTGCACTGCTCTTAATCTCATTTAAGAGATAAGAGGGAGAATCCTGCAACTGTGCATGCAGCAACCAGCATCAATTCACTAACAAACTAACTGCACTGACCAGCTTTTCTTTCCTAATATAATGCAGACAATGTATCTACCTTTAGAGTACTATGACCATTGAAGTTACCATTATATTAATAAGTCCTCTGAGATTTTATCCGATTGATATGTCCTTGACTGACTTTTAATGCAGCTTGAGCTGAGTAAATCCTGTTAAGAGACATTTGCCCCTACTCCAAGTCACACTAGGACAGTAAATTAAATGAAACTATTAACCTAGAGAGATACTGCTGTCACATAAATCAACAGACACTCATAAAACACTAATCACTCCAAAAGCTGAAGGTGGCAAAGAAAAGGGCCAAGAAAGTTTGTCCAGTAATGGCTCTGCAAAAAGATATAAAGCTTTAAAGGACTTCCAGGTTCTGGAAGAATTGAGCATATCCACTTCCATCAGCTCAGACTTTGATGAGATGACACTTTTTCAGTTCTGGGTGACATTACAGGCAACCTGTATTTCCTTTTCAACAACCTACGCAGGTTCAGGTCATGAAAGTACGAATCTCTCAAGATCTCCAAGCAATACTAACATATTTATGCATCATCTAGTTGTGTCCCAGTCCATTCCACAAAAAAGGAAGTTTTCATAAATATCAGCATGCTTAGATAAGTATCCAGGCTCCTCATTTATGTTTCAAAGCAAAGTAAGTGGAATGAGCTTAAGCATTCATTTTACTGTTTACATATTACTTATGTAATACCATATACAATAGTGGACAAAACTGGAAAGACCTATCTAATGAACACAAAGTCAGGCAGGCATTTTTCCTGATTCTGGTGCAGCTGATGTGATGGAAACTACAGGGGGAGGAACGAAGTGCAGGTTTAAAGGGCCAAAGTTTCAAGGATATTGAGCTTCATCTCTAAAAAGACAGGAAATGAAAGAAAGGAAGGGGAGGGGGTTATTGGAGGGTTTTTTTAGTTTTATGTGGGTTTGGTTGTTTGTGGGTTTTTTATGTTGGGGTTTGTGGCTGGGTTTTTGGTTTTTTTTAAAGAAAGCACGCCTCCACTGGTTTTAGTGAGCAGCTGCTCCAGAACTGCACTGTTCCACAAGTTGCCTCCTCCCAGTATTTGACCTGGAACAGAATTTCAGTGCAAACTCCAAGAATAAAGATTTAGACTGCTACGTGAAGTCTAAGTTTAGCATCACTCCCTACTGCACAAGCTAATCCACCACACGGCCCATTTCACAACTGTAAATGTCAAACAAAAATATATGTATATTCATAGCCATTCTGAGTACGGTCATGCCCTAGTTTAATGGATCCATTCTTTTTAAGAGATTAGTCTGGTAAACTTTTCAAGTTTTGTGGCTAAGGACTGCTCTAGCTGGTACCCAGGTTTGGCTCATCACAGCTCAGCCACCAGCACAAAACACCACTCAGAACAACTCAGAGCTTAAACAGCTATGAATAATGCAATCCACAATTTTTTCATTCTGGTAAAAACTTGACCAGGATACTGAAGAGGTGGAAGTCAAAACACTGCCTTGCACACTGCTAGTCCTCAGCTGTCACTCCACAAGTGGGCCCTGTGGCAGGGAGCTGTGATGTAGCATTATTACTAAGAAGCCATCTCATCCCACAGAAATGCTGCTGGCACCACTTTGCATGAAGGGGAAACAAGGCCTCCCCAGTAATATTACCTTGGAAAAGGAAGACTAAAGAAGTTATTTTACTTGACACTTCCTCTATCCTTAATTTATTAGTTTTCTCTTCTAAAAATATTTAAAAGTCTTCTCAGCTCCTCTTGACAAAACACAGAGGCCTTCCTTTGACTTCCCTCTTCTCATATTTTCACTTTCTCAAAAGACGCTTCTGCATAGGAAAATACTCTTCATTGGGGATGGGAAGGAAGTACATTTCTGGGATTCACCAACATGAAGTTTGCTTTTGAATTGCAAATAAGAAACAGAAGCATACTAAAGACTTCATGTATCAGTGTGCTATACCAGAATTAAAGATGTCTGTACATTCACTGCAATAAAGCTCTCCCTTTTGCCATTTATTCCAAAAACACTTCCTCACCACAGAGGAAGTACTCAGCACATCACTGTGTTGATTCCATTAATACTCAAGTTATTTCCCTTCTTATACAATCTCCAAAATTCTGTCATGCCAAAAAACCTGCACAGTGACAGGCACAGAAGCCAATCGAAACCAATCAGCTTCAAAGCATCAAGTCCAACATGTTTCACTCGCTACTGTTCAGAAATGTGCAGAAACTCATTCTTCCTGCTCACCACTGCTCATGAACCATAGTACTCATGTTCATCTGCAATTCACACACAAAGGTAGCAAAGCAGGATGCCCCAAATACCCTTTAAAGGTGGTGTAAGTTTCCCAGTTAAAGACTTGATCCATATCTGTGTTTTATCACAGAATGGCTTGGGCTGGAAGGGAGCCTTAAAGGTCATCTTTCTCCAGTTCTCTTGCAAGAGACATCTTCAATTTGATCAGGTTGCTCAGAGCCCCATCCAGTGTTTCCATTGGACCTTCCTAATGTCAAATAGACCACCTAAAACCTCCAATATTTTGAGGAATCAGGCACCCACCACCTCTTGGCAAGCTGTTCCAGTGTTTCGCCACTCTCGTAGTAAAAAAAAAATTTCTGTATCTACTCTGAATCTACCCTCCTTCAGCTTAAAACCATTACCTCTTGCTCTATCACAACAGGCCCTGCTAAAAAGTCTGTCACCATCTTTCTTATAACCCCCCTTTAACTACTGAAAGGCTGAAATAAGATTTCCCTGGACCCTTCTTTTCTCCAGGCTGAACAACCTCATCTCTCTCAGCCCTTCCTCATACAACAGGTATTCCCTCCCTCCAATGATTTTCATGGCCCTCCTTTGAACCTGCTTCAACAGGTCCATTTTTCCTGTTCTAAGGACCCCAGAACTGGATACAATTCTCCAGGTGGCATCCCATAAGATCAAGAAGAGGGGCAGAATCACTTCCCTTGACCTGCTGGCCACTGTTGCTTTTCATGAGGCCCAGGATGTGTTATGGCTTTCTGGGCTGCAATTGCACGCTGTTGACTCACGTCGAGCTTTTCATCCACCAGCAGCAGCCTAAGTCCTTCCCTGCAGGGCTGCTCTCAATCCCTTCCTTCCCCAGCCTGTACTGACACCACAGGTTGCCTTAACCCAGAATAATTTATGGGAACAAATTATACACTGAAGAGTGTGAACAACTTGCAGCTCAGAAGTCGGTGTTTTAAGCAATGTACCCAAAGGGGTGCATTAGGCAGCAGGCTCACCTACCATTGCAGCTGTGCTCTGAGAGCAGCAGCCACCTTTCCTGCTGGACTGTTACAACTGAGCCCTCAAAATCACATTAGAACCTGAACAAGTGCCCTGTATTGTCCAACCAACCCCATCAGTGGGCAGTTAGTGCAGCCCTGCACACAGACCATGTCCTGCCAACACATGCAGCACTTCTCTGGCACTTGTCACGTGCCTGGTGAGCTGATGGCTTTTTCCTCCTTTGATATTAATACAAGTTTATACTGAACAGCAGCACTGGTTGCTGGAACTGAGTAATCAAGAACGCACTTGCAGTGGACTGATTTGTTTGGAAAAAAATCAACTCTTGGAGACACCACAGTCCAAAGCCAAATTCTTCCCCCGACAATAATCAGAGATTCCTCCAGAAAACCCAATAACAACTAAGTTGAATGAGTATTTAAAGATTAACCTGAAGGACAGAAAAGCAACATTTGTTTGCATCTGAAAACCAAGACCATACTCAAAAAGAGACATTCAGCCACTACATTTTACTTTTCCAAAGAAGAGTACTACTCCCTGCTTAGTGTCCACACTAATTCTGCTATATCAAGTGTTAACTAGATGGATACACAAAGCTCAAGTGGCAGTTCACAAAGTACAGACAGGTATCTCTGTTCTACCTCAGCGTTTACTAGAAGGGCACTAAGAAATTCAAATGTATTTTAGGGAAGGCTGCTATTTAAGACTGATTGCTATAAAATGTTATTTAAATGGTAGCAGTGATTGTTTATTCCTTCATCGAGTTCTCAGACGAGGAGGTTTAGAGTGAGTTTCCCTTACTGCAGTTAAGGACAGCTTTACTGGAGAAAATAACAGTAATGTTTCAGAGTCTTCCCCTCCTTCCAAATTACTGCACTTAAATCATATGACAGTAGCAGCCAGCTAGAAGTGCAGTAGAGTTTTTGGTAGATAAACCACATAAACAACAACTTCTATGACTCACAGGATCCCCCCAACACATTCTGGTCTGGGCTTGTGATTTGTCCTCCCAGCCCAGAGGTCTCCACACACCCTGGACCAGGAGCTGGTGTGAAAAGACAGCATGAAGGGATCCAACCGTGGCCTGAGACCTGGAAGAAGTAGGGAGTCAGGCCCACAATGTGCTCAGTCGTGCTCAGCAAGAAGATCAGGGATGAACACCTGCTTGGCACACAGCAGCACAACCCCAGCTTGCCATTTCAAACAATGGCAAGCTGGGGTTGTGACCTTCTTCAGATGTCCAGGCAGTTCTCTTTGGGGTCCTCTGCAGAACCTTCAAGTGTCTCCAGAAGTGGTGACAGACCACATGGCAATGCTCTGAACACAGCAGGCAGACCCTTCCCTTTCTTGAGGGCCTTTACATGACATACTTGGGATACCAGAGCTGCACAGCACCTGAAGAGTCTGCCGAGGCAGCAGTCACAAAGGCTTGTCACAACTCAGAGCACAAGAAGGTAAAACATACCTGCCACACAGGCACCAGAGCAATCTTAAGAGAAGAGAAAGACAAGAAGTCATTTCAGGTCTTTCCTTTTACTCAAGAAAAAACTCCCTGTAAAAAAATAAACAGTTTTGGAGCATAACGCTGCAAGTAACTTGTTGAGGAGATGAAACAGGGCCTGAATTGTGTTTTTAAGAGCTCACAGCTCCAAGTAAAGCATATTGCAGTACAACAGCCTGTTTTCTTTCTGCCAAGACAGTGACACCTGGCAACAGGAAAGTCAATATTTAAATAAGGCTCTGTTCCCACCCCAGGCCTAGGCTGGTACTACTTCTGATGCTCCTCATCCCTGAACACACATCAGCTGCTCAGCAAAGCCTCCTCAGGGACTGCCTGGCGCAGATTTTTTTTGGTGCTATGGAAACAGCCTGCCCAGCAGTGTGTGATCCACTCACACACACCGAGGCCTGTGTGTGTGCAGCACAGAACCAACCTCTGCCAGCTGCAATCAGAGCACTCTGAGCAGTCAGCAGGGCACAAACAGTGATTGATGTGGGGGCTTTCTGCTCTGCCTTCAGCCTTCTCAAGACTCTTCAGATGGTAGGCAAAACACTTTTGAGATGTGCTGAAGGGATTTCTCTTCTGCAGAGCAATTCAGAGAGAAAGGTGCACTCCAGCCAGTGTGAGCTGTGCCCATTTCAAAACCCCAACCCTTCTTTTGAGGAAGTACTGGCTCCCACCTAAAGGGCAGCTTCTTTAAAGATGCTTATAGGCAAGTCCTTTATAGGCAAGGCACACCTCCACTCCTGGGAACCTCTGTGAGGAAAAGCAAGGGACACATCAGGACTCTGATGTGTGAAGAGACTACAGGGTATCAGACAGTGCAGTGAAAGGGCCTTCTTCAATTCAGCCCGTTCTGGCAGCAAATGTCCACTGCTGAATGTTATTCCTGGGGACTGGATTGCTGTAGAACACTGCAATCAAACAGAGATGACTCAAGTGGAAGCAGAAGGGGAGTTTATTTCAAATTCTGTTATCCTGGCCAAATTAATCAAGACTTTCTAATGTTATGATGTAATACACATTTACGCAGAAACAGACAAAAAGATGAGTAGGATCACTTCTTGCTCATCTTGGGACCTCTGCTAGTATTTTCATTAAAATACTCTAGGCAAAAGTAAACAATGCAAAAAACACACAAGCAACATGCTCAGTGCTCACAACTGAAACACACAGCTTTGCCAGACTAAAGAGCAGTTAAGAAACATTACTTACAAAGCCTTGTTTTCAACTTTTTTGAGTTTTTTCTCCTGAACCAACATCATTGCCAAGCATGGGCTCCAATCTTAGTGAAGCACAGGAGGAGCACCGGTCTGAAAACACCAACTTCAGCCCAGGTTGCCTCCCTTGGCACATCTTTTCCTCTCCATCTGGGGGTTAGAGGGTTCTGATGAAGCATCACTTCCCTCTAGCTGCTAGACACGGGAAAGCAAAACAGGAAAAATACCTGCTCTTCTGCCTCTGCTTGCCTTACCCACCACCCCCAGCAAGCTGCAGGTGCTCCCCAGCCTCTTTGTTACTCCACAGCACAACACTGCCATTGCTAGTGACAGGATATAAGCTTGGAGCCAAGCTTGCAAGGCCTCAGGACTGGAGACTTGTCAGGCTTGCTATGTCTCAACCCTTCTTATTTTGCCTGCAGCTTTGTTTTACTTGGTGTGTCTCAGAATAGAGACACAGGATGTGAGAACACAGGCATGGTACAAGGGCATAGGGTTGACAGTGGAGATCCCACAGCTGTAAGAAAGTCATCAGTCACCAGTGGAGGTGTGCTGTTGTCAAAACTATTTTAGAGACAACAGAGAGCAAAGGAATAACATCTAACATATATAAAAGGCACTTCATATAATAGATTTGGACATAACAGGGAGCTTGCAAAGCCATGAAAGAAATAGCAGATGTATAAAAAGCAAACAGAATGATCCCAGTGGATCCTATGGTGAGGAAGAAACCATTACCATCCTATTCCTCCCAGAAAAGGAATGACAATATGACAACTTGCTCTAATACCCCTGCCACCAGCAACACTATACTATCAACCTCAGAAGTCAGAGGAAGGATGAGTAAAACACAGAGAAAGAGGTGTGGAAACTAAGTTTGTATAGTAGCTCTGTTTTTACAAAGACTACATTTGCATAATAGTCTTTTTCTAAACTAATTCTTGAATTAGATTGTTGAAATTTCAATTACACTAACTATGAAGAGTTTTTCTTTCCATGTACACAGACAAAATGTGCTTCCTCTTTATCTATGAAGTTTTTTAGGCACAGCACACATATGTTTTGCTGGCAGGCTACAAGAGGGAAAGGGGCAGTTCAGAAGCCTGTTATGCCAAACCACATGTGGCACAGCATGTTCCTATAGACCTCAGTTTGCAGAAAAGAGAGCATTCCAGTCTTGGCCAAGAGAGCATTTGCTGGGCCACTTCACTGTCAGTCAGCATCCAAGGATACTTATTGCTCTGCTGTCACAATCTGGAACAGAGAAGTGAGCTTTCAAAACAGGAAAGCTGCCTCTTTCAGTGACAGCATTCACACCACAACAGTAGTGCTGGTTTCTCTCTAGATAGCATCAATCCACCCCTTTCTGCTCAGAAGCAAGCAACAGCACAATGAGCATTTTTCCACACACCAGCATTTGCTGGCAGCCAGTGCTGTGCTGCTGCCCCACCCAGGCACAAGTGGCTGCAGAATCACGTAGCTGATTGCCACCCCTTGTACTTGCACTAGCAGAAAATCCATACAGACATCTACACCTCTGACAGAAATAAGTGTTTTCATAGAAGGGCAAGGATACTCCAGACCAGTTAGCCTGGCTCATGGTGTCATCCTGCCAAATGGCCAAAGCCAACACACAGCTATTTATTATTTCACTTCTGCTCCCTTAACCAGAGGCAGAGGAAAAGGAGGAAGACAAGTAAGAGGAAATGGCAGGAGTGACACTGAACATTCAGGAGAGACCCATATTAGAGAGTTCTGGGTAGCTGGTCTGTTACTGCAGCCCTTTGCAAAAGAGAAAACCTGCAGTAGAAAGCCTCTAATACAAGGTTTTTGAGAGAAGGCTCCCAACCACTCTGGCTAACACACCCAAATATGAGTAATTGTGAAGACACCACCTTTAACAGGAGAGAAAGCTGTCCCTCTGGAGACTTAAACTGAAGCTGACAGAGAGTGACAGTGCTGGCTGAACAAGAGCATTTCAATTTAGTGCTTAATCTCACTTAATGCTTGCTTTCCCTTTCAGTCACCCTTTGTTTGACATTTTTCTGCTTACTCACTACAGGATATTAAGAGAACAAGGCTAAACACCTCCCTTCCTCTATAAAGCAAACCTCAAACCAGAAGTGACCATATTACAAAGACTCCAGAGGAGGCAACAGCAGGGTCATCATCCTCCTACCTGGAGGCAAGCATCTCGTAAAAGCACAAAACCCCCTGCAGCACAGGACTCAACAAACAGCACTGTTGCTCTCTCCTATTAAATCAAGAAAGAGGAGTTTGGGTTATTTTCTTTTTAAATTGGTCAAGAAAACACTGGTTTTCAAGAACACTCCCTGCACTGTATCTGCTGCCATGGAAACATCACTTTTTGAAGAAATATAGCAGATATCCTCCCTTACCTGCAGCAATGTCCAGCACCCTCAGGAATCAGCAATCCACAAATAGCTCACTGATTTTACACGGCAAATATAGTCCCTTGTCTTCCTGCAAGACTTCTCTGTACTGGCTGAGGGACTCCCTGCCAATAAAAACTGCCAGGACATCTTCCTGTTAAACGAGTAAATAGTTGTGAAGAAAGAGGACAAAGCCTTCTCAGCCTTTACAACACTCATGTCAGCCAGGGCAGCTTTTGGGGTGTCCTTACCCAGCAGGGTCAGTGCATGACAGAAGCACCAGAAGCTCCAAGACCCACTCCTTTATCACCCAGCTCCTCCTGGGACCATACTGACATCTGGCTCACAAAGCAGAGGCTGTTAGTCAAAGACTGCTGTATTCAACAGCTGCACAAGACAAGGGGGGGAAAATGTACATACAAGATAGACAGGAGCATTAATAGAGATATGAATGAGATAAAAATGAATAGAGATAACATTCCCAAGGCAGAGTAGTGCAGTACGTGGTTTCTGACAACCCCTGCTGATGGAAGGGGCTGTGCTCTGCAGCCTCCAGACACAGCTCAACAGCACTGGTGCCCAGGCCAGGAGAGGTGCTAACATATGGCAGCCAACTTTCAGCCATGAAAACCAGCTGTTCCCACTTTACCCACAAAGCACTCAGAGCAAGCAGAGCAAGATGCTTGCTCAGCCTGCAGCAGCACATTCTTAAACCAAAGCCAAGGTGCAGGGCTTTATTTTAGGCCAGCAGTGTCAGCCTGAGCCTCCAAGGCTTCCCATTGCTTTGGTGGGCATTTGCAGTGGGAGAAAGGGGAACCCGTGGGCTCCTTCAAAGTGTGGGAAACTGGAACAAGAAGGAATTGCATCAGTTTCAAGTCTGGGATTTTAAAAGCCCCGAGCAGTTAGAGCTTGGCTTCACTGGAGGATCAAGGGACACAGATCCTTAGCTAAGCTTTCCCTACACCAAAAGGTCTGAGAGTAGAGCTTACTCTGGCTGAGTGAAGGACTGTATTGACTGCTCATGACAGCATTCGTTGTAGGGAACAGGGGAAAAAATCCATGCATACCACAAGCAACAGATTCTTTCCACAACTGGAGCACTGGGCTGGCCCCCTCCTCCATATCCTGCTGAAGTGGGTGTGAGTATGAATGAAGAGTTCAAGTTACCCTTCAATGCTCCAGCACTGCAGACAGCAGGAACAGCTGACACTGCTCCAGCCTCCAGCTCCCACCCAGCAGTTGTGCATCAGCTGCTCCAGTGTCCCTCCAACACAGCACATTGATCCCCACATCTCTGTACCTCATTCATGCACGCAGCATGCCATCAAATAACTCATGTAATGCCACCTCATCAAGTTGGGACCCTCAGCCTGAGTCAGAACAAGATTTCCCCCACCAATACAGTTTTTCATGCAAAAGAAATGAAAACTTGCTGCTGTTCAAGGGACTTACTCATGTAAGTCTTCTGATATTTTTGTCACCTTCAAGTCACTGTTACAAACACTCAGCTCAGTGAAATCATTTTCCCTTTGCAGTTCCCATAACAGCTGTCCACTTGTATTTACAAGTGTTTGATTTCACAATTGCACATTAAGTGAAAAAAAAAAAAATACCTCCAGCATTGCAGGGACCTAGTGATAAGAAAACAAATAAAGCAGTAGGAAAATGTGCAGCTCTGTCTAACAGGACAATGGGCGAAATCTTCTCCTACTGCCAGCAACAAGTTCTTTCTGCACAAAAAAGTACATTAAAGTAAATTCTGTCAGTCCCAAAAGTGCAAGTCAAGGCTCTAGGAAAAGAAACGCTTACACAGTCTCTCAAGAAATCACATGTAGTGTTTTGGGACTCCTTTTAAGTACCACAAAAGCCTAAAGATTTTGAAAGACACCAGCTTACATAAGTGAAGTGTTGCTGAAGCATAAGAGGAACCCCTGAGCACAACATCAGAGATGGATCATTACCAGATAACTGTGTTGTGGTGCGTGTGTTCTACTCAGCTGCACAATCTCCTCATTCAGAACACTGCTTCCACTGCAGGGGCAGCTTCATCCTCATTTTTCCACTGCTAAATTGTACCAGCACTAACAGGAACAGTGGCAAGACAGAGAGAGACTTTTTGCAAGCAAAATCAGGTGTGGTTTTGGTTTGATTTTTTTTTTTGGGAGTGGGGAAAGTAGGGACACAGAGAGGACAGCAGCATCTTTGTGAAAACACAACTGAAATTATTAATCTATTCAGCAACTAAGTCCATGCAGTGAATCAGATTTTTGTTCATGACAAGTTAAAGCAAAGCAACAGAACAAGGGACTCTTCATCTCAGGATAATCTTACATCCATTGGGCTTGAGCTGCACTTCTGCTTTGGTGCCTGTAATCACAGAGCAAGAGGCTCCGAGTGCTTGGAGCCCTATTTCCAGAGCTGTTGGAGTGCACCAGGAACCATCCAGCCAGTCCAAACATGCCCTTGCTGAAAACATAGACATTTCACTTGAAAAGTTGCTTAGTGGTTCTGATGCTGCTGGTGGTAGGCCAGGAACAACTTTTTAAGGACTGCTGTCAAACCTGACTGCTCCAGAGAGAGGAGAGACTTAAGCATGTTCCACACCTGGAGCCTTAGCCTTGTCTAGAGTGGCTGCAGTCTCAAGCATAACCTAGATTTTCTTCCTGCCTCCTAACTCCTGCTATCTGAGAAAGCTGTCACCATAACAACAAAGTGTGCAACCTCTGACTCGCAATTTTAAACAAATTAATTTCTGGTTGGAAGAAGCAAACCAGGATGTTTAAGGCAGCCCCAGAGACAGGACCTGGCAGCCTGGACTTTAACCACATACGTTAGCTTCCGTGAGTAATAATACTGTATCATCCAGCAGAGTTTCCAAGGCAAGCACTCCAGTTTGCCAAGAAAGGTGGTCTTTGAAGTACATTAATTAACTGGCACAACTGTGTTGTCTATTCTAGATTTTCCCACTCTACCTGCAGATCTCCATCTCACCATGAAAACAGCATAATTACTCCAAAAAGAAGACAAAGGAAGAAGGTGTTACACCATATTTGCTCTGTAACAGTCCCTTACATCACATTAGGTACACTATTCTGATAAACATCCTGAGGTGCAATACCCTCTTTGTTCAAAGCAATTTACAACAGAAATGAGGACTATAGCAAAACAAGCCTCTAGTAAACATCAGGACTGTCACTAAAGATTTTCCAAAAATCATATTATTTTATTCTCCTTTCCCATCAGACGTTGTTAAAGATCCTGCAGCTGCAATAAAGGCCTTTGCCTTTTTATAAGAGAGCCTTAAGAACTTTGGAACAAATACTGAAATCAGTTTTAATGCTCCCACCGCTGGAATTAAAATTCTGATTGAACTGACAGTTGTGCTACTTTCTGGCACAATTCTGTTTGTTAGTACCCAAGAATAGGGTTTGGGCATTGTTTTCTTTTTTTCTTTTTAATGTTTGTTTTATTTTAATTTATATTGATAAACTGATGGACACAGGACTTCAAAATGGTTGAAGGAGGTTCCCTGAGGAGGTTCAGCCCCTCACCAGATTACCTCCTGGCCAGGCAAAGACAGCTTGACCTTTTCGGTAAGTACTGAGAAACTCAGAAGTCACTGCTAATCGTACAAGTGTGCTACACAATCCTCAAAACACTTAACTGGGAGCAAATCAAGGCTGGTGCCTGGACCAGCTCACCTGGAGGAGCACAGAGCTTGACCGAGGTAGAGTCAGGGGTACATAACCAGCAGTTCGTGCCCCTCCAACACCCCAGGCGCCACAAGCGCTCCCTTCCTGCCATCCCGAGCACGCCAAGCAGGAAAACCCTGAATGAAATCAGCCCAAGGGCACAGACACTGAGCTGGGCCAAGCAGCTCTACTAGCTTACTGCAGGTAACTCAGTGACCCCAGCCTGCCCTACTTCGCCCACTGGAAAGCAGCTGGCGTGTAGTTCAGCTCCACACCAGATTCCAACTGATCCATGAATGGGTTGGATAAGTGCAATACACCTCTGTGGGATCAGCTTATACAGCGAGAGAACGTGCTTTGCCTGCATTCAGGTCAGTTTTCATCACCAACTACTCTCTTGGGCAAGCAGTCCCAAGGATCTTGGGTTTCAATAAACCATGAAGTTTTAGGAAGCCAGGGCTTCCCAGGCAAAATGTACCCCGGTGAAGCACCACAGAGGCGCCAGCTCTGCAGGGGCCGAGGGGCAGCTGCCCAAACGGAGCTGCCAGCAGCGGAGCAACCCCGGGCTGGAGAGAATTAAAAGGGAACAAACCCTGCTGGTCAATCAAAAGTTGCACACCCGTAAAATGGAAGAGCTTTACTTTTACTGCGGGGTGAAACCAGAAAGTTTATTCTGCCCGCGGTGAGGCCGGGATGCGCTGCCCGTGCACCCGCGGCTGGGGGGG
>JAHLSL010000021.1:11205171-11290950 GCA_025920805.1 Petroica traversi | reverse complement strand
AGGCCCTCCCCGGCTGGATCGTGTTGGGGGCAGCGCTGGCTCTGCGGTGCTGCTGCACCTCGGTGCTGCCCGGCCCAGCCGCTGCTGCCGCTTGTCCTGGCTCACACCGATGGCACCGGCTCGGTGCGGAGAGGCACTGCCAGCCTGCTGCCCACAGCTAGTGCGAAGCTACTACCGAGGAGGTGCAGCCCACAGCATCAGTTAGGTTGGATGAGACCTCTGAGGTCATCGAGTCCAGCCTGTGATCAAACACCAGCTTGTCAACAAGACCACTAAGTGCCAAATCCAATCCTTCCTTAAATACCCTCAGGGACGGTGACTTCACCACCTCCCTGGGCAGCCCATTCCCACATATAATCCCCCTTTCAGTGAATATGTTCTTCCTGATGTCCAACCTAAACCACCCCGAGCACAGCTTATGACTGTGTTCTCTTGTCCTGTTGCCTGGGATCTCCACCAGATCCCCACCAGGCTACAGCCTCGAGCGTGATCAGATCACCCCCAAGCATTCCTTTCTCCAGGTTAAACAACCCCAGCTTCCTCAGCCACTCTTCACAAGGTCTGTGCTCCAGACCCTTCACCAGCTTTTATCCTTCTCTAGACACGCTCCAGCACCTTTGTGCTGCTGTGGAATCTTCTTTCTGTTTGTACATCAAAATTTACCCACTCACACAAATGGCAATGCATTATGGAAGTTAAACTGCATTTTATTCTCACTTTAGAGCTTGCCCTGCAAGATACACAAGCATTTACACCAGGCAAGCTGATGGTCGTGGCTGCCTTAAAGAGCCTTCAGCAGCTGAAGAGAAAATCAACAACTGCTCTAGCTGCAATCCTAGCTGCAATCACAGCTCTTTCTACTAAAATATCGTTAAGTGCAGAGAAGTTTTCATTATGCACTTTGACTGGCAAGCTGCCTTACCGAGAATATTAAGCTACCAAATAGATCTTTGCTTCACCCTTTTCAAATCCCTGGCCTTGGCATCTATGGATTTGATTGTCTGAAAAAATCAATGTTTGTGCAGAACGAGCAGCAAGGCCTCCATGGCAGGGCTGTGTGAATAGCCAAATTGTCCCCAGCGTTCAGCATGCACGGTCACATGCTAAAGCAGAGCACAATAGAGAGTCATGAGGTGCCAACTCAGGATGTCCTTGCTTTGGATAACAAACAGTGGCAGCAAATCCAGGTAGTTTTCAATCTACAAGGCAGCTGAGGAATGTGAGCTTTTGCGAGGGTAAAGGAAAGTATGTTTATATTATAGGATAAGCATAGTTGCAGCAGGAGGTTGTTAGAGTGGTGCCATAAAAATAGGAAGTCAGTCAGAATATACCCCTGCATGTTTATATTTTTTTTCCAAATATATGGGTCTCAACACAAACACATCCCACATAGCTCAGATATGTTTTATGGCTTTCAAAAAAATAAATTCAAATGGATATTTGAGAGGTTACAGCTGCTTCTATTAAAACAAAATTAATTTCTTTCCCCACAGTACTCCACTAAAAGTCCCAAGCTTTCCCACTGACCAGCTGATATGTGATACATTATCTGTAATCATAGTGGAAGAATATCAGTAGCAATAAAGTTTGCCATCCTTTGCAGGTACTTTTTAATAGCAGCAGCCCTGGCAGCTCTGAAATGCCTGTCAAAACCAACTTGCAGAGCAGAGAAGCTATGAGCATCTCAGGGGAAGGGATATTTCACTAGCACATCTGAAAAAGCAAGAGCTAGCCTTCAGGAAAGGAGTGCTGCCTGGAGAGCTGATCTAGTGCCCTCTGCCAGTGACCCTCCACCAGCCCCCCTGAGTGTGCGTGGGGTGGGCGCTGCTGATTCACTCACCACCCCGATGAGGAGTGCCCTGTTCAATCCAAGTGCAGCCTGAATGCAGGGTTTGCTCCTGCTTTGCTGAACTCAGTGTCTAAGCCTAGAAATCCTGCTGGATTCTTCCCAAAGCTGCTGGATACTCTGCTGTTCAATTTCCCTAGCAGCTGTGGCCCTCTCAAAGTAGCAATGGGGCTACATGTGGCACCAGATCCCAACCAGGTCCCCAGCTGTCCTGCCCAGAAAAATTTTAGGTGCAACAGAGACACTCAAAACCCATCATCTCCAAATACAATGATGTATTGCCTTTTTACACATTGCTCTGACTAGCAAGGAGTTGGAATTGTTGTAACAACCATCTGTTACTCAAACTGAAGCCTGTTAAAAGTTTTATGAATGTTGCCTATGGACTCCAATTATGATCACAGAACATCAACATGTGAAGGCGTCAAAGAATCAATACTGCCAAAGTCAATATATTGAAGAACATCCATTTAAGATTAATTTATTTACATTTTATTTCAAAATGCAGCAAAAGAGCACCATTGGCTTGGCTTCTTTCAAAGCCTAAATGATTTGATTAAGCTAAACCTCAGTTCAACTACTTCTTCTATGCAGAGAATTAAGCTCTTAACTTCCATAAACCTTTCCCAGGCTCAGGGGGAAACACTGCCACGGGTTAGGATCATGTTCAGAACCTCAAATGGAAATGGTTCTACTGCATATAAAAAAATTTCACAGGATCAAAAGAGTGTGACACTCAATTTTATGAGAGAAGAGCCTTGTTGCTCAGCTGTTTCTTCTAAGGACATTTTATAAACAGTGATGTAGCTAAGCACACCATTCTCTGGCTCATCTTGTAGCCCCTTCTCATAACTTCTGTCTTGGGCACTCTCTTGCAAAGCAAAAATTCAAAACCCTTCAGCAGAGGACACATATACATTCTGAACCACCAGTGCAACAGGTAAATAAAAACTGTGATGAACCTATATTTACCATATGCCAGGTGAATGTGACTGGGATATTGGTGGAAGGAAAACAGACAGCAAGCACACACCCTCTCTCTACATTATTTCCTGATGCACCAAGCACAGCCCTGAAGCACTTAAAGTCCTGGCAGCCACAGAGGGACATACATTGGACCAGAAATGCTGTATAATATGTCACACCTGAGGTAGCATTAAAAGTCCCTAAAAGCAGATCTGACTATGCCAAATTAGCTGTGCAATCAAAAAGTGACCCTGAACATATAAGAGCATTTTTAGGCTGGTATGAGCTGTCTGAAAAGTGATAGAGTTTATAGTTTTGAATTATGTATTTCTTGCTAAAACCCTTTTGTGGAAAATAAATCCTTCTCACCTCTAGTGTTGACAGGTCAAGATCATATCTACTTACCCACTGGGATGGATAAGCAGATGCCCAGTGGGATTCTAAAATCCCATAAACTCCTGCCTCACCACAAGCAAAGTGCAGCATGTTACTGAAAATATCTGTGGGTGCCTTTCCACCTCTTTAAATTCCCAAGTGTCTCCAAGTCCAAGGCCACTTTTGAAACCAATCCTGAACTGGTTAAATGCTGAACACCCTGCAGTTCTAAGCATTTGAGTGACAACACATTGAGGCCAGGTAGGAGATGTCTCCAAAAGAACTCAGAAGTATTCAGCTGAGTAGATTACCACAGAGAAGCCTCCCTGAGTAGTGGTCAGCTTGCTGGGAGACTGTTTTGTCCTGGGCCAAATCCCAAAATCCTTACAGGAACTAAACCTTCCATCAAAGGACCATGCTTTAAATGCCTACATGAGCTTGTTTCCTGTAACTAATCTGGCTGGGTGCATGCAAAAGTATATTAGCTGGGAGTTTGTGCCTCCCACCTTTAGCAGCTTTTGATATCCACTGTGTACAGCTGCTAGCAAATGTGGGGTTAAAGGACTCGGGGTGGGAAGTAGAAATTTTAAATAAATAAATAAATAGATAATTCAAATCCCGTTTTAAATATTCTACAGAGGCACTAGAGGGAGGGCTAGAGCACCGCATGAGTTTGGAATTTGCTGGTCCCTTGGTTATTTCATTATTTAGCAATGAAGGAAGAGTACCTACATGCTTATTTTAATTAAGTCCCCAATAACACATCTTATTTTGCATGAGCTACATACAAGAAACTGAGCATAGATGTGCCCACAGATGCATGCAGATGAATGCTGTAAATGTATACCTAGGAATACCTTGTATTTCTTTTTCCCCCCTCTCCCCACCCTGCTCCTTTCACTTGTGAGCAGAAGAAATGTTTTTAACTTCTCATTTCCTATTTACCTTGTACCACAACTGTCTTTGATAGCATTTGCTCAATTATAGCTCCAGGAATGATGTGATAAAGTGTTCTCAAGCCTTCTAGCTGTTTCCTGGTATGATTAAATATATTGATTGGGGAGAGCAGCCTTTTCTTTTTACCATGTGTCATCATCTGCAGGAAGCTTTATGGCTGTAGTAAATATACTGTAGATAAAGCTTTAGCTAAACTACATCCATGTCAATTAACTGCTGCTAATTAGCTAGTCATGGTTATTCTATTTCAGAAAATGGATGAAATGGAATATTTTCACATTCTAAAATTGATACTGGGAATAAAATGAGGTCATGTCTTCAGTAACTCATTACTAAATTATTTTTAAGGCTGCAGTGCTGTACAGTTAGTACATGGTAATTAAGAACCAGAGGATCTAAGTTTAAATTGTAGTTAATTTTCGGTATGCTCTTGTGAGATGACTATATACTACCAGGTCCACTTTATTACTGGTAGACCAAAACACAAGTACTATTTATTATTTTTTAGAAGCAGCCAAAAAAAAAAAAAAAAAAAGCAGAATTGAGGCCAGAAGAAGTATGTAGGAGTGCAATTACAAGGTTACAAGGGGGAAAAAAAACAATGATCCAATTAACTTAAATTGCTGCAATTGTTTATGTATATTACAGGCAGAAGAAAACTAGTGGGAAAGCCTGCTCTCTTGCATAACAGAAGCCTTTTGAATTCCCTTTTTTTTCCTTACCCATTTTTCAAACAAGAAGTCAAGGCTCATAGTTCCTCTATAATGTAATATCTATCCTCTTGAAGAGCCATAATCTGTGTTTCAGGCTTATAAGGATATAGCTGTTTTCATTGACAAGGCATTCCACTGAGCTGGACAATGTAAAGGGAAAATAAGAACAACAAATTAGACTATAAACACTGAGATTAAACTTTCATTCATCTCATTAATATTTTACTAGTAACAATGTCTACTCCCTGCTGCCATTATTATAGTGAGTAGGCAGTTCCATCACAGTCTAGCTTAGAAATGCTTCCAGTAAGAGATGCACAAAATCAGATATAACTCCTATAAGTTAGTTTTTCCTCCAGACTGTAGTGAAGCCAACTATGATACATCTTATATAGTTCCTACCTGATCTTATAAAGCTCACTTTGAAAATCATGCCTTGAAATTTCCCCAAAGAAGACAGACCATACTTCCAATTTCAGCCACAACAAAACAGATAAAGCAAGTCTCCTCTCTTCTTCTCCCACAACACATCTATTTGTTTAAAAGCAGCAGAGTTTATCCAGTTTCTCAGTGAGCCTAAACCTCCACAAGAACTTTTCAAAAATGAGGCAGCCACTTCCCTGCCATCAGCAGCAAGGAGGCACAGATGTGGTTTTGTAAAGTCAGACACCAGTCAGTCCCCAGCCCAAGTGGGTTCTGGTTTTAGTTTTTTCCCTACAAAGAGAAAATGACTGTACTCATTTATTTTGCAATAGCCTGTAGGTTTTGTGTCTGAATTATGTATTGCTGCATGTGCTAAATGCAAGCATGAGGGCATTCTTGTTTGTCCATGCATTCACTGAGGTTTGTGCATGAAAGCTGCAATAAAGCCACACTGCTGGCTGATGGCAAGCACTGCATGTGCAGTTACCTGCCCACTAACCTAAAGGAGAATTTATGCCTCTTAAAGCAGTGCCCTGCCCTCCTACAGCACCAGCTGGAACACATATGGATTTTATGCCTTCATTCCCAATTTTTATCTCTCAGCTTCTTCTTGACCTCAGGTTGTCCTCAGTTCATGCTTTGAGAATTTCAGTCTCAGTCCTCACTGCAGCAGAAGCAGCTCTCCAGATCAATATATAAATGTGAACTGAGTGAATAACTGCGAAGCTCCTGTGCCTGAGAAATTCCCCCTACTCTCCCAAAATTTTATTTTTTCATTACATATTCTTCATTCCCATTACTTCACTAAATAAATAGCCTGAGCACTGCTCTTAATGACACTCATTTTGCACTGCAGTAAGGGGTGCTACAAGGCCAAACTCCTAATCCATTCTCTAAAGCCCTGGGAGAATGCAAAACACAACAGGAGGTTTGAGAAAACAGCTGATTGCCTGTTCTTCTTTATTCTGCTGAAAGGATTTGTATGTTCTCTCTTCAACTCAAAACCAGAAATCAAGGCATGACAGCCCCCCTACACTCACAGAGATCTCTGGGTGCTATTCAAAGGCATGAATAAGGCAGCATGTCCTGCAAGGCTCAGATTCATGATAATTAATCATTTAATCGAGGTCTTCAGAGGAGCTTTATGAGCAACACGTTGGTTTGCTGAAGGAAACAAACATGTGAAGGGTTTTTTTTGCTCAGCTTGGAGCCAGACCATGATTTTCTGGGTGAAAAACTAATGTTTGTGGCTGTTGTCTCTGAATGTTGAACTCTCTATTTTTATTTCTTTTGTGATAATGGTACATCATTATATCTTCTGTGTGCATTCAACTTAATGTATTATCTACTGCTGTCAACATAAAAGAGCCTAGGACAGGGCCCACAGTTTCTTTTATAGCTCTTCCATGGCTTATCCTTAGGGTTAATAAAGTAAATCACTATGTGGTTCTGTGTCTTCAGCCAATTTCAGCATTAAGAGAAAATATCACAGATAACAGAGATAAATCTCTTCTTCTGTGTACCAAGACACGATCAGAGTCAAGTCACTGGTGTGAAGCTTTCACTGTTATCAAAACAGAAAATGAGAGGGGAGTATGGCATGCATCCTGAAGAAATTAAAGGCATGCTGTACAATCTTTTTCCTTATTGAGCAGAGCAGTATAAAAGAGTGAAATTGTGGAAAAGTATTTAACATTTGAAGATGTGTCCAGTTCCTGTGAAGAACCTTGATTTTGTGCAGAGTATTGCTTTCAAACTAGAGTTTCCAAGTGCCTTGTAGTATTAAATATGTCAGCTGAAGAACTAAATAATAAATAAGGGCAGGGGAAGACAGAGCTTTTAGAAAAGCTTCCTCTGTCTCTAAGTGGTCATTTCTTTCATTTTTAAAGAGGATGTACACTGCTTCCTCTCAGCCGTCCCATCCCGCCCCCCCCCAAAAAAAAAACCACAGCAACAATCCTCTCAAATTGGCTGATGATAAGTACTCCACCCATTTACACACTCCATCTCTCCACACACAAGTGCACACAATAAGAGAAAGTGTGGATGTTTAGGAAGGCAGTTTCCACATGGATGATTTCCTTGGCTTTTACTTGCCTTAACTGCGTGACTCTTCCAGCTACACATTTCTGCACCTCACTGCCATTGTGCTGTCTCTCTGTCCTCACACAGCATTTGGAAGGTGCATGTAATTATTTATCAAGGCAGGGAAAATGCCAGCACCCTCCATGTGATGTTGATGAGCTTGTCCCAGTGTTCCTCCAGGTGCTGCGCACTGCATTTTAACAGGGGCTGTAGTTCAGCAGCCTGGTGTGCTGACAGTGAATTCCCTTCTTGCTTCTTCATGCACTGCTTGCAGCCTCCCTGCAAACCCTACAGATCCCTCACCCCCATCAGAGCTGGAGAAGGGAGAGACCAGCACACCAGAGGGCAAAGCCAACCCTTAAGACAGCAGCTGGAGGAAGACATTCTGAGATAGCATTGCCAGAAAAGAAAAAGGTCAAAGCTCCAACAATCTTCCTTTCTCATAAAGCTTCTTACATGGTTTGTCTTTATTTACCTTGTCTTTCCTTCTTTACAGTCAACAGAAGTATAAATACTGAAATGCCCTTTCAGTATAAATACTGAAATACCCTTTCACAGCCTTAATGAATGTGTATGTGCTGGGCATGTAAGCAGTGGTAAGTGGCCAGACTCCAGCCTCTTTATTGCCACTGCTGGAACAAGATAAAGTCTCCAAAATAATGAAAATGGGGGGTTTTTTTATCGTTTGTTGTTTGTTTGTTTTTTGGTTTTTTTAATGGCATTTGATGTAATTCTGATTATTTTTACTTTCTTTTCCCATCAAGAGCCTTGAGGGAGCTTCAAGCCCTCAGACTCACCTTTCTGCCTTCTGGGCAGTTCTAATGACTCAGTGTTGTCTTCATCTAGATCATGTGCAAATTGAAGTAAAATCAGCCTAATTAATGCTATTTCATAATGTAAAGAAGAAAAATGGAGGTGAATGCCATACATAATCAAGAACTGGGAGACAGTGAGACTTGGGGAAAAACCACCAAATATTATCAAGCTGCAAGATTTGCTCACCACAAATCTGATGTTTTGTGCTCAGAACTAATTTCCCAAACTCATTAGTTACTATTTTTATGTCCCTCCTGCAAACTTATTGCTATTTTCTCTACTGGCAAAACAATGCTAAATTCAAATGGAAGCACATCTTGCAGGCCCAAGATGCATCATTAATTGTGGTGCTGCAATAGACAGAGACATAATTTTTTATTGTTATTAATTTATATTAATATATGTGTGTTCTTACTCAAAGCTTTAGAGCACAAATCTTTTATGAGGAACAATTAAGGAAACTGAGGTAATTTAGCCTGGGGAAAAGGAGGCTCAGAAAGGATCTTATCACTCTGCTCTCTCTGACTCTGAAAGGAGATGGTAGTGAGTGTCTTCTCCCAGATAACCAGTGACAGGATGAGAGGAAGTGGCACCAGGAGAGGTTTGGACTGGTTACTAGGAAAAATTTATACACTGAAAGGGTTATGAAACATTGGAACAGCCAAGGAAAGTGACTGGAGTCACCCTGGAGGTATTTAAAAGATGGCTAGATGTAGCACTTGAGGACAGGGTTTAGTGGTGAACTTGGTGATGTCTTTTCCAATCTGAATGTTTCTATGATCCTGTTCTATGGTTCTATGGAACTCCCTTGCTGTTCATCACCCTGCGGAGTCAGGGCAGGCAGAAGGACCTGCTGTGCCAAACTCTGTGGCTACTCCAGGCCAGCTCTGCAGTACCTGGCTCTGGGATTTTCAGTAATGCAGCTGAAGGGTGAGGAATTGAACTGCAGGTTGCAATTTAGCCATGGGGCAGCAGAAATATAGACTGCAGATGAGCCCTGGGCTAGCACAGCTACACATAATCAGATCCTGAACTAATCAGGGTGCACCTCCACAAGACATGGCTTTAGTGGTGAGGCCAGCTTGCAAGGAGATGTCTTTGCTTGGCATGAGGTGCACACTGCAATGGGAGTAGTCCAAATAATCTCCAGAGTGCATGACAACTGAGTTCAGAGGTGATGATCTCCACAGAGTATATCACAATTAAGTTCAGAGCTGAGTTTATAATGCAAATCAATCTGACAGCACTTACTCACACGAAAAATGGAGTGAAAATGGTGGTTCTAAATATTTGTTTAGATTTTGAGATATCCATCTGGAAGGTAACACCTCTCTCATACAGCTTGAGAATTCATGTGTCTTGTGCCCAGGAACCCAGGAACGCCCACAAACCAGGAGAGCTTCAGGGCCCCCATTCCCTTCTCTTACATCTGGCTTTCCTTACAGCAAAGGCAACAGGGAAACAGAGACCTTGTGCTTATATGACATTGCTTTGCTAGAACGTCATGAGTTTATTTCCACGTGACACTGTGTGACAGCTGAATAATGCTTTTAATAAAAACATAACCCAGTCAGTGTCTTCAGCCTGCTGACTCTGCTTTTCATAACACGCTTCATCAATGTCAGGAAGCTGTCAAAAGCTATAAATGGTGCTGAAGGAAAGTGCTAATGTCATTCCTCAAGCCTCTGATCTGCATAGTGGGAAAATATTAGCACAGAGGTATTAACACAAGGTATTTCTTGTTCTAGAGGTGCAAGGGTTTTAACTCAGCTGAAGTGTTCAGATAGTGTGAGCAGATTTTTCAACCCGCGTGAATCAATGTAGTTGATACTGACTTCAACTTAGACAAGCTGACTTCTACTGAGGAGGCAATATAAATATTGACAAATCTGCTGTTATTCATTGGAAATAATAAGCTGGGCAGAAACAGCTTCAGCATGAGGCCACAGGAGGCAATTCAGTTTCACCTGGGTTTCGAACTGAAGGCAATTTTAGAGCATGTGGTTAAATCATTCTCTGTAAAGCCTAAAACTGAGTCAGGGTGCTGTGAAGAGCACAGAGCTGCTCCCTGGCAGCACAGCCAGCAGAGCTGAGCCCTCACCAACGAGGAGCTGGGATGCTGAGGAGCCAGGGCGGGGCAGGATCAGGTCCAGGGCAGCAACCAGCATCAGACACAGAGGGGGGGGTCACCTACAAGCCTGTAGCAACAGGACATGTCCAAGGAAGCTGAGCTGGAGGGGCTGGGTCAGGGCAGAGCCAGAGCAAAGGCATCCCTGCAGCACAGGTGGGGCTGGGGGGAAAGCCTCAGCTAAAAACAGCTCCCAGGAGGGCAGGCCTGAGCTCCTGTGTTTCTTCCCAACAGCCCTTATCAGAGAAGGCTGGTTGACCTTGCCTATAGCCAGCTATGCTCCAGAAGGGGATTTGCCCAGGCTCCTGGCAAGGAGGCTGCGTTTTTCCATCCCTGTATAGAAATATAATTTTCTCCACCTTCTCCGTCTCTCTTAGACAGATAGCAGTCAGAACTGCATCTCATTAGTATGAATTAAAATTTCACAAGTCTTCAGCAGGGTAATTGTTGAGTCACTTCACAATAAAAGAAGAAAGCAAGTGTATTTTAATTTTAAGAACACATCTGGGGGATTAGAAGACAGGTTGAAATAGAAGAGCTTTTTAATATATGGCTTGCTCTTTACAGGGAGTATGAAAACCCAGAGGGAGTTATCCCTGTAAATACAGTAATCCATTTAGAGGAGCCAGTCCATTCTTGGTGAAAAATCCCACAAAATACATGTTATTGCTACTATTGCTCCCACTATTGAGCACATCTACCACTTGGGGAGGATCATGTTGTTAATGTAGCTTTAATATCAAGTAAATACAGGTATCTCAGTATGCTTGAAGTTGATGGGCAGCCTGGCAGCTTCCCTTGCCAGGCACAGCTCTGTGCACCAGTGCTGGGTCTGGATTCAGCAGCACCCAAGGGAAGTGCTTACAGAGCAAGCTCTCCTTCCTCATTTTCCTCTACAAATGCTGGTGCCTCTGAAAAGAGAAAAAGTCTGATTAATGTGATTGCTTTCATTTTATTAATTTCACACTATGTACAGGTATAAATATTTGTGGTGATAAGAAGCAGTAATGGAGAAGGCAATGGGCACACTGAGAGCCAGGGAGGGGACATGTGGGCCAATTACAGTATTAAATATACACACTTTTCAGTGCTTGTCATATTATATAAATATTTGGAGGTGAGCTGTCACACATTGGAGATGAAGCATAAGTTAGGTTTAAAGAAAGGGAAAATTAGAGAGTGTGCAGAATTAGACAGGGAAATCCTGACCCAGAGGTTAATTCTGATGTTTCATAGCACTCCTCTCTGGTGGAGAAACTTCCAGTGTCTGCCTGGGGCAGAGGGAAGTGCCTGCCTGCCTGTGGAGGCCAGCAATTCCCTGCTGAAGCAGCAGGAATATGATATCACTTATCTGAGGAAAGAGACATTTACAGGGACCAGATCCCACCAGAGAGCAGCAGGGTGTGAAGCAACCACTGTCAGATAATTTGGACTTGAAATGACTGAATGTCAGGGCTCTTCTTTTCTAGACATAGCAGAGGAATAGAGTTTGTGATGGAATGGGAGATCAAGAAAACTGGGGGCATTTTTCCCTGTCATCATCCAATACATTGCTAAGATCTAACAACAGACCCCCACAAGCAGCTTTTTCTCAGCAGCAGCTGGTACAACTGAAGCCTGGATGCTGCTGTCCAATGTCCAGGACCCCCAGGGATCCTACATCTGTGTAAGTCAAGATCAGTATTTGGTTCTGCCTGGCTTTTTCCATGGGGCAGGAGGGAACTGCAACATTTTAGCTGTAAACTAATGCAGCTAAGAAATATTTCAGAAAGAAATATTTGAAAAGTTACATGAAACAATGAATGCAAGAGTGTCCAATCATTCAGCTTTGGATATTCACTGAGTTAGGCCTGTATGTGCAAAGCCTAAAAACCTGACTGTGTGCATTTATTGGTCTAGCAGCTTTTATTCCATGAGTAGGTAAATTGCTATGGGAAATGAGCAGCTTGAACTTTTCTGAACTCCCACATATTGGTTGCTCTAAGCAAGATCCAAGTATGGCAAAGACACTCACTTCTGCAATCTCACATACAGAATATGTGAAGAAAAAAAAGGCAAAAGTATGTGTGGAGCAAATTTTTCACAATTAGGCAACCTCAAAATAGACTGTTGGCCCTGAATTTGTCAGAGTGGAGAATCAAAGGGATTTAGTAAAAGGCAAATAATTCAAAATAATAGTGTCCCATGCTTCCATTGTCATCCAGAAAATATGTTTTTTCACCCCAGAGCAGGAAATAATTGTCCTGAAGCAAGAAAAAAGGGAGAGAGGAAAGCAAAGCTCTTACAGGTAAAGCTTAAGATGCTGCTCTGGCTTGCAGATGGATACTCCTCTCCAAAACTCTCAGAGCTAATCTGGCTAAGAATTCACTTTGCCTAACTCCTGGGGAATTCCAAAGAAATCCCAGATTACAGCTCTTGATTAAATTCAGGGGGATTGGATAATCTCATGCTTAGAACCTGACCTATTCTATTCTGGGTGTCCTGCATTCCTTACTCTGGGTTACAGGAAGCTAAAGTTGCTTCTTCAAGCTCTTGGAAAGAGGATTGACATGGGATGAAGGCAAATCTCATGGAGAGGCTCCAGGGACCAAATGTCAGGCCACCAGCTCTTCAGCTGAAGAGAGCTAAAAGAAGAAGGCAACCTAGGGAAATGATTACTAAGGAGAAATAATTTGTTCAAGCCACTGGAAGGATTCTTGACTGCAGGAATCCCTCTCTTTGCTTGACCTGAATACACATGTATTCCTTCTTTGAATATTTTATGCTGCTCTGGCTTGTAGCATGCATTCCACTACTGTGCCCTGGTTTGAATGTTGTTTTCCTATGTCATCTGAAACAGTCTCAAGAAAGCAAATATAAGAAAAACAGTTTTAAAGAAAAGAAAAACTAACAAAATGTGAATTTCCATTCCTAGAATCTGGGGCGACAGATGGGGTGGTGAAAAATACGCCTGCAGGGCAAAGTTCTGTCCTCCAGAGACAGTTCTAATTTAAAGCACTGAGGATCATGCACTATGGAGCTGTACTTTGTTAATTTATTATCCTTCACCTTAATCTGGTGTATAAATAATGGCAACAGGCAAGTGTGTAGCACCAGCTGTAGATTACTCTGTCCTAGGAAGAAAGCAGAGTTGGATGAGGAGGTTTAAAAATGAAAAAAACTGTTACATGTTGGTTTTAAAACTCCTACATTTTCTATGTTAATATATCACATCAGCCCACTAGCAGTCTTTCAGAGATAAGGAAGAAATAAAGTGGTCAGAGATGAAGTTTGACAAAAAAACCTGTTTTTAATATCTAGTCTCTAAGAATTTATTAGGATGTGGTTCTGAATTGCTGGCCAGCCACTTTGTAAGTGATAACACTGAGTCAAAAAGAGAAAGCTTTTTTTGTTTGATTGGTTTTGGTTTTAATAACTCTATGCTGCATTGGTATGCAGAGTGATTAAGCCTTCCCTTTTCCATTTAACACACAAATGGCCAGAAACCAGCATCTCCATCATGACATTCATTTCTTCCTGGATTGGGTTTCTACCATGCATCAATTGGCTCACCCCTCTAGGAGCATTAACCATTTACATTAAGCAGCTAAAATAGGCAATGTGAATTACCCTTGAGTTGTTCCCTATTTAATACTGTCTGTGAGGATTCATACTTTTCATGTCAAACAGTAGTTTCAGCTCTGATTTCAAGCCAGGTGTACCTTCAGAGATGGCAAACTGGCCCAGAGATCACGTGGGGATCTCAGAGAAGTGTGCAAAACCTGTTTTTCTGGATGCCTGCTTGCAGACACTGGAACTGTGCAATGATAAGGCAACGTGTAAATAAATTACTGGGTCTTCAGGCAGAATTACACTGTAAGAAAACACTGCCTTGCTGGGGGAACTATTCCTGGATGTTTCCTGCAATATGTGAGGAATCAAAAGAAAACATTGCAGAATGATCTTGGTGTGCAGCCACATACAGAATTCCTTGCAGTTCATGTAGGGTGTAGGCTGTGTCCACCTGAGGGAGGATATGTCAGCCACCCACACGGTGCCCAGGGTGGACAAATTATCGTGCTCATTTAAAGGGCTCTCCTCCTCCTTTAGGGAAGATGAAAACAGGAGCTCCTGCAACACAGTGTGCACAAAGGAAGGATTTCACAGAGGTAGTGATCAATAAATGATGAATTGCTCTGGGCACGTCTCAGCCATAGCAACTGTGCTCATCTGATGGGAAGGCTTTGCTTCACATCAGTGACAGCAGCAAGGACAAAGTGCGTGGGAGCCATGCAGGAAGGCTGGGGGAGGCATGTGCTACAGAGCAAAATAAATAGAGAATGGGAAATGTTCAAGAATTTTTGCCTATAATAATAATAATAAATAATAATAATAATAATAATAATAATGGTAAAACAGCCTCCTTACACATAAGGCATACTAACAATTCTAGGGCAGGTGTGCTAGTGAATAGAGTGCAGCATAAATTGTCAAAAGTACCTAAAAAGTGTGGTTTATTTCTCGGCTTTGGGCACCACTGGTAAAATACATACAAAACTATTTCTCTGCCTTGGGCAATGTGCTAGAAATCCCAAACCTAAGGGTTTGAAAAATCACTTACTTCTTCACTACTAAAACCTCAGTCCATTACCGTTAATCATCTGCTTGAGTGTAGCTGGATGCAGACATTCCTTTATATCCCTATACTATTCATCTTCAGTTGATGGGCAGACAATAAACACCTCTCCACAGGTCCCTGACTGATTTAACTAGGTTCTAGGTTAAAAAATTACAAGATTGCATTGCCAGTAATTCTTCACCCTGCAGTCCCTTGTGCAGATGTTTGGAGCAAGAGTAGCATCCAGTGGTCAAAATGTTAATTACATTATATGAGGGCATTGCATGCTGGAAACATCTTAACAGCTCCACCTTTCTTGCAGAAAAAAAAAGTGGGTGAGCAGAAGCCTTGAAAATTCAGCCTTTGTGCTTACATTGCACAAAGGAAATTTACACCGAGTAACACATTTGGCTTTCTGCAAGGCTGGTGTGTGTTTTTCCTGCTCATGCCAAGTGAGATCTACTGATCTTTAAGTTTGTAAATGCTAAGGATGGATGGATGGATGGGTGGATGGATGGATGGATGGATGGAGGGATGGAGGGATGGATGGATGGATGGATGGATGGATGGATGGATGGATGGATGGATGGATGGGTGGATGTTGCTGCACATGCACCAGGTCATGCTCTAAGCAAAGAGGGAGGAAGGCAAGGGGAGGAGGTGCTGTGATCTTGGTCTGACATCTGGGGAATGAAGCCTTGAGCACAGGACCCTGCAGAGAGCTGTGCTTGCAGCTCTGTGACTTGTCCTTGGCTCCAGGGCCAAGGCACCAGGCACAGCTGAAAGCCGCAGACTCTGGAAATGGGATGTCAGACTGCAGGGGAGAATAGGTGGAGTTTGACTCAATCAAGGGAGACAGGAGAGGGGATGTCCTTAGGGGAGGGTAACGCCTCCCTGTTTATGGGTGAGGGCACAGTTGGAGCTGTGGAGGTGGAATCTGCTGCCTTTCTCCTTCACAGTGTTCTTTATCTTCACCTGAGTGAGAAATAGGGCCAAAAGGTGAGTCACACACTGGGAGGACAAACCTTGCTGGTGCTTTGTGGACTGCAAGAAAAAACTGACCTCAGATAAAGGCTCTGCATGTGCTCAAGGGCCCGAAGCAAAGGAAGTGAGTTTCTTGCTCTTAGCCAGGAGGAGAGGCTTCATTAATCACACTGCAAGTGAGGGAGCTGCTGAGTGTTCACGGGGGAGCACTGGGTTTAATCCTCCCAGCAGCACAGGTACCAGCCAGAGCACAGGGAGCATACTGTCCAGTAAGAAAAAAAAAAGCCAGCAAGACTACTAGACCAGGATGTCAGAAATTTAGTGATAACTTAGATTAGGCATCTAGGGCTAATTTTTCCCCCTGGAACGGCAATAAATTATAAAAATTAAAATAAATAAAGAAATTATAAATAAAGAAATTATAAATAAAGAAATAAGAAGCTGGTTTTTGGAGGTCTAACATTCATGTCTTTGTGCTGTGTCAGCATCACAGCTGTAGGATCCCAGGAGCAAACCTGGATGCAGCTTTTTAGGTGTGCACAGAGCTCTGCCTTCCCTGGACGAGGTGCTCTGGTCTCTCCAGCACCATGAGACTTGTTTTGCTGCATTTCTGTGGCCTTTCAGTGCACCACCACTCTGTGACCTTGAGGCAGTAAAACTCGTCTGGGGCAGTTAATGATTCTCCCTGCTCCCGTGCAAACATTAGCCAGAGTAGAGGAGAACCAGCTGCAAGAGCTGCCTCACTTTCTCTTCCTTCCCCCTTTAGTAACAGCAGAAATGTTGCAGCTCTAGTGCAGAACCACACTTGCCCAAAGTGCTGGAGAAAGGAATTCTTCCTCATCATCTTTCCTGCTGTGTGTGTGTCTCCCCACAAGAACACTGTGAAAAGGTCAGATACTGAGGGAGAGTTCACCCCAAGGGCAAGAATGTTACTCAATTCCAGGCTGCCTTGCATGCCTGGGTGGATGTGCTTTCAAAATTATTGCCTTCAGGTTCACGCTCTCTGATTTGGAATGGAGCTCCTCCATTAGAAAAATCTTTTACAGAAGGGCTTCTCACTGCTTTCCCAGGAATGCACTGAGGGTTTTCCATCCTGTATGTGCTTGGTGCAGTGATATCTCTGTGTTGTGCTGAGCTCTGCAGGCTGCAGGATTGCTCAGCAGGGCTTGTTGGAGTTCATGGCAGAGGCAGCTTCACACCAGTTTTTGGGACAAATTGAAGGGCTCTCCTCTCCCCAGCACACCTGACTGCTCAGGGAGGCTGTGACTCTTCCCCACTGCCAGAAGATAATAATAATTTGCTGTGAGCATGCAGCTCTACATGCTGGGATGGTCTTAGGGCACTAAATGCCACTGCTTGTGTCTCAATCTGTCTCAGGTACCTTCTCCAAGGGAGAATGAATGTCACAGAGCAGGCAGATGTTGAGCACAGGGTCATGTGAGCCTCCAACACGTGGGCTTGTCCTACACTCTGGGAGCCCAAAGCACCAAACCTCTTGGGTCTGTGCATGGTAACCAAACCTGCCTTCCTGCTCTTATCCTGGGATACACCATCCTTCCCTGCAGAAAGCAATGCAGCCTTCTAATGCCTCACAGAGCAAAATTTGTTTAACTCTCCTCCTTGAAGACAAGGCCGAAAGTACCTGGGAAGATGTTAAAACATGTACTAGGCATGTTTTAACAAGAAGATTAGGAAAACAGACCAGTCTCTGTTTCAGGTCATGGTTTGCATGTGCATCCTGCACAGCACGCAGGAAAGCAAAGGAGAGCACTGTGCCTTGGCTGGGACATTGAAGACTCGATGACTTTCCAGAGGTTTTGATGTCCCTTCTGAAAACCTGGCCATGTGGGACACATCATATGGGATGCATACATGCCATTGTTGCACCACATTTGATTTTGTTACAAGCTCTCAGTGGGGCCTGTTGAGCTTTTGGTGGCCTGTGATTATTAAGTGCTGGGGTACAAGGCCAAGGTAGGTTCATAATCCACACAGAGGCTGTCCTGAAAATGCTTTGTTAATTCTCCATGAGAAAACCAAAGTGTTCATAGAAATATTCCTATATAAACAGAATGCAACTAAAGTATCCCTAAAGTGCACATACTGTAAAAAGCAAACAGCAGTAATTAGGACAGCTTGTACGCTGTGGAGATGTTTAAATTACTGAATAAAAGTGATTTACACTGAGACCATGGAAGTTTGGGAGAGGGCTCACAGTCAAAGTAGGCACATTTTCTCTTTGAGGCTGTGCTGAAATCTCTTGTGCCAGGAGCAGCATGGCTCAGAGGGATAGCAAGAGTCTGCTCATGCCAGGCTTCTTAGTTTCTGTGCTAAAAGTCTGATCACATCCCGTTGTGGAAAGCCATGTCCCAAGGACACTGCACATGCAAGGAAGACCCTAGAGGCAGTGATTCCTTTCCAGCCATTCCTCTCAGGTTTCATGGTATGTGATACAGGAAAGTGCCCTGGCATGAGGATCTGGTATTTAACAGGCAGCACCCTGGCTGGGGGCTGCTTTGCATTTTATTGATTCCTGGCACGGGCTGTGCTGGTTCTTGGCTGGAGAACTAGAGGCCTAATTAGCAGCACAAGCAAGGGAGGTCTCAGGGATCATCTGGGTGAGAGCTGCTTGCAGGGTACAAACACCTGGCACCCCTTTGCCTGTCCCTGCAAGCCTTGGTGCCTGTAGACACCACCCCCTGAGCCAGCACAGGACAGCAGCTCAGAGCCACCATCACCATCAGGCAGCTACAGAGCCAGAGCTCCTCTCACTGCAGCTCCTGCCAGGGCTCAGCCAAGGCAACACGGTAATCGCTCCCTACCTGGCAAAAAGGGGCACCTTGCTACAGCCCCCTCTGAATCTGAAATTTATTTATCTCCCTTGTGGCCACGATCAGATTTCTCATCCAGTCATCCATCCTGCTTTGCAAGCAGTTCCAGAATCAGAGGGGTTTGTGGCTTTGCTTTGCAATGAGCTCGTTCCTTGTACTTTGCTTTTTACCACAATAAGACCAGCAGTAAAAGTAATGTTACGTAAGAGAGGCCCCACTATCAAAAACCTCTTAGCACAATAATATTTTCACAGAAAGCAAAATAACTTGCAAAGATTTGTGAAGCTGATCAACCAACTCAGGTTTTCTACACTGATTTCCTGCAGGAATTCCCAGCACAGCCAAACAGCACAATTCACAGCTCCTTTATCTGTAAACACATTTCAAGGCCATTTGACTAGAATGAGGTGTAGGTATGCAGGCTGATTTGTTTAGTGTTTCCCAGTGGGTCCCATCCTCCTTTCTGTCCTTGAGTTTCTCAGCTATGTCTGAGATAAAGTGTGGTTTCACTCTTGGGCCCCATGCTGAAGTCCTGCTGCAGGGAAGCAAGGACTGGTTTTATCTTACAACCTCTGCAAGCCCTTTTTTCAGACTCGTCTTAGGCACCTGCAGGTGAAACCAGAGTAACCTGGGAGTGAAAAGTGATGCAGGAAAACACCTGCAGTCGAACGAAATATTGTGATTTATAGGTGCAAGAGAAGTGTTTTGAGTTTCTCCAACGTAAAATTATTCCCAAACTGAAGAACAATAAAATCTCTTGTCAAGTCTTCAGTTCCACTCATTTCAGGACACTGTTTGAACATTCCTCTGCCCCTGAAAGGCAGAATTCTTTAGTCCAAACAAAGGTAAGCATGAAGGCCTGCAGGTGGGGCAGTAGAACCATTGCATAATAGCATCAGACCTTCCTAATACCTTCAAATTCCTGCATATCCTAAATACAGCTGGAAAATACAGCCCCCCACCCATACTGGAAAGCAGCTGCAGTTTGATGAGAAATATGGTCAATACTGAAGAAAGACGAGCCAGAGGAGAAACACTGGTTTTTAATATTAAAAATACTCTCCTGACATAGATATTTTATCTATAAAACTTAAAAGTAACATTTTATTTCTCCAAAGTTTTAATTTGTCCCTAAAGTAGTCATGGGAATGCAGCACGAAGGTTCTGTTGCTGCTTGTGATTCAAAACAAAGTGTAGCTGTTCAAAAGCTTTGAACCAGCCCAGGATTTATAATACTTGTAAAGCTGGTTCAGCTAGACTGGCAGAAGGTCAAGGTCCTGCTTTGAGAGCTCAAATTTGAGTGTTACCCTGCACAAAGAAGTTCTTCCTTCAAGAAAGACTCTGTGGTGCAGAATAAGGCTGTGGCTTTTGCTTTTACAGGGAGACAGTTTGTGACTGTGTGTTCTGTTAAATGTACCTGGGAGGATTTCATACCCTTCTATTTTCCAGGTCATCTGTCCCTCAGGGAAGAGAGATTAAGGGGGCAGGGGACTTAATGGCAGAGTCTGGTAAAATCATGGTTGATGCAGAAAATAAAAGCAGACAATAACTTTCTCTTAGAACACAAAAATTCACAAGGCATGAAACAAAATACCTAAGGTGGTGGAAAGTACTTCTTAGCACCATACACCATTAAGCTGTAAAGCTCCTTGCCACAGGACACCAGGAGTCTGGAAAGCTGTTATAAGTTGAGGGAACAATTGGACAAAAAAAGAAGAAAAAGCCATCAAATACAATTTAATATTTATCACCCTTTCTATCTAAGGTGGTCCCGAGCTGCAAATGGCTGTAGACCAGAAAAATATTTTCTGTAATGTCTCAGTTTTTTCCCTGGGTTTTTATTCTACCTTCTGCACCTGCTGTTGACCATTTTTGCCTCCTGGAAAGAAGGGATTGAAATGAGGATCAAAAGATCAAATCTTTAAAATGATAGAAAGGACTACTTTTTAACCCAATTTTGAAATTATGTATGAAGTACCAAAATAGCAGAGCAGAGGATAATGAATATGCTGAGGTTAGCAGTACCAGACTCAAAAATTAAAATTTATAACTAAAATGCAGCAGGCAAGGGACTTCAAAGGATCTGATGAAGTCCACCACGCAAGCCCCCAGTCTTTGAAATACCACCAGTTCAACAGCTGCATGAAAAAAACATCAGTGTTGTTTGAGAAGGATGGGATTTTTCCAGGTTCACTCTTTGTTGGTTTTTATTTTGTTGGGTTTTTTCCTTGGTTTTTTATTTGGGAGGGATGTGTGTGCTTAGTTGTTGGGGTTTTTTTTACAAAAAAATTCCAGATTTTTTTTTTTATTATTTTTTACTTTAAGTAACTCTTACAAGTCAATGAGACTTGTTTTGTGTTTTTGCAATTCTATATAAAGTGTTCCAATGCCTAGTGTTTTCTTTAGAACTTTCAGGAATTATTTGGCTGTAAGGAATTTAAACCTTTGCTTTACTATAATATTTTAAAGAATAAAAATCTGCTTTATATTTGAGAAAGCCTGAAAATTGAAGTCTCAGCAACTAGAATTAAAAAGTTTGAATAAAGACCCAGCATCTCATTCTATTCCTCAAGATGCATGTACTGATTTTTGGAGCAGTGAGTTTGGGGTTTTAGCCATCTTTTATTTGAATTTAGAATGACTTTATTTGCAAATTCTATTTGAAAATTACTTTACACTTTTCCAACAGAGGAATCTATTAAAAATAAGAAAAATTAGAAGAATGTTTCACAAAATAAGGAAGGTAAGCTTACAATTTAAATGTTTGTTGCAGAATCTATGATATAACTCTTCCAATATGTATTCCTAAGCACTGAACTCTTTTCAAAGGCCATAGAATCTCAGTAGCTCTGCCATTGTAGGGAACAATATTTTTCTTCTTTAGAGAACAATATTCTCAGATTTTTTATCAGACCTTGTTTGGAAAGATGTTTTAGCAGTTTAATCTCAATCCTGCACAAAACTGACTCAGCCAGGCTCAATCCCTTTTGAAAAAATAAACCAAACCATCACTGACTCCAGCTGCCATCATTTCCCCAAACTACTTACTGGGGGAAGAGTCTTAAAATTGTGGCATGGGGTTCCAGTTAAGTTGTTTTTCATTAATTGTTCAAATTAAATTCTGTATGTTTATGGGTAAGACTTTTTTGCTTTGTAAAATAGGAGAAAGCAACCAAATGGATGATGGTGTGCCCCTGATAACAGATGCAGCAGTAGAGGAGGAAAAAAGGAAATTATTTTGAGATGTTCCAAAATGCTATGGCAGAATTGCCACAGCCAACCTCAAGATGAGCCAAAGTTTTTGAGCTAGTTTAAAGCTTGAAACAGTGCTTTATAATGCTGGGGTCTGTGTGAAAGTGAACCAAGGAGGAAACCGGACTGAAGCTCTTTTTGAAACACTTCCAATAAAGGTGATTCTCTATTTTCACCTGCCAGAGATAGAAAGCATTTAATGACTTGATTAACTTACTGTTGTCACTAAAATATCACATTGTAAGATTGCCACATTCCCGAGGTCCCAGGCGTGGGGGCAGCAGGGCTGGGGAGCCCTGGGACCCTGCCAAGCCCTCCCAGGCCAGGCAGGGACAGGCAGGAAAAAGGAATCAAAGTTCCGCAGGGGGTTAGGGCATGGAGAAAGGAGAAGGAAATTTAGCAAGTCCAAATAAATAAATAAATTACTTGGTTGATATAAAGGGGGGTAGTGCAGGCACCACTCTGCAGCTGATGTCGCTCCAGTTCCTTGTTTATATTTTCAGCTTAGGCTGCCAGTGTGCATTTGCTTCTATTACAGCACTTGGAGTAACTGGAAGAATAAGCAACTTTGTGCTTCAGAATAATGCTCCTCTCCCCCCAATATCGTCCCTATTATATTCCCACAGAAAGAGAGCTCTGACACCTCTCCTGCAGGAAGTCCATGTGTCAATACCTCCTCCATCACTCACCCTCCCTTCATTCCTGCTTCACACCCTGCTTTTGAGGGGCCTCTCTGCCTCAGGTTGATGCCAGGGGCTGAGCAGCACCCACAGCAAAGGGCTGTTGGCCCCACATCACCCTGGAGGCTCCTGGAACAAGGAAAGAAAAGGAAAAATCCAGTTGGAGCCAGCTGGACCCACTGTCTGCAGTCTCGGATGGGGAGTAACCACCAGCTGACCTATGATGTGCTCATCAGGACTGGAAAAAAGAAGAGAAGAATTTCAAGAGGAACTGCAAAATAATTTCAAAATCCCAGAGGAGATGAAGGTAAAAAAGCATTGAAGCCCTGAGGGCATTCACAGCCCTGCCTGACCCTGTCAGCCACACTGGGCTCCCCAGCCTGTTGGGGCCCAGGACCCACCCCCAGGCTGTCAGCCACTGCTCCAGCAGCCCCCCAGCCCCACAGCCCTGCCCTCCCCGGCTGTGTGTCCCTCCAAGCCATGCCCATGTCCCAGCCTGTCCCCATCCCAGGGATGTGCCCCCAGAGCGTGGCTCTGGCTGGGTGGTGGGATGGGCCCAGCCTAGTCAGGGTGACTGTTTTCACTGTTCTCCTCTGGGATGTGAGGAAATCTGCCATCCCAGTGGGATTTGAGGAAATCTGCCATCCCAGTGGCACCAAGGTGACTGAGACAAACGGGGGCTTTGGCCAAGTGCTTCAGGGGCAATCTGAAATATCAGGGCTGAGCACCCCTTGCTTCTTCCCCTGCCTCCTGTTGTTCCCAGTGTTTTCCTTTTCCTCTGAACCCCTTGTCCCATGAATCACATTTGTCTTCTGGTGAAAACAGAGCTTAAAACTCTGTCCCTTCTGGATCTGTTCTTTCTTCATGGAAACAGAATTGCACGTTAGCTACAGCAGTGGAGACCCAGATGTTTTTTACTCTTTTCCTCCTTATGTATCCTAAAGGAATGTTCCTTCTTATTGTAAACCATCCTAAAGGCCATGCCAAAGAAGGTTTTAATATTTTTTGTGGCATGGAAGAAACAGTGTGTGATTTTGCTCAAATGAAAGTGCTAGTAAATACGTCAGATGATCCATTCTGGTTGCCTGTTTACAGGCTTTTTAATAACAAGTTGAAGGTACATAATGATGGTTGTCACCCTAGGAATAAGCAGGCTCTCCTCTCCATATTCTCAATTCACTGTAAATACATTCAGCTGTGGCAGGATCATGTTTCCACTTTGGACACCGTGTCCCATTTATCCCATCAAAGTTAAGCAGGCAGAGATGCCTGAGAGATCTGGGAGGTGCCATACTGCAGTCTGACAGAGGGTGAAAGAGCAGGGATATCCAAGAGAGCACAAACACCTTCCCAAAGGAGTGTCTGGGCTGCTCTGAAGAGGTTGCTAAAGGAAGGAGAAGAATGCTGCTCTGTTCTATCTCTTCTTCCTTGTTTAAATTGTTCCCCTCTTTCATCAGCTGTATCTGTACTCCAAATATTTTTTTCCTTAAAAACACCCTTTCCATGGGTATTTTTTCCCCAAAATCACAGTATGCTTTCTTTGACAGCAGAAGCCCTTAACTTGTCTGGGCAGGATTAGGAAAGATTCATCTTAAATGACCAAAAGTGCTGTTTCATTAGCACAGCTAATAATGGTTTCCCTATCCAAATACACTACATGATAACTTTCATTGCCACTTTAAATCCTCACAGTTTTTGCAGATGCAACTATGTAAATAAATTTGGGTCTGTTCTTGTTTTACACATTCAGTCATAGCTGTGCTGACACAGGGCTGCTGATCATTTCATGTTTAGTGTGACCTTGCTACTCTATCCATTAATGAATTTAAAAAATTTTTCTCTTTCCCAGGAGAATGCAGAGCCTGGCTCGCTAGCCTTCTCTACAGTGTAAAGTGAAGTTCTTTCCCTTCCATGTTCATGTGCTCTAAAAGCAAACTTTTGCAATATTTAAAGCAAAGGTCTCTGGGAACAGACTGCAGCCTCCTCACCAGCCGTAATTAGTCCCTGAAGCAGATCACATCCTGCACAATTACAAAATGATACAACTGAAGACCACACCTGGTGAGCACAAAGGAGCCTCAGTGAAGAACGGACAAGCAATAGGAAGGTGGTGGGTGTCTTTTATGACATCCAGAGCTGGAGGGACTGTGCACAGTTCTGCCAGAGGGCTTCCAGATGTACCTTTAGGACTGACTTAAATGCTTTCCCCTTGTGTATCCATAGACCTTATATATTTTGTCTTTGGTGCCCAAGCTCTAAAAAGCTCCAAGAACTCTACAGCAAACTGCAGGGTGTAGTGGAGACATGGCCTTCCTCAGTGCCTGCTGCCCAGCTTCCTCAGCAGCTTGGTGGTCTGTGTTTTACATTGTAGATGATGTCTCAACACAGCTAAAGCTTCACCATGCTCTGTCTTAAGCAGCTTTGTTAGTCTCATGCTCTCAAGCACGTTTCAATCTGCTTTTCTCCTCCCATTTCACTGTGCTCCTTTTCAAAGTGATGCTTTGGACAGAGAAGCCTTGAAAAGGATGAACCCAGAGCAGCAGGTTCCCTGCAGAAATCAGAGGCAAAGGCAAAGAAAAGGTAATCTATAGCCTATATCTTGTTAAGCCACAGTGAATTTAGATTTCAGAAAGACTGTTTTTGAAGTGGCAGGTAGTTTAGAAGTTGACTTACTCAGCCAGAGGCCTTCCAAGCAACAAGAGATGCAGTTGAATTTGAGCTGTACATGCTAAGAGAATTTCCCTACCACTTCTAATTTCTGAAGCTGGATAAATCCTCTCAGAACTCTGTGTTTGCAGAGGCTTTTCCCTTTGCACAATGATTTAACTGTATTTGCCTCTGTAAGTTTTATCTTCTGTTTGTGCAATATTTTAATGGCTTTGACATTGTGACTTTCAGGCATTTAAAGTGCTGCAGCAGGTGGGAACAATAACATTTTCATTAGAAAGCCTTGCCAATTTGGGTTTTAATTCAGGCTTTTCCAGCTGCTGATCTGTGGTCCAGTGACTGAAATGTATGTCCAATGCATTTTCTTTTAGGCTATTTTTTTATTTTCTTGGGCAAAAACAAGAAGACAAGTCCCACACTTTCCTTTTGTGTCCAATCTTGGCCTTCAAGAGCCCACTTACAACCACAATAATGTCCCTTTAGAAACGTAGCTGCTGTGTAAGGGCACACTAAGGGCTCACCAGTGTGCCTGCTTCCCAAAGGGTATGGACACCCAAGCTTTGAAATCCGCCCCTTTGCTTGCAGGGCAACAAGCCATGCTGTATCATCAGTAAAAGCTCCCCAGCCTTAGTCCTGAAGCCTGCAAAGATATTGTACTGAAGGGAAGAAGTGCAAAAACCAGGCAAGCAAAGCTTCATCTCTTTGTTCTTAACCTGAGTACCAGTTGTTTTTTTTAAAGCTGCTAGAATACTTTCACACAAGTAGATAAACTGGTAAATTTTTCACAGGTGATAGTAAATCATGTTTTTGCATTTATTGATTATTTATTTAGTTTTTTTTGGGTTTTTAGCATGAGTTAACACTTCATAAATATAGAAGTGCAGAGATTCCCCTCCAAAATTCTACCTGAAAGAAAACAATTAATTATTGTTCAACTGAAGATAATAACAAGTCTGAGACTAAAGCTAATGTAACAACTGGAAATAAATTAATCAGCATGGTCAGCATTTTTGTACAAGTAAAACAATTGTAGTAAACCTGGCCCTGGCATCCATCAGTATTCTTGTTGCTTTGTCCCATATTCTGAGGCAGTATCTGCCAGTAATGCATTAACAGAAATTACCTTCCCAAGGCATGGAAACACTTTTTTTAGCTCCTGACGTTATAAACGTATCTTGAATCAATAAAGCTGGCCACTTACTGCGAGAATCGGAAATACTGTGGGAGGTAATTGCTTCACAGCAAATGACTTCACATAATTCGATAGTCGCTAGGTCTCATGCATTATTCTTGCTGTTAATCCATTGTGATTTATTATCCATTTCTACTCCATTTATCATCACATAACTCTTCAAGGTTTTTCCTGGTCTTTGCTTCTCAGAGCCCAGTCTCACGTTTCATTGCTGGCAGTTTAAAACGAGAATAAAATAGATTAAACCCTGAAAATTCTGTGCCTGACAAATATGTTTCACTTGTACTGTGTCCGGAGGGTGTCCTGGGCTGTCCAATCTTTCCATTTTTCATTTCTTGTGGTAAGTCAAAAAGAGCATGTCGATAAAACTCCCCTTTCTGGAGTAACAATGATTAGATTTCACTTCACCTCCAAATCTAGCTACAAATACACAGCATTGTGTCTTTTCTTTGGGCAGCTGACATTTATTGAGCATGTGTTGGTGATGCCGGAATGATTTTTGTCTTTTCTTTATATACCTTTTACACAGTTCTCTGTATCCACAAGTATTAGCAGTATGCATACTTGTAACCCTTCACTTAGTTTAGTGCTTAGTGTTTTGTAAGTGTTCTGCAGGCCCTGAGACTGAACACCCCAGAACTGCAGAGCCAGGGAGACCAAACATTCCTACTATCTCAGGAAGCCAAGGTCTCCTAGCAGGACAGATTCTGTAAACTAGGGGTTAGCCCACCCCAGACCCATTATTGGGCCCCCTTGTTAGATATGCTGATGTGTAAAGTCTATAACTGGTGTGTGTGATTGACGGGGGTGGGCATTTGCCACGCTGTCACCTGGGTGAAGTGGATGCATCAAACAGGATCCTGATTAAAATACTGAGGTAAAGACCCCAAAACCCTCTTAACCGTGTGTAGCTTCATTTTCATAACACTAGGAAAAAGGCATCATTGGAATGTTTTGAAAATAAACAGTTATCCAGTAGTTGTGTTTTCCACGCTCCTTGGGTTTAAGTGTTGTCAGATTCAACCCCTTTTGGACAATAGGTAAAGACAGAGCTGGCTGATCTGCATTCCCTTCTACTCTGTTTTAACATTTTCATTCTGTTAGTATTTCCCTACGATTACTCTGCTTGAGGGAGGACTTCAGTGGATGACCCACGGTGGTCCCTCCCAACCTTATCCATTACAAGATTCTGTGATTCCCAAGCGAGAGCCCTCTGGTGAGGAGGGGGAAGAGTGGTCATAGAGCAGTTTCCTCTGCAGATTGTCCAGAGCTGTAACTGGGCTCTGTCCATTCCCATGGGGAGCAGGCAGGACAGCCCCAAGATGCCTCTTTGCTTGGAGCTGTCTGTCCATTCTGGCACAATCCTTTCACAATTGTCAGTGTTGCATGTGAAATAAGACTCTGTATAAACAGGGAGGAGAAATGGCTTCTCTGTGCCAAGACTGCAATCACTAGAACCTGGAATAATGCTCTCTTTTTTGCCCCAAAGCCTGTAGTGCTTTTATTGGATTGCTTTGTAGGAGGTAAGGCAGGGGGTGCAGGTGACAGCTCAGAGCTAAGCAATCTCTGATGAGGCTCCTCCTGTTTGCCTCTAAATAAAACTGAAATATCTGGAGCTGAGCTACATGAAGGCTAAGAACAGGAGGCAGCATTTCCACCAGGTTGGACTAAATGACCCTCAAGGCTGTGGGATGACACTCTTTGTCACTACCAAAGCACAAGCAGGATTCCAGCCTATGAGTGGCTTGAGTAGTGAGGATCATTTACTGTCCTGGATGATCATATGATAGTTGGACTGGTCTCTGGGTTCCTCAGTCAATGGATTATCTCCAAAGGTGCAGGAGGAGAAGGCATCTTCTCTCTTGGTCCTGCAGTGTGGCAGGAGTTTGGTGAGACAAATGCTTCACTCCCTTTTTAGTGAACACAATTCTTCTTGTGCTACACACCGGCTCCTGGCCTCTGTTTAGAAATCCGTGGCCATTAAAGATGCCCAGAAAGATAGGTAAAACTGTACGCATTTGTTTAGACAGAAATTCTTTCTGCCTAAATGAGACCTTTGTTTCAGCTGACAGTTCAACAGAAGGCTTGCCTGTGCTTTACACGCTTGACATTTTTTGTGGCTTAAGCCCATTTTACATGGTAGTAATATATCATCAGGAAAGTACTGAGCTTTTCTACTTGACCTTCTGTAGTTCCTGTTCCCATTTTTAGAAGCCACTTCAAATGTTGCTGTTGGTTATGTTCCATTTATATTCGATCTGTTCCTCACGTCACTGTTGTCACTCATACTGCTAAGTATGGAACTGAGAATTAACATTTGTTTTCAATGAAAGTGCATTTTCAGTCTCCTTATCTATCCCTTACTAGTTGGAATTTCAGCATTCTTTCAAAACACAGGGGGTTTTTTTTGTGTCTTTACTCATTACATGGTATTTGCAAGTCGCAACCTACTGCTCAAAAAAGGATTTTCCTATAAGACAGCCAATAATGATTTATGACTTCTGTGGATTTTGGGTAAAGCTCATATCTCTTTCTGGTAAAACTCTGTCATAAAAATCACCAACAATGATGGAATGGTATCCACCACCTCAGATGTCCCTATGGCTTTGCTTTCTATTCCTCTTTGAAACAAATGGTGTCATGGCCATGATGTCACCACTTTCTGTTAGGATGGGCAGAATTTCCTCTCACCTCCTCTCATTCCTAAGCCAATGGTGTGAAGCTGATGGAAAATCTCTTTATCTAGGCCTGCCTGGCAAAAGCTGGCCTTGTCACCACTTTGTGTCTGCAGGCTTGACACAACTGCCTGTTTTCCTGTGGGATGAGGATCTAAGGTGAGAGTTTCATTACTCAGAGACTTCCAACTGACAGGCAAGTCTGTGTATAAATATAGCTCTTTGTATCTTCTGCTACAGGCATTCTTTTGCCATAAATGCACCATTAAGCAGGGTTTTAAAAATGGGTTCCATTTACGTTAAAAACAGGAAATTCATTGCTGCACACACCAGAGGTCTTTATGGAGCAGCAAGCACTATCATTGTCCTTGTGGACACAATCTGAATGGTCAGGGGACCCTGTAGAAAATAGAACCTCTGCCAATTGTATTCAGACAGATCTGCTTCCTCAGGGCTCATTTATATCAAAGATCCTATTCAAATGTGTGTGTCCTGGCTCCTTATTCAGCCCCCTTTTATTTGTCTCCCCTCCAGGTGGTGAGCAGGCTTGCACAGTTGTGCTGCTGGTGTACGAGTCCATCCCACTTCCAGCAGGCAAGAGATTGTTACCTAGAACTCTTCCCTGTTGGACTTTCAGGGGTCAGTAAAGCACAAAGCTGAAAGTCACTATGGCAAGGTCTGACCACAGGAATTTGACCCAGCTGGCTTTTACAACTCTAACTTCACGAGTACAGTCAAGGAAAGAAAGGTCTGGAAATAGCTGCCTTGCAGACATCTGTGGGAAAAAAGACGTCTGATCTTGAGACAGACTAACTTGGGCAGGACCCGGGTAAAACTCCCCAGGTTCAATCTCTCTGAAAGCTATTATATCATGTGGGCATGACTTTTAGTTTTCTTTGAAACATCTGGGGTTTTCCCAAGATAACCTATTCAAGGCCAAATGGCAAAAAGTGTTACCCTGAAAGTGAACAGGCAGTGGTATTCCTTTAGAACATGTTGTATTTTGACTGAATTATGTCAGTAACAGTTTGCTGAGCCTGAAACTAAAATGCATTTTGCTGGGACTTGTCAAGAGAGCTTTTACCCAGCACATGGTTTGCACAGTCACCCCTGAAACAACCTGGGCCACGTGAATATTTATCATGTATAACTTTGGCCTGTATGTTTGAACAAAGCTTTAATTCTCTTCATGTTTTCTGAGTGCCAAGATCTTGGCTGTTCTGCAGAGCGATAACTTGGCACAGCAAATGAAAGTGCACCTAAGGAATCTCCCTGCTGATGGCTGGTGGTGTGAGCAATCATGAGTCATATCTGTAGTGCTCTGGGAGGTCAAACCCAGGGTGCCACTGGAGGAGCACTGAAGTGCAGATCCTGGGCAAATCCCGTGCTCTTTGGTGTGACACTTTTCTCGTAAGTCTTTGCAAGCTGCCCTGCAAGGCCCTTCTGGTGTCCCCTCCTCCACTGCTCTGACTTACATGGAGTGATGCACCAGTGGGCACTGCACAGGAATGCAGGGGGATAAAGGTGATCCCCCATCCTGGCAAGGAGCTAGATGTCTGGAGTTCCAGTGCAATGGCCACAAAACCTGAATGCATTTGTGCTGACCTGCATGTCAGCTACAGAGGCCACCCTCCGCAGAGGTTCAGCCTATACTGGAGTCTGTACAGATCAGGATGGGCCAGATTTCCCATATGGGACAAGATCTTAGCTCAGCAGTCATAGGAATGTGGTACAGGTATGAGCAGGAAAAACTATATTTGCAGTACAGTTTTGGTATGGCATAGTTTCCCTGACCATCCCTAGCTCTGGATAAATGCTTTCAGGAGTGTTCAAAGAATTTGATTTTTTTTATTATTTTCTAAGCACAGAAGATTTTGACCAAAGACACCACAGTGTAAGTATATTACAGATTCCTCCATAAAAGAGAGTGAATATGCAAGAAGTGGGCGTCCTGTGGTGGTGGCACTGGCTGGGCTGTCAGTGACAGGGAGCTGGCAGCAGGCTGGCAGGCACTGTGCCACCTTGGCAGGCATGAGGACAACAGAGCAGGCAGGAAAACATTCTGCAAGGGCTGTCCCAGCTGGTCCCTTGATGCCTTGACCACTTGCTTGGCAGACACTGCTCAAGGTGCAGCCCCTGGGTATTCCCTGACAGCCCACCCTAAAGGATGCAATACCCACCTTGTTACCCGCTTTCAAAAGCTGGCTGTGCAGAAAAGCAGGATCAGGCTTTGAAGGGTCTAAGGCTGGAAAGCAGACAAAGACAGCCTCTGGTGGGAAGCAGGGACTTTTGAGTGGATGTGGCATGGCTGATCATGGACCCCAAAGGGTCCTGCTTTGTTTGTCTCCAAGACTTTTTCATCCTAATGTGACCCGTCCTGATCTATATTTCTGATGTGTGCTTGCAGCCCCAGATGAAGGTGCCCAGTGGATTCTGTTTCTCGTGAGGTAACCAGGTTATGCCTGTGTGAGAGCCAGGCTTCCTGCCTGTGCTGTGAAGCTGTGTTACACAGCAGGTGTATTGTGGCACCTGAAAATAGTGACCTCCAAGTGATATTAGAGGCCAAGAACACCTAAACTCCCGAAAAGCTTGGTCTCAAAGACACTGCAGCAGGAGGGTCATGAGGTGCTCTAAACAGGCTGAGGCCAGTTCTTTGCTATTACAGCAACTACATCATCTAAGTCCCTGCAGAAATTCAGCAAGCTTACTCCTAAATTAGCTAGATTTCTCTTCTCACCCTTCTGTTGTAAAAGGCCATTGTAAAATATGTCAAATGCCATGCATCCTAAAAAACCAACCCAAACAAACTCCATCTTCCACAGGACATTCTGTGTATCTCCCATGGTCTGCTGAAAGTAATGTTTAGGACTACACCTTCAGCATGTGCCTGCCCAGGGAAATGTGTCATTTGTGAGGAGCTACAGGAGAATCATTGTCAAAATGTCCCTTTTGGCTGCGCTCCAGGCCTTTAAAACTGAGATCTTCCTTCAGATCAGTGACACTGTAGGAATATACACTTGGTTTCAGAAGCAATCAGTGACACTGTAGGAATACACACTTGGTTTCAGAAGCACTGTCAGGGGCTCAGCTGACCCTGTAACTGCAGCTTCTCACACTTTGCTGCTTTCTGCTCACTGAAGATAATCCTGGGCCTGGATATGCAATTAGAAGCCAGCATTTTCAGAGCTAAGACATTGATTAGAGGTGGGTTGGTTCACCAGACTTGTCACTTTCCAGGGACATGGGACCCTCCTCCATCTGCATTCGTGTGCATGAAGGGCCAGGTACAACAGCTGATGCAGCAGGAGCTGGCTCTCCAAACATGCTCCTGTTATATGACTGTTTTGTTTCCTATGTTAGCCAATATCCAATGGCACTGTGGGTTTATTTCTACCCAGAGGAGGGGATTATATGAGAAAGGTTATTCTTGCTTGTGCAGTCCTGTTTGTTTACAGGGAAGTGATGCATGCCTACATCCCCAAAACAACCTGGAAGTGAACAGCACACAGTTGTGCTGCTCACTCTTTTCAAGACAGCTTTTCCTCCCAGCTCTGCTTGCCCAAATTTTCTGTCTCCAGATCTAGCCCAGGACAACTCTCTCCATTACTTTTCCTTATTTTTCCTGGCTTACAGCCTCTAAAATGCTTTCAGCAGCCAGCGTGCTTTCCTCAGCATTTGCAACCCATTCCATCAGGCCAGGTTTTAGTTTTGGATACACTTATATGCAATGTATTATGTAAGTTCCTACCATTTTGAGCTTTCATGGCCTTCAGAGGCTGTTTTTCTCTTTCCATTTGACTTAGAGAAATCCCACATAGACTACCCACTGTTCTTAAGGCGGTCTCTGCCTTTTGCCTATAGAAGCTATTTGATTTCTAATTTTAATAAGCTCTACTAGAGCAGTAAGATAGACTTTAAATCACATGTGGGAATGGTAATTAAAGAACAGATCCATCAGTACTCCTGGGAAATTTACAGGGGAAAATCATTTGAAATAAGCAGAAGTTTGTATTGTTGCACAGGAGTTATTCTGTACTTCCCCCTGTGTTAACATGCAGTGAGTTCAAAGAGGTTTCAGTTCAGAAACTTCAGGTGCCCTGAGATTTTGTTCATTGCAACCTGCTCCACCTACATAGCTCTGCTTAAGCAAGGAAACTCCTGATTTCAGGAGCTGCTTCCCTTTTCTTTCCTATTTATCCTGTCACAAACACCTAAAGTGCTGCATCAGAGCACAGTGTGGGGTAGCTCTGCCTTGACACTGGAGAGCAACTCAGCCTGAGTTTGGGAAATCAGGCTCTGCACAGCAGCACCCGTGTCAGGGACACCCTCTGCTCTGAGCATGCCCTGCCCACCCACAGGATGAGCTCCCAACAAAGGCTCTCCTGCTCCATCTCACTGTGCAAGATCCTTCATGCAGAAAATTATAGCTGGGACAGAGAGGAAGACTGGCAACTATGAGACACAAATCCCCTTCATACCCCTGATCCTCTGAGTTAGGGAGGCATTTGGTTATGCAGCTTATTAATAGTGCTAATCATGGTCATGGGCAGTCATATCCAGGGATCTCAGAAATGCCTGCCTGTACTGATGAGGGTGGTTGGGATCTGCCAGAAATCTGCTCTCTCACGTGTGGCTGTGTTACCAGGTTTTCAGGAGAGTTCAAAGTGTGAGTGATTACGCAGCTAAGGGGAAATGAAGCAGACGCATATTGAACTTTCAAAGATTTTTCTTGCAAATCAATGAAGTGCTGGTTCTCACTTTTATTTCCATAATCAGGTGACTTGTTTTGACTATGTGTCAGCTGTCTGCTAATATTTGATGTGCACTTTATAGAGATGGATTTTTTTTTCACATGATTTCTGGAGAGGCAGCTGAGTGCTGGTGAAGGTGAGAGCTAACTGTTGGCCAGTGGTAAATGGAAAGCAGAAAAAACATTTCAGTCCAAGCAGCCTGCAGTGACCTGAGAGAAGGGCTCTGGCTGCACCACAAGTAATGCAGCATTATAGGAAGGAGCAGCAGCACGAAACAGCTCATGCTGAAAGCCTGACATTTACATTAGGTGCCTTTTAGGAGGGTTACTTAAGACCAGCTCATCTGGTCAGTGGACTGAACACACACTTGTGGTTCACACACACCAAATGTGCCCCTGGAGCATCTCATGGCTTAATTTAATCTGAAAGGAGTCCAGCTTACAGACTCCAAGTGTGCCACACCAGATGCAGTAAGTGGGGACAACTGGACAATTTATTTCAAAAGCACATTCCTTGACTAAACGCTAATGGTGGCAAGGCAAAAGACTGCTTGAAATGGATTAAATTTAGATTAGATGAAGAGAAGTTTTCCCTGTGTGGTGGGTAGGAGCAAAGAAGTTGCAGGTTTGCAATAAACTGCAGCTGACAAAAACCCCCAGCAAATAACTATGCAGTTTTTTCTTTCTGCATCCCTCTCCTTCTTCCATGGTACACCACACAAGAAGCTGGGGTGCTTAGCTCTGCATTCTGTATGCAGAAGAAAGAAACCAGCCTAGAAACTAGATATTGCAATACAACCTAACAGGATCTAATAATAAGCATTTTTAGTTTAAATTAAATATTACCTACCTCATAATTTAAACAGGGGAGAGACGCATTTTGCCTTCAGTAGAATGTATACTGGAACAAAATCCTTTCTATAAATATTTAAATAAACGGCGTTCATTAAATTAGTTTTGCTCTCAGTCTTTCTATTTACTTCCATTTGCTGTCAAAAGTTGCATTATGGTTTCAGCTCAGCTCTTCCCAGGAGGCCATAGCCATAATAATATTATTTGATGTAAATAGGCTGAGGTGACTGAATTTTTACTCCAGTAAGCATATTGCTTGGAACATGCTGCTCACTCCCCTGGTCCAAAAAACTGAGAGGATGACTCATAACCAACAACTGCTACTGATCTCATTTCCCTTACTCAAACTCCACAATTTTTGTACAGTTCTGTGTGTGAATGTGCCTACAGTCTTGCCTTGTTCAGCCTTAGGAGCAAAGAAGGGAGTTTCTTTCCTTTCTTTTTGTGGACTGGTGCTCATCTCACTAATTTAGTGTTCATTTACAGGAACATAATGGAAGTTTTATCCCACAGCAACTGCATGTGGTATTTTTAGAACTACTTTCTAAGCATTTTTAGGATAGATGGCCAGGTGGACTTGCACCAGCCTAGACTTTAAGGAGCTATTTATATTTTGCATTACCCTCTCTGAACCGCTTCTCTGTGCATAAAGATCTCTGCATGTGACACACTTCCTTCCTGGATGCAGCTAGGCTGCTGTTGTGGTCTTCCCCTGCTAAAATCAGCCACAAAGATTTTTATACTGCAATGATCCCTCTGTGTTCATGTTTATTTTCGTGGTTCTCCCGTTGCCTCCTCCCATGGCTTTTGCACGTGTGCAGCGCTGCTCCGGGGTCACCGCGGTGGAAGTCGGGGCACCGTGCCAATGTCAGCACAAATGCTGACACAGATGCAGCTGCACTCTCCTGCCTCGGGGATGAGCAAACTGCACCTCATCGTCTCCCTTGCCCTGGGTTTCTGCATTGTGTTTCCCCCTGGAGCCACCCAGAGGGCCTCGGAAAAGGAGGTGATGCATGATCCCACTACATGCTGGGATTTTTGAGAGAAGCAGCAAAGAGACTGGCCAAGCAAGGCTATAACTGGGCTAATAACCCTAATAACCCAAGGCTACAAAGATGGCTTGGGAACCTTAAGGGAAGACTACTTATGGCTGAGCCTACACTAAGCACGGGGCTGGATTTATTGGCATGAGTCACACTCACTAATCCTCACCTCAAGGCTTTCATTTGGCACCGAGCTCTTACTTTTCAGTCTCCACTGTCATCCTTCAGCTAAGCAGTTATTTTTGTATCAAGGGTTCAGTACAATCTTTAACGAAAGCTTTCCTTATCTAATATAAGAGAAGGTGAACAGGTTCTCTTAGAAAAAGACAGTTAGACAGTGCTCCTTATACCGCATTATTCACCAGGCCAGTCAGCCGAGAAAGAAATGAAAATTCATGCATTTTTTAGGCAGGCTACATTAATGTTATTAAATCAACTACAGGACTAACTAGACTTTGATAGAAAGTATCAGTTTTTACTGATGAAGTCCACGGTTTTGTACAGGAGACAAGTCATCAAAATATAGTTTCAACAAGATATTCCACACAAGCAATCTCATGAGAAGGTCACAGGCCTTAATCATGCGATGACATTTGTCATTTCATGGAATCATAGAACATTTTTGGTTGGGAGTGAGCTATAAAGGTCATCTAGTCCAACCCCTTCTGCAATGTTCAGGGAAATCTTCAACCAGACCAGGTTGCTCGGAGCCCATCCGGGCTGGCCTTGAATATTCCCAAGGGTGGGTAATTCACAACTTCTCTTGTGTGTTCCGGCACCTCACCACCCTCATTACAGAAATAAATTTATAAGTCTCCTTTATATCTGGTTTATCACAACAAACCATGCTAAAAAGTCTGTCCCCATCTTTCTTATAAGCTTCCTGTAAGCACTGAAAGGCTGCAATGGGGCGTCCCTGGAGTTGTGTCTTCTCCAAGCTGAACAACCCCAACTCTCTCAGCCTTTCCTCATAGAAAAAGTGTTCAGGCCTTCCTGACCCTGTGATGTTCATGCAGGTTTGCAGAAAAATGGTGCCCTCACTGCCTGTCATGCCAAGTCCTCACCAGAAACATGAGCCACCACATCTGTCTTCTCCTTCCTCTGAAATATCTGTTTGTGTTTCCTTCCTGACAACTTTCTGCCTGTTTCACTACCAGTTAATCCTGAAGTAGAAGACAGATGTGGTGGCTCATGTTTCTGGTGAGGACTTGGCATGACAGGCAGTGAGGGCACCATTTTTCTGCAAACCTGCATGAACATCACAGGGTCAGGAAGGAAACACAAACAGATATTTCAGAGGAAGGAGAAGACAGAAAAAGCCACACTGTACTCTGCAATAGCCCCAAGCTGCTTTTGAGTCCAAGATCATCTTCTCTCCAGGCTGGTGGAGACAAACCTATAACTTCCACAGAAACAAACACAGGCCCAGCTCAGGGGCAAAAGCTAAATGCATACCCATTTCAAGGGCATCCTAGGCAGGGAATGCTGTTTAGATCTGTATTAGTAAATTAGATGTGCCAGGAACTGTCTCATCACATGGAGGCTAGAAGAGGAGAGGAGATAAGAGATGAAGAGGCAGCAAGGGGGACTTAAAGAAACCTAATGCACTAAAAACTGTGCTACCACCAACATTTAAAAGATTAAACAGAACTGGCATGAAGTTCATGCTTTAGACAAATACTTGCAGAGGCTGTGGTGAGAGCTCACTGCAGGAAATGGAACAGGGAAGCCGCACTTTAAAGATTCAAGATGCTATTAGAATAGATTTCCCTGTCTCATGATGTTTATTAAATATCCAATTTTAAACTAGTGATAAGGTCAGATATTAGTACCCAGCTCCTATGTTAATATTTAACAGTATTGACCCCCATTCTCATGTTTCAGGGGAACATGCTGGAAACTGTCACAAAAATTACATGGGCATGTGATGCATAAATATAGGGGAAGACGAGCTGCAGCACTAATTTCTTTGTTGCCTGAAACTAGATTCTTTTTTTTTTTTTCATCTGCAGCTTAGTAGGACCTGTAGGGTATGACAAATATTTATTCTCAGCGTAGCATTCAGCTGCACACACAGAAAGGTTGTGGCTGTTTCTCGATGCTCCCTGGCTGCTGCTCCTGTGGTGCTGCCATTCAGTGCAAACAAAGAGAGGAGCAGGGGGAGCTTTCATTGCAGTCAGCGCCACCAGTTCACAGCATCAACTTTTTTCTCCTGAGCTACAATACCCCAGTGCCAAACATGGACCTTGTGATCCCCCTCTAAACTGTTCTGTAGCCAGAAAAGAGAATGTTATCTGGCAGCACAGCTTCATTTACCGATGAATTAATGAACACAGAATTGCAGATAATCTGATTACTCTTAGATAAATGTGGTAGTGACAATACATTATTCACATAATCTGTCCCATGCTACTGCCATTTACTGAAGTTAGCCTCAAAATGTGGATACTAAATGACTGATCACTTCATCTGCTGATGGTTAAAATCCAAACCTTTTGAAAACACGTAAAAGAGAGTTCAAGGCCTATGTTTAAAGGAGAAGGGAGAAGCACACTTGAAGATCATGGACACCAGCTGGGGAGAAGTGGACAGTTTATGAGTCAAAACCTGTCAGCCACATGTGAAAAAACTACGAAGATGAGAGCTTCAAGAAACTGTTGAGATGAGAAAAATGAATCATTACATAATTCGTGTATTTTCACAGATTCTAACCTCAGAAAGTCAGAATAAAGAACACTGAGTAGTGAGCTTTAGTGTGACGAAAAGATCTCGGAGGTTGTCAGTGTTATTTGTTATCACTGATCTGCGGTAGGCTGTTCACCACAGCTGAGGTGCCAACGTCTGCCAAGTAGATAATTTTGTAGATAGGTTGACCTCAAATAGGACTGATTTCTAAATAAGCTGGGGCACCTGCATGAAACACAGGATGAGGAGAAGCTGGAAGAGCTACCTTGAACAAATTCCAGAACTGTAATAAAATAATGTGCAAGCATTCAGCTGAATGAGGTACTTAAAACCAAAGCATAGTGGTAGCTTTCCAAAGCAACATCCTTTCTCTGCAGGACAGATGCCTTATACACAGGTTATAGATACTTGTGGGGTGAGACTGTTTCTTTTTAGTGTTTATTTTGTAGAGGATTGAGGGAGGGTATGTTCCATATTGAAGCCCCAAATTATTATTGTGAGATAGCACATAACAGAAGGGAGGACATTTTCCCTGCATGCCTTCAGCATTTCTCTTGGATGTGAGGTCACCATTCTCAGGAGCAGAACTTTTTCAGGCACATCGTTTTTCTGCATAATACTGCTAATAGTCATACTAATTATATAACAATATGTGTAACATTATTATTATAGCTATTATATAATAGCATAATCAGTAAATATAATAGTCATTATATATGTTAATGTGATATGTGGTAATTATACCATTACACTATTAATTTTATAATGCTAATGAGAATCAACAGAACAAGAACAATGAAGGAAAAATATGTTTTCTCTCGTCTGTGCTGATTCATTCCATCTTCATTGTTCTAGTCAGAGGAAGAGTGTTACCTGAGCCCTGTATCCTTATTCCCCCTTCTGCCTTCCAAACCGTGGAGCAGGTTGAAGTCAGTTCGTATAAAACACAAATGCAGCTTAGGGAAATGCTGCTATTCCCACTGCAGCTCCCCTGCAGGTCCAGGCAGAGGCAATGAGATCACAACAAGAAGTCAGAGCACTTAGAGTTTGTCCTGATTTCCTGAGCGTTGGATCATCAACACCAGCACAGAGGAGCAGATGTGGGGTCTCAAAGGCATGGCACTAACTGGGAAATTCTGCTCATCTGGAAGCATCTCCACATCTCCAGCTTCTGGAGGAAATCTTGGTGGCTGTTTCCAGGCTCACTCAGACACAAACAGCAGGTACTCTGGGGTCAGCAATTCCCTGGCTCAGCAGAGCAGCTGCCTTTGTCCTGGCAGTGAGTTCCCGAGTGAGTCAGAGCCATAGGATCCCACCTCTGCTCCTACCTTGGAAATCCCTAGTATTTCAGAAAATACTTAGCTCTGGTGTCTCCAGCCTGTGATTTTAGAGTACCTCCCTCTTTTTACTTTTTAAACAGTTATCTTGGAAGTAACTGATTAGATGCAAATCTCAGCTTCCCTTGAACCACTGAATCATTTTCTCTTTGTCTTCACTTCATAGAGAGTGCAAAACATGACAACAAAAGGCTTTAAAAAGCAAATAAGCTCAAAAGGTCTTTCCATTTTCCAGAGGCTGAGAGAGTGCAGAGCTGGGTCTAGCCATGTACACGTATGTGCATGTGCCTCTGTGAGTGTGTGAGCATTATTTACTGGCAGAGAGCCCCCACCTGGCTTTAAACAAGGACCACTGTCACCCCCTGAATGCCTGCAAAGTGCCCGTGGCTTGCCCACTCTCCAGGCTGCCTCCCTGCAGAACTGCAGCCCCTGGCTCCTTCTCATTCAGGTGAGAGCTGATAACACCTCGTGGGGAATTGCAAGTTAAACACATGTGAGAGAAAAAGACAAAGCCTACCGCTGATAGCAGATAAAATCGCCACATACACTTAACCGGGCTAACCTTATCTTGTTATCTTAAATTAGCAGTGTTCAATCTAATTAAGTGCTCACATGGAAGAAACCCAAGTTGTGGTGTGACTAGTCAGCCTGAAGGCTCTGCTAACCGCAGCACTGATAGGGCTCTGCTCTTATGGGGTCTGAGAGAAGGCACAATTCGTGCCCCAAATGGTTTGCAAGCTAAAGCCTGATCTGCTCTCAGAAAGGTGGGCAGGCACTCATTTTATAGATGTGGTTTGCATCTTGAAAAATTAATATCCAGTGGGTTATTTCAACTCTTAAAACAAGATCATTATATGCTTGTGCCTTTCTTTGCTGTTATCAGCTGCATTAACTATGCCAGGGCCATTGCCTAATACACTGATAAGTTATATTACATCTAAACCAGAAATTCCTATAGAAGATAAGACCTAGGGAATCAAGCTATATTGAGGTTTATACCTTGATTTATTTATTTATGCACTGAGGTTTATCAGTAGCAGAGTAGTTGATAAATTGCTGTTGTGGATTTGTCAGATATACTCAAGAACCAGTAAAAATTGTAATATTAGAAGATTTGGTCCCAAAGCTGTGGGCCAATAAATTCAACAGCCAACAATACCCAGGAGAGGATTGTCTCTAGCTTTTGCATCTGCTGATATTACCTCCCACTCCAAATAGCTGGATGCCCCCTTGTATCCAGATGGAGTTTTATGCACATCTACAGCCCAGCCTTGAAGTCACACAGCTGGATCTCACTGGAAATTGGAAGCACCATCATCATGCTCCAGTCAGGAGATTTATACCTGCACAGATGGACACAGCAAGCCATTTTGTGGCATCAGTGAAGCTACACATCCCTTACTATTTTCCCCCTAGAATTTCACTGAACCCCTTGAGCACAGTGTGCACCTCAGTGGCTTGTGTGCAGGTCTGAAGATGGCACAGACCCTGAGAATTAGCACAAGCTGTGAGTGTGTCCCGAGCAGGTCTGTGAAGGTGAGACAGGGTCTGTGCCAGTGAGGTGGAGTGCAGGGCAGCACCAGGGCTCACCCACAGACTGCTGCCCTCGTGTCTGCTCCGTGCACAGCACAAGCCCCAGGGAGCCTGGCAGCTCAGCTGGAAGGGCAGCAAGCTGGGGAGGAGAACAAACTCTTGTGTTTTGCTTCGTTTGCCTGGGAGGGGAGACCTGCGAGTGAAATATCAACCCGCTCCTTCATTCCTTCACTTGGACAAACCTCAAAGAGAAGGGGAAAGAAATGGGTTGGGTAGCAGATTCAGCCTCCCACGCTGGCCCATCTCAGCTCCCAAGGGAGGGGGCAGTGGGGGAGCACAAACAGGCAGCTGGTCTTCCTGATTGTCATCTGACCCATGAATTTAAAACCCTGTGAAATTCAGGTGGGAGGGTTTCTCCCAGGGAGCTGTGCCACATTCCTGGGAACAAAGAACAGCTCAACACCCAAAGCAGCTCACCTGCAGAACTTCTCAGCTATTCATATCCCTAAGGAGGCCCAAATATGACATGTTCTGCACCTTTTCTCCACCGTTTGGGATGCCACAGATGTTCAAACCCCTATGCTCCAGGTCCAGCTTATAAATCCCCTTCTTACTCACCCTGTCATGACTGGCTGCTGTCCTGCTGCCAAGCCTCATGTGCTGTTGAGAGGATCTTGGTTCCTGAGGGCAGCTGAAGATCCTCAGGGCTCTGAGCGCCTCCTGCACTCAAAGGCAGCAGCGTTGCTGCCAAGGTCAGGCCCATTCCCCACACACAGCCCTACAGAAGTGGGTTTCAGCCACAGACAGAGCTGGCAGAGCTGAACCATCCCCATCAGAGCTGCTGCAGTGTTCACTGCATATCTCCAGTGGGCTTCAGCACCCACACTGAGCTGCAGGAAAGAGGGGACAGCCAGGTGAGAGATGCAGCAGAGGAAGTGATGCCTGGTCACAGATAGAGCTGAGTTTTAGATTTACCACACCATGGTTAAAACAAACAGCTGGCACCAACCCCCAGTACATTGAAATCCATTATGGTCCATTTTCAAACAAAATGAAACATGAGATGTTTGCCACAGTCATAAGCTGGTCCATGGTCTTGACAGATTACAATTATGCATTCTGTACAGAGGAAAGGATAATCCTGAAACTCTTCAGCCCTTGGCCTACACACATGGCTGGTGAGCACAGCCTGGGGTTCCTGGGCAGGACTTCCAGCTCACTTGCATGTTACGTGACAAGCTGCCTTCAGCCATGTGCTCTGCCAGTCTCCCCATTGTCCTCCATCCTGTGACATCACAGGGACCTGGAGATCCCCAGGGCTTCCAACAGCTGCCCATTTATCATGGATGAGCACTGTTACTGCCATGAGAAGCTCTTGCTGCCTCTCAGACGTGAAGCTGAGGAGGACCATGCCCTGGCAAAGCTGTAAATGTGTTAGAAGGAAAGAAATGGAGAACAAGCAGGGGATATCTCACAGTGTGCTGCAGACCAGCTGCTTTGTTTGGCAAATGGTAACTGGGATAAACCCTTAGAAACTGTAGTATCACAGAGAAGATCCAAGGGGGAGTCAGAACCTAGATAAATCAGGCTTACATTGAGCAGACTGATCTCCAAACACAGACAAATTGAGCACTTGCAGAGAGCTGGGTTCTACCTGTGCCAGTTTCAGAAGGCCAGATGCTTTTGGCAGATGTAGCCTGACTCTGCTTCCAGAAACAAGTGCAGTAAGATTCAGTGGTGTGTATAAGGCTGAAAGCCTGAACTGGTTCCAGTGATGAATTATTTCCTTTCCATCACCAAAAGAGTGACAAAAAGTATCAGCCCTGAACATACAGGTAGGTAACTCTCAGTGTAGCATTACTGAAAAGTAGAAAACAAAACCAAACCAAACAATCATATTACAGGCAAAAAAAAAAGAAATAAAAGCCTTGTAGGAGAATGTCATGTACTATAAGTGGATTCAATAGAAGCTGAAGATTTGCAATCTAACTCCAGTCATGCTACTGAAGTTTTCTTTGAAAAGGCTGTTGCAGTTAGATGTAAAATCATGTGGGTTGCTTCTCTGCCCTCCCCTGGGGCAGATAAGCAATCAAAACAAACACATTTATCTGAGCGATCTGTTAATCCTCTGCATAAATAACATTTCACCATGCAAGTTATATTGGGCTTAGTGTTCCTTGAGCATTGAGAAGCTTAGTGAAGTAGTTCAGTCCTTATCCTGTGAGCACAACCACAAAATCCAATCCATGTTTGCATGTCCTAAGGTTACCCAGGAGACAGGGATAAGGGCCGACTTTGGTCTATCTCTGCACAAAATGGAGCTTTCCAGTCCAGTCATGGTAGAAGGGAGTCAGTGAAGAGAGCCTGGCATGCGGTTTGAGGCAGACAAAAGATACACAAACACTTTTCCTTAGGTTAGCAGGAATATTCACGAGGATCTCTTTCTTCCAAAGCCAAGAAGCTCCTTAGTTTGTTCTTTCAGCATTCCAAGTGTGGAGTGGCAGATCCCTGCACAGCTGCTGGTTAGGGGAGGCTGAGGGCTGGCTCAGAGAGCTCATGCCCTTAAGGGCTCTGTGTTGGAGTCAGGGAGGCAGAGCTTTACTGGGGAAAGGTAAGCAGAACCCTTCCAGAAATGCTGCCAAACCTGAAAGCTCAGGGGATGCTTTACTGAGCAGAGCTGCCGGGCACAAGGTGCTGCTCACGCTGGCTGAAGAATTTGGAAGGTGGATAAAGAGGGTGGCCCTGCTGGATGTGAAGGCATCTGCCCCAGCAGCCTTCCCAAGGGATTTCTGTGATCTGTACACCATGGACCTCCATGGCTCTTGGCACCATCTTTCCTACAGGTGTACAGGTTCTGAAACAAAGAACTTTAAATCTAGCAGCAAGAAGCTGTCAGATGAATATTCTTAATAACAATTTTGAGTCAAAATTTGGAACGGATCGAGAATTTATTCACCATAGACATGTTCAAAGAAACAATTTTCAGACATTTATCTACCCTATAACATCCAAGATTTTTTTATAGACATTCCCAAAAGTCCACCCTGTTTATTGCATCATGGTATAGGTGTTTTGTTTCTTTTAATTACTACCAGGACACCTCATTTATCTTTGTTGAATGGATTACTCAAGTTTTATCCAGCTAAACAGTAGTTTATTAAATCTGCTGTCCTGGTTTGACAATTACTATTGATTAAGTTTTCTGGGGTGTACAAGCCTAGAGAGTGGCTCTCTTACTGTACCTGCAATGGATTAATCAAATTTTCTGGGGTGTACAGGCCTTTAACTCCTTCATTTCCTTGTGATATCTTTCTTGTCCTATAACATCTACTTTATCTCTCTAGATATATGATAACAATCAAACAATTCTTTACTGAATTTTATTCTTCATCAATTTATTAAGGGGTAGGAGTTCCTTTCTGCAGGTGCAATGAGGTGATTTCTCAGAGTTTTCTACTGACACTTAGTCAACACAGATCTAAATCAAAACCAGCTAAAATAAAGTGTTCAAACATTCCTTAAATAATTAAGCTTAGTTCATTACACAATTTTTAGAGAATCACAGTACTCCTGGCTAACTGAGATGTAACTCGCTGTCAGTTCCTTTTGGATACATGACTTCACCAGGAAAGAGCAGCTCAGTGGCTGGATCTGAGGCCATCCAGACACACAAAGGTTTTATGTGGAAGCACATTTCTCCACCCTGACCCTCACACCTTGATGGTCACTTTTGAACTCTGTATTGGAGGGGCCTGGTTTTGCAAGGTAAGCTCCAAAGCCCTGGAAGGAAAAGGGGCTGTCAGAATATAGGAGTTCTCTGACCTGTGCACCCTCAAATGTTGAGCTTTTAATTCTGCAAGAGGAATTTGGTGAGTGAAGCTGGTAGAGAAGCTGGGGGGAAAAGGTAAAAGGGTTTTCTCCTATAGATCACATTGTGTGATAGTAAAGTCATTGCCTCGGTGTTATCCATAAAGGAGGAGATGAAATCTGATAGTCACTCGTGGTATCCTGAATATGAAGTCAAAAAAGCAATCCAGAGTAAGGCTGAATAGCAATGCTCACTGATGGGGACAAGAGAGAGGCACAGAAGGACTCTTTGCTGAAAGCACCATGTGTATCCTGCAAAACAGCCATTGCAAAACAGCCACGCTTTCTGTAAGGAACAATGTCACAAAACAGCCCAATTTCTGTGAGGAACAATGTCACAAAACACCCACATGTTCTGTGAAGAACAATGTCCCAAAACAGCCCAATTTTTGCGAGGAACAATGTCACAAAACAGCCACATTTTCTGTGAGGAACAATGTCACAAAACAGCCACATTTTCTGTGAGGAACAATGTCACAAAACAGCCACATTATCTGTGAGGAACAATGTCACAAAACAGCCACATTTTCCGTGAGGAATGACCTCACACAGAAAGCACGGAACTGAAAAAGGAAGGGTGTAGTGCAAACTCATCTCCCGAGCTTGTCCTGAGACAGGTAAGTTGCTTGTGATGCTCCTGGAAAGCTAAATGAGCTTTAAGCAGCCATTTGGTGAATCTGTTCTCCCCTGAGGGCACACTCAGTGGGGTGGCTCTGGCAATTAGGGGCTGCTGTCCCCCCTTCCTCAGTTGAGAACCTTTTCATCAGCATCTCAGTAGGGAGTGGGTTTTCCTCTGAAGCAAAAAGAAGACTTGGCTTTCATTTTACGGTCTGGACTAATCTTCCTCTGTCAGGCAACTCTTTTTGCTTATCTCTGCCTTCTTATCACAGCAGTACTATATGTCATAGTTTTAAATACTTGTACAGAAAGGAAGATTATTTTCTGAAAGTCGGAATCTGATACCAAGTTTATGAAAAGATGCAATCAAAAGCTTGTCAGATACGGTATGTCTGGCACTGATTAAGAAATGTTATTCGGAGTTACAAAAGGTAATTGGTGATAAAAGTAATCTTTATTCCAGTTTTATAAATGAGGTAACTGAGGCATGGAAAAATTAAGTGACTTGTTTGGGGCTGTATGGAAAACCTTGGCCATGGCTAGAAGCAGTTTACTAACTTCCTGTCCCAAGCCTTTTAGATGTGTCTTCACTACTTTTTCCTGATAAAAACTAAACCTCTGTTGCAGATGAGAAAACCCTGAGAACAACTTCAGAAAATTTATTGTAAGCAGTAAACTGATGAATCTTGCTTTTCCTGTGGATTTGCATCCTGAAAGCTAAAATTCTCATCCTCAGCAGTCTCCCACAATACCAATACCTTCCCTCACAACTCCCCCCAACACCTGCTTGTCTCCCTGGATCCAGCCACAGCTCCAGCATCTCTGCTGCCATGGGAGAGCTGCTGGGGATGACCCTCCTCTTGAGGAAGAAGGTGCTTTGTGTCTCTCATTTACACAGTAGCTGACCTCCACAGAAAATCTATAAGGTCAGTGGTGTCTTTTCAAGTCCTTATTTGAAATGCAGTTGGACAGGTTCAGCAGTGGCTGGGAGATCTCAGTTTCTCCAGAGAAGCAGGCTAAAGCTTGAGCAAAACCACCTACCACTGTCCAGAGCTGTGGGAAGCACTGTGAATTCTCCTGTTCAGCAAGCTGGCAACGGGGACATTTTGGAAATAATCATAGAAACATAGAATGCCTGGGTTGGAAGAGACCTTTAAGATCACCTAGTTCCAATCACTCTGCCATGGGCAAGCACACCTTTCACTAGAGCAGGTTGCTCAGAGCCCCATCCAACCTGAATGTGAAATAGTCAAGTTTCTTAGCACTTACCCTGCTTATCCTCCAGGAAATCACAGCAAGGATCACAGTGCTGTTTTGTGGATGTTCCTCAGCAGTTTGCCATCTCCCCAGTGAGCACATCCCTGCTGGAGGCCACAGAGCCATGACTACCCTCAGCCAGAGGCTAGTGGCCATGTGATCAAATGCCATCTTATCCTGGTACAGAACTTGGGACAAGCTTCAGCCACCCTGTGGTTTACCTCTCAGATTTGTAGGTGTGGCACTCAAGTACACTGGCTACCAGGATTTAATAAAAGTAATTAAAAGGCTGTTAATTGTACAGTTGTTTTCACGGCTATTCATAGATTGTCTTGTTTCCTGGCTGTCTTTTTTCCTCATGCATCATCTAATGTGGTTAATTATGAACCAGCCTGCTTTTATTAATTATGAACCTGCAGGGAACACAGCACAGTGTGCCCTGGCTGGTGTGAAAGAACCACAACATTTAAACCAAGCCTTACAGCTTGAGCAAGAAGCCTCAGAGTCCCTCTTACAGCATCAGCAGCACTGCCCCTTCCTGACTTCACGCTGAAAACAGTGCACTATTTAGTGCTGTCCAACATAGAGACTATGACTTCAGATATGTTTTCTGAAAAACAAGAAGCTTTTTTCCTCAGCAAAAATCCACATTTTCTTCTTTTGTACACTTTTGCAGTGACAGTGATTGCAGTAGCTGAGGGTGGGGATAGGGGAAAGTCAACTGCTGCTTGTAAAAGTTTAAAACAGAAAACTTTGACCTGGCATCTGTGAAGCTGGGAGCAATGGAGCAAAATCCATACACAGTTGTCAACTAGAGAGCAACCATGGGACATTTGTTAGTGTTATCTATACTTATCACCACATACTCTGGTGTCTTTTTCCTCTGTGAAAACTTGAAATGACCATGGAAAAGAAAAACATGATCACAGGGTACATCTCCTGAGGTGTACTTGTGAGACAAGGGAGAATGTGAACACCAAACAGCAAGGCTTTGCCTAGGCAGCCTCTGAAATCTCAAATATTACTCTTTTCACCTGTACAGCCTGTGAGGTTTTATATCTTTATTTCCTTTTTTATTTCTTTATATCATTCTTTCTACTTTTCATTGTTTCATGATTTATTCTTGCACTGTGCTCTCTTGCCTCTCCTCTTCCATCCCCACAGCCCCAGTGCACTGCAGGCTGTCCTCCCCAGCAAGAGAAGCTAATCCTCACCTCCCCCCCCTGCCTGCAATTATTGCTCAGGAGGAAGCAGCACACCCATCAGGGAAAGGCACAGGTTCAGAAATGAGATTCAGGGAACAGAAAGCTCAGAAGAAGCCTCTGCTTTGGGCTGAGTGGGATCCTTGATGAAGGCGATTGTTGTGCAATGCAACAGTGTTGGTGCACTGCAAAAAGTCAATGAAGGTGCATTGGCTCCTCCTTTTGAGAAGCACCTTTGTGAGTGAACCCGTGACAGGGTTGCCTGTGACAGAAGGGGTTAGATTGAGAGATGAAGGTAATCCCTTTCAGATGCATGTTTCTTTGCTACCTCTCACATATCATCATCACACAGATTTGCAGTCTGGGATTTCACCACAGGAAAAGCAAGACCTTAGGTGTCATTACTCTTCTAGAGTTCAAATTAACCTCTTGAATTTCACCAGCCAGTAGAGCAGAAATCCAAGCCCTAGAATTATAGTGTCATCCTGAACTGTGCTGTCACAGCTGGGAAGAGAGAACTAGTCTGCACCAGACACCTTTTCAAGGTTCATCTTTAGAACAACACTCAAAATTGAAGACACTGTACCATCTAGAACTAGATGGTTGAATTTAAAGCTCACCCTGCTGTAGATGGCTCCAATCCCTTGCCCAATCACAGCAGCTTCAAGTAATCCTGATGGATCCCGCAGGATCCATTATCTGTCATCTATTTCAAAGGTAATCTCAGTAAATATATTTGAAAGACATTTCATATAGAATCAGCTTCATTGCATGACTCCCTTTTTAGCTGCTTTGGGTCACTTGTAGTTCACAGTCATCCCTGTCATCCATATGTCTGACTCAGCCACGTGCATGCCAATAAATGGGAAGACAATGCTGGATTGATTATCTTCTGCACGATGGTGTCACAGCAGCCTGTCAGCCTCACTGCCTCCCTTCAGATCACAAACAGCTCAGTAACCACTTACAGGTGTCAGGCAGATAAACAGCTGTATCAGCCTGGCTGGAGGATGGAAACCACCGAGGCTCATTCCCTACAGCTGGCAAATGGCACTCCGTGTTTTGCTCTAAGAGCTTTTCCCAGCACTGCATTTATTACTGAGTAACTCTTACCCCACCTGGCAATGCCCAGAATTACCCATGGAATTTGCCAATTGCCTCTGGCACACCTAGAATGGGTTGTTAATGCACTGCTGTCCAGCCCACTGCCCTGGAGTTTCTCATGCCAGAAACAGATGAGTCTAGGATGTCTTTCCACTTCAAAAAATAGCCTGTACTAGAAGTAGAAGCAAATTCTTAGGATACTGTTTCTAATTGCTTATTCAACATGCTATTGTTTGGGTATTTCATAAAAGTTTTACCAGATGTGGCATCTTTCTTAGATGGTCCTTTCTCATGTTTCCCTTTTAGAAAATTACGTGTCATTTAGCCACAGTTTGTGGTTAAATATCTGTTTTCATTTCCTTTTATTTCATAAATATATTAGTTTGTAATCTAATTTGGGAGATTTTGCTTTCTTTTTTACAAAAGAAAGTGAAAAGAAGCAGGATGACACGAAATAATCTCTTTATGACTGTTTCTTTTATTCCTATTTACTTACCTTCCTCAAGATTAAAAAACAACTGGCATAAAGTGGGGTTTTTTGCATATAATTTGCCTTTGGATTTCTTTCTGTTTTGTTTTCTTCTTTTTTTTTTCTTCAATTTTATACTTCCTCACTACCCACAAGAGACATGTGAATAAGACATCACCAAAAAGCCTCTTTTTGCTTTGGCAGCTTGAACCCTTCCAAACTGAATTAAGCACAGTTTTTGCTAAGGCATCTTGTGAACAGAGTGGTTCTTCTGACACAGATATTTTTGAGGGTTAGCAAGCATGGAAGCTGCATACCTCTGCTTCCTCTTTCACCCTCTGTAGTCATGTACAGAAATCCATGACTTTTGTTCATTCACTGGTCAAAGATTCACTGGATAACAATTTACTGTTCATGAATCTTTAAGCCATTTGCTGCCACTTACTGGATAACTAGACATCCTGCCAGAAAAAAAAAAAGGGAGGGGGAAAAAGAATCAGAAGTGGGCTTAAAAAGAAATTCAAAGTAGGCATCACCTTAAGCCTGTGCCGGTGTAAGAAAAATGTCAAGGGCAAAATGAACATTAAAGTTGTCCCACTGACTGGAGGTTGGGTTCTTTGTTAATGAATTACAGCTGTAAAATGCCTGTAAACTGCACAGCCCCATTTCACTTCCTCCTCCTCTGCCCTGCTCTATACTGGCTGAGTGAATCTCTTGGGAGTGGGACAAGGTAATTGGAATACCAAAGCAAAAGGAGATTTAATGCATTTGCAGAAGAGCTGGAGATAAAGTAACACCAGGAAGAGAGGATACATTTCCCTACCTTTTTCATTTTATTTCCGTGTCATTTTATTTCCTGAGGATATTGGTACTCATAGCATGGCTATTTCCTCAATGAAATGAGATGTTAATTTTGTTTAGATGAATTTGGAGGGTTTTAACAGTAGTTGCCAATAAAAAAGAGATGGCTAAAAGTAGAAGCTGCAATGCCAAATATTTACAAATAGCAGATAGGACTAAAAGGATAGAAATAAGTTATTGCATTTACACTATGCTCTATTCTTTAGTCACACAATAACAAGCTATTTTGCCAGAATTGCTGCCCAACTGGGAGCAGGAGAATGAGGTACACACCATTTGGTCCATCCTCAGTTTTAAGTCCCTCTTCCCTTGCCTGTTTTACACTACTGAAACCCTGATCTGAAGGAGGAATTATTAATTTGTTCCCAGGCTGTCCTGAAGAAGCGTTATCCTATTATGCAAGTACAACACAACCCCAAATTAATTCATTTTTCACATTGCATCGAAGAGAATTGCTGTGAATTTCTCATTTCACAGCTGACAGCTGAGATGCAATCAGAGATGTCCACAATATTTTCATGAAGGAAGCAGCCAGCTCTCAAGCAGGCAGTTTGGCAGAGTGAAACACTACCAGTAGCCACTTTGGAAAAGCCTGATTTTAGCAGCTTGTCCAAAATTTCTGTGACAGAGCCAAGGACAGAGCACAGTTCTGCATTGCAACACCTGTTTTCTTGGCTATGCCTCTTTCAGCTCCCTGGATAACATGGCCAGGGTCCAACAGCTTCCATCAGTCAATAAACCTGATCCATCCCCAAAACAAGACTATGATGTCCATCCACTGAGTTGGGAACTCAGGACAATATGAAGTGACCAAATATTTAACACTTCCAGACTGGATATCACTAGCCAGATTTTGAGGTTGGAACAGAAAAACTTCAGCTGCCTGGAAACCTTCCTGACAGGTCAGGAGATACCAGGTCCTGCCTTCTGGAGAAACAAAACAGTTCAACTGGGCAAGCAGGAAAGATCTTAGGCCAGTTCAATTTCCCCAAGTAATTCCTGTCTATGACAACTTTTTAATGAACATTTAATGAACTATAAGGACTACAATATGAAAAAAAAAGATTGCTTTGCTCTTCAGTGTTTCCTGTTGCGCAGAAGAATTTAAGGTACAGAAAAAGATCCCTCACTCTCATGAGGTGACCAGTAACCAGCCCATTCCTTTATACCACTTTCTGACTTTCTCACCAATTCTCCCATAATTTCTAATAACTATGTTTTGTTGTTTTAAGCAGCAGAAAATGTTGAGAAATGGAGAAAATCTTGCTTGTCGTCAGGGTCACCCTGTAACACCAAAGCTGTCTCTGGTTCTATGAACACACAATTTACCTAAGCAAATGTTAAGAAACTGCAAAAAGCAAAACCTTCTGAAGCTGATGCTAAAACATGCTGGACTTCTCCCAGACTGGTTTGTATCCCTCACCTCCATAAACTGGAAAAGCATTCAAAAGTGGGATGTGACTGAGGAAGTGGCCTCCAGTCCAATCACACTGGACTTTTTCCATTAATTGTTTCATTTATTCACTATATGGCCTTTTTCTAGAGGAAAAACAAACGCAGCCATGTGGTGTTTTGCTGGTGCTGTGCACAGAGTGGCTGTGGACCAGCTAAGGAGTGATGCCCCAGGTCTCTTCCACTGCCTTCACAGCTCCAAGGGAGAGCTTCTCCAAGGAGCAGGGAGGTGTCTGCTGCCTCGCCTGCACTGCCTGCACAGGCAGGGAGGAATTCTGTACTGTGGCTTGGAAAGAGGAGATGGGGAGATAACAGCAGCTGCCCGTGGGTATGTGGGGTGAGGCAGCTCCCTTTTCCTCAGTCCTTGGCATCTAGGTGAGGACAGCCTGGGCTTTGGATGCATCTTACTCAGGGTGACTGTTTGTAGAGAAAACTTTCCATGGTCACTGAGGAGAGAAGTGGTGTTTGAGCTCTTCCTGAAGGCACAGCCATTTTTAATGTAGCTGCTGGCCCGATTCTGGTAATAAAATGGAGTAGGTCTCACAACATGACAAGTTTTATTGCCTGTTGGCTGCAAAGAAAGCGGCACACTTTCTACTCACTCAGTGGGATGCTGTGTTTCATGCCTTACTTTATACCAATAGTATAAAGTATGATCACAGTATGATCAGAGCAGTATGAAAAAATGTTTTAAAAATCCAAACACTCAGCCCTCCTAAATCATCTTCCATTTACATTTTTTTCTACTTTTAAAAGTAAATCTTGAGTGAAAATACTGCAGCTCTACAGAGCTTTTGCTTTTCCTTCTGCCAAGGATGTAACAGAAAAATTATTCCTGGAGTGAGGAGAGGCCGCAGTGTCCAAGGGGAACAATATGTCCATTGTGACTCCCCCTCTGACATTTCCTTAGGAAGTGAGTTCTGCCAGCAGATGCCAAAGGTAAATCCTACCATATGCCTGACACCACATCCACCTGGTTAACATATTGGGATCAAAACAGAAGAGAGAGCACATCTTAAGGTACAGACATCCAAAGACAGAAAAAAGCATAAGGAGCAACCTAACTGGTTGGGAGGATCTCTGTGCATCAGCTATGTTTAAATTGCAGATTAATATGCAGCTGCAGTAGCACAGATGCTCAGGGCCCACAGGAAGGATGCATTACCTACAGAAATCACAGGCAGTACTGGTGTCAGGGAGCCTGAGGGAGTTGGTTTCTGCAGTGATATCACACATGCCACAAGAAACTATTTCAAAACCGCATGAGGTCTGACACCACAGCCTGTCCTCCTGCAGCTCAGGCACTGCTGTGAGTGCCTGGCTTTATTAAAACTGCAGACATCAAACTGGCTGCCTTGTCTGTCCAACTGTGCTTAAAAAGCCCCTGACAGAAGAAGGTCAGCACAAACCAGGCTGGATACAGCTCTGGCTAAGGACGTGCTATGAGCTCTGGATGCAAGCTGCTGCAAAGCCAGAAGCAGATGCACTCAGCCTTTTCCAAGGCTGAGCTTAAAAGCCAGATGAAAAGACAGATTCAGCCCTTTAGCTGCTCCATCTCAGTGTGCAGCCAACAGGACTTGCGCTCAGAGCTGTGCACGGCTGGGCAGTGCAGGGCAGCACATCTGTGCAGCCAGAGCCAGCAAAGGGGCACTGCTGTGGGTTTTGGGAGCCAGGACACAGACACCTGCCTCCCCAAGACCTCCAGACCTCTGAACGTGGCCTCTGTGCCTGGGACATGAGGTAAAGGAGCAATTTTACAGAAACAGGACAACACTGTGTTTTGCTAACCTGTAAGACTAAGAATGGGGTGTTTGTCTTCTATTTTCTACTTGAGATAACAGCTTTCCTCCAGCAACTGCTTTCCTTTCGCTCTAGGTGGGTTGGTTTGACTCTAACAAGCAAAATATAAACAGGACTTATCATTTCTCAAAACAGCCTTCTTCTGCCTTATTTGCACTTTTAGGTTCTGCCTTTTAAACGGCTTTTTCTATCACAATTGTGTATATTCTCTTTCACACATACTTGTGGATGTATGTGTGTCCAAATCCACAAATACAAATACACACATACACATGTTCCCTATAGCATTCACTAAACTTCAAATGCTAGCTCTTTAATGCTTGTATGTATAATGTCCTGATACAGCTCATTATTGATGGCATGTTAATCTTAGATTAGATTTTCAAATTCCTCTTCTTTGTCATGTCTCTTCAATTTTAAAATACCAATAGATTTCCAAAATACAGTGGGAACATTGTGTGGGTCTTCCTCTGTTCCTTTCAACTCCCTCAGAGGAGTAAAATATCTTTGAAATGTTTGCAATGTTTCAGATCTTGACTGCTATTTGTTGCTCTCTCTTTTTTTTCCCCCTAGACTAATTCCATTTTGATTGTCCTCCATTAAAAAGTAGACTCATCAGAATTTTTTTAAAAATCATGTATGATTATGCATATTTCCTCTATGAGTTCATTCATATGAAATAATTAATTTATTATTTCTACAAGTCAGAAATTAATGAAAAAGTTTTGATAACATTACAAATCTGAGAATTAATAAATTGATTGACCAACAGGCCATGCACCCTTCCAGTATTCTTCTGCTTGAGCGTTTACACTGAGAATCAGATTTCTACTCTGAGAATCAGATTTCTACAGCAGATTTGTGCTGTTACACTTTTTGCAAACATTCTTATCAGGATAGATCTACTTCTTCAGTTATTTACAAACCTCAGATTTCAAAGGGAAACACGCAAGACAAATAGGCAGCTATTAATTTAGGAATTATCTCCTCTGCAAAGGTTGGTCAGTCATTTTTCCTTAACAAGAATTTGTATTTAGAAATGGAAGCAAAATAACAAACTAAATTTATATCATAGCTCAGATATATATATATAGACAATGTTTTGTAATTTCTTTTAATTCTCAGGGCAAGAATATGACAGTGATTTTTTTATAGGCTTGTGTCTCTAAATCTTTTTACAAACACAGAGCATTCAGCTGATCACCGCTGACTTGCATTCCCTCATGTCCTTGACCTTGATGTTTCCTATGGATAAATCATTTCCACCGTGGGGCTGTGCCCCAGCTTAGGCAGAGTCTCTGAGACCACATCAGTGAAAAGAGAAGTGACTGGGGTGTCCTCCCTCCTTGGCCAGTCCCAGCTGCCTTGCTGCATGTCAGGCAGCCCTAAGGCTCTGGCTAAGTGTGTGTTTGCACAAGGACTCCTTGAATTCCTCCTTCTACAGGTGACCCAGATGACAGGAATTCAGCCTTACCATAATTCATGCTCAGTTGCCTTTATAACTCGTCCCTTAATTAACTGATGCATGCAAGAAACCTGTTCTCCTAGCTATTCAAAAAGGGGCTATGCAACATTAATCCATGGACTTTCACTGTATCAACAGTCACCAGCTCAAATTATTTCAGCTACATGACTTGGATCATTTTGGATAGAAGTGAAGTCCCTGTGCATAAAGAATCATTGTTTCAAGCCAGCCTCTCCTTTGAGCACAAATACAGATTTAGTGCCACTTTAAGAGAGTTCCCAAGATGTCGTGGGACTGTGAAGTCTCTCTGCATCCCGAGACGATGAGCAGTTATCTCAAAGAACAAACAGTCCTGTTTTCCAGAGCTGAACTTGTGGGAGTATTTACTAAAACAAGTAGCCCTACCCAAAACAGTAAGCATCAATATTCCCTGATAATAAACCTGAGTCTCTTCCTTCAGGATGAGATTCCTCCTCTCCTCCCAACCTCTGCTTTTGTACAGTGTTGATGAATACTGCTAACCACACATCATAGTTAATTCTAGAAATGACTGCATTTCACTTATGAAAAACATACAGTGTTATAGTTTTATGTTATCTTTCATTCTCTGGCAGAGCCTTACAGGTCTGTCCCCTCCCCAAGCACTGTTCCCTGCTGCCCTCGCAGTGGTGCCAACAACAACCCTGTGCCCAGCAAACCGGATCAGTGAGCCCATCTTTTCACTGGCTTAAAAGAGCTAAAGAAAAAAAAAATTCAAAACAAAACACATCCAGGGCTGCACTGCTCGCAAAGAAAATGTAACATGAAACTACAGCCTCCCTCAGCCCCTCCCTCAAAATAGTCTCAGTTCTTTGACAGATAAAATACACTGAGATTTCTCACTGTGGCTATTTTAATTCTAGTTCAGGATGGAAAATGTCAGCACATCAGGATTTTATAAAATAACAGAAAATCCATTTCCTTTTTGGGGTCAATTAAACAATTGGTGTTCTTTCAAAGCAGCAAAACAATATTTTTAATGGCAAAAAAATGAACATAGTGATTCTTAGTGGTATTCTTCAACCCTATGCATTTTATTTCTCAAGACTTTCCTTTTCCCATTATTTTGTTTATCTTGTAAAGGGACAGGAAAGTTTGAGAACACGCAAGCTCCCTATCAGACCTGCCTTATCTCATCTTGAGGGTTTCCTTGTCTTGGGCAGAGCTGAGGTTGAGTGGAAGCCACGTGATCCAGCCATTCCCTTGCTGCCTCCTGAGCAGCCAGGGACAGGAATGCTGCCATCTCACAAAAAAACAAGCACAGAAAGACCTGAAAATCTTCTCACCTGCCATCAGTGTGACTCCTTGCATCAGAGGGAAGTGTTCTCCTGTTTTGGATGAAAAATTTCCTTCAGCTCTCTTGTTCTCCTAAAATAATCACAGGCTAACTCCACACCCCTGTCCTCCAGAGTGTTCCAGTTGCAGCCCCTCTCTCCCAGCCTCCAGGACATTTTACCTCCTCCACAGAACTGTATGTCCCTTTTCCCATTCACCAGAGACCACCAGGCACCAGTCTATCCACTTTCCCACTCCTCCTACAGCCAGAAATAACTGCAAACCCTGGTCATGCTTCACCCAGCCCTTGGCAGAGAGCAGAAAACACAGAAATGCCAGATGCTGCACATACCAGCACACTCCATACATCCACTGGTCACTCAAGTTATGCAGCATCCCTGACTGGAACCCATTCCCACTCTGCTCCCCCAAACTTTATGACTTTGGGCAGACAGATGCCTGCCACAGCTCTGGAAAGATATACTGCTAGCAGAGGCACAGGTTCATATGAGTAGTTTGCAAATCTGCTCATTGGTTCATTCCAAAATGTTTGTAAGACACCACACGTGGAGCTGTGAAGGATTTAGCAGCCAGATAAGCAATGACAGCCTGCCTGTGATGACAGCTGGAGCAACAGGACCGAGGAAACAGATTTGGCCTTCTTCACTCTGACCCTGATGCCTCCTCAGGTGTAGACAAAGCTTTTGGGGCTCAGCATAGGCAAGGGGCAAGTAAGATACACCAAAGTCCAAAGTAGGGAGTGCACTGGGTTTTGTTTTGCTTTAATTCAGGCATGCTGATTTTTTTTTCTCCATGGTCATGACCCTTCAAACACGCCTCACTCCACTTGGTTCTGTGTAAGGAAAAAAAAGAGACCCAAAGGTCAAGTTTTTCAATCTGTATCCCAGAACAAGGATTTCTGCATTAAATTGATGGAGTTTGGAAGTACATCAACATGGAAAGGAGGACCTTTTACCTTCCAGAAAAAAAAAAAAAAAATCTTTCAAAGAAATATTTAACTGCCTTTGCCTTCAGACAGCCATTCCAATGAGAATGAGGATGTGCTTATTTTGGCAAGACTCTCCTGAACTGAGCAGTTTTGTGTGTGGTTAGGAGTGTCGGATGCAGGCTCAGTAATTTGCTAGTGGCTGCTTCAGGTAGGTAGTTCTCGGGAAGAGGCTGGCTAGACAGCCAAAATGTAGGTCACCAGTGGGTGGAGTTCACAACCTCCCAGCTCGGCTGCAGTCAGTATGCAGGAGTTACATGTCCCACAGAATTTTAAATTATTGACAAAGCCTGAAAGCTGAGCCACTAACTGTAAGTCCTTAGGATGATAATTTAACTGGTTACTCATTTATGTATGATGCTGTTTAATGTCCAGTCTGTTCCTGGGTTATCTGTTAGCTAGGAGAACTTCCATGTGCAAGGATATAAGTGTTACTCTACAGTGTCTGAATGTGCATGGGCATTTGTAGTTAAAAAATAAAACAAATTTTGACAAAAGACTTGAAGACCATTAGTCACATTTGCAAAATGTCTCCTTACTATCATGCTCATGGTAGTTCAGAGCAATCTTTTGGCTCCTCAGCTCCAAGGGCCACTCAACTGGCAGGGCTTTGAAACAATGATAGGTGAGAGCCATGGGGTCTCAGTTCTCTGGCCAAGCATTCAGCCAGAGCGGACGGGGAGAGAACTTGTTTCTCAAATGACCCTTTAAAATCAGCTCTATACAGCATTCTGCCAGTCTTTATTCTTCCTGCTGCATGTATTTCAGAAAAAAAAAACACCAAAAAACAAAAAAACAACCAACCCTCAAACCTTAATAACTTTTCTAAACAAGAAGCCAGAACAACACACCCTTTTATGTTTGCACGTGCTCCATAGCTGCCTTAACTCCAGGCTAAACCACTGCTGTATATCTGCATAATCTTAAACCTTAGCAAATTAGAAAATAAATATATGTGCATGCATTTGAAATAGCACATTCTCCTCCAGGCTTAATCTCTCTGTAACTGCTGAAATTGTCTGACAGGGATATTCCTTACAGCCTTATCACACGGATCTTGGTGAAAAGGTTTCAGCAGTTTGCAGCGCAGATGTACCATCAGCACTGTCACCAGGATACTCGGAGGGATTTGTAAAAACCAGCTGTCCCTGGAGGAGGTTGCTGGAGGAGCAGAGGCCTCTGCGTGCACTGTCTGCACAGACATGGGGTTACTGCATAAGTCTGATACATTGAATATCAGACTTACTGACTAAAAACCAGTAGCTTCAGACACCTCTACCAACAGGAAAATTGGCCAGGCTAGTTGGAAAGTGGCCTGAGTGATGTTTTGGGAGGTGTAATGGTAAGACTTCTGAAATAGAGCTGATGAGCATATCTGGTGCTGGAAGTTTAAACAAGCCAGACTTTAATTCTAACCAAGTTATGTAAACAAAAGCTTTTGTCATACTGTTTCATGTTTGTAGTCTTCTACCCTGTGGGAAAAGGGTCAAGGATTGTAGACAAAGGTATTTCATATAAAGAAAGCACTACTGGCACCACCAGCAGCCCTACACCAGGACACACTCTAATGTGTATGCCTGTCCTTGCTGCTGACTGTGAATGGTCTGAGTCAGGCACAAACACCTATCAGAACAGTCCCTTTGAAGGGCAGGGATGTGCAGTTCATGAGACCAAAGATGAAAATAAAACAGCAACAACATGTCCAGCACAGGTTAGCCAAAGAGGGCACCTCAGAGATTTTACATGTAAAAACACAGGCGTCCCAGGTTTGCTGTCACTTGGATCCAGGTGGCCAAATTAAGCCTGAGTAGCACATTAGGCTTCTGATTACTTTGCTGAATTGAGCTGTTAGAGAACTTACACAGGAAATCTGAGGTAGAGTAGGAGATCTGTCTCTGATTTTCCAACTCCCAGTTCAGTGGTTTAACCACAGGTGCCACCTCCTGCAGTGGCTCTGAGCTCACACGGATGTTGGAGCTCTTCCAAATTAGCAGCGATACCAGAACGGAAATAGCCCTTTCAGCACAAAACAAATATGAATAGTCCATAAATGCTAATGATACAATTTAAGTGTCGCTGTGTTCAGTGAATTCAGCCTCTCACCTCCAAGTGCTGGCACCTGAAGTTTCTTTTGTCTAAGATCAAACATTGATTACTTTAATGGGCTTTGTCTCAGTAATCTATTTTAACACTATGGTTAATATCTGACAATTATGCTAGATTAGCATCAAAGACTAATGGAAAGGCCGAGGTAAATGTGCTCACAACAGTCACCAGGCAGCTCAACAAAAAGGTGTTTGCTGCCAAAGGAAGGTTTTCTATTACAAACAAGAATGTTACTATTAACACTGCTGTATAAAATCTATGAGTAGCAGGTGAGCCCTTTGCTACTTCCAATGTAGAGCAACTAAACCACACAAAATACAAGGCTTTAAATGAAAAAAGTCTTTAAAAAAAAAAGTGCATTATAAAAAGAGGGAAAATATGTGAAGTTCTACCTCTTCTTGCCTCAGTGTCATGATCCCAGCCTTTGTTTGTAGTTGCCCTGCCTGTCCATTCAGTACATAAACAGCCACCACAGATTAAAGCCAACAGGATCAGATTTCATAGGATGCTCTGGTATCTAAGGAATGATGAAAGGGCGAGACAAGATACAGAAAGGAATTTAAACCTCATTGAAAAATTACAAGAAAGAAGATCTTCAGCCTAAAAACATCCAGTGTGAAAAAAGAGGATACACAGATTTTATTCATATATGCATATTCCATTAAAATGACATTAATAGAAATACATCATTAAAAATTGCCCCAAAAGTTCAAGGTTCCTTAACTAAAGATGACTCTGCCTCACAAACTGCAGGCACTGAAACACTGCACAATTTCTGTTGAGCTGTGCCCAAGAAGTCACTGTGACGCTACACGTGTAATATTTTAAGCACAATATTCCATAGCAGAATTTTTTAAAAAATAATTTTCTGCTGTTTGTAGTTCATGAAAGGCTAAGCAGGAATCCTAGCAGTGTGTACAGATACTGAAGCCCAGGATAGTGACCAAAGCATGCATTTCAACTTCTGTTTTATGATCTTTTGATCAGTACACAGACCTATTATTTTTCTGTGTTACTTACTAATGATCAAATCCCACAGTCCAGGGACAGAAGAGGTCTTTGGCCTGTTGTTTACCACAATTCTTCATAAGCTATTTAATGAAAGCACTACATCACATCACTAATGCAGGATTTCCAGTGTGCATCAATGCCTTCCAGCATTCAACCTGTGGCTTTCAGTGTGAAAATTTAGCTGTTACTGGGTACAGTGCTCTAAGGCTGCCACATTTCACCTGCTTCATTAGTGGTTTCCATTCTAATCCCCTGCTCAAAGCAGTCCCCTTGAACTGGTTTCCTAGGACAATGTCTCATTGGGGTTTGAATATCATCAAGGAAAGCCTCCACGACCTCTCTTGGCAGCTTCTGCCAGGGTTTAATCTTCCTCACACTAATGATAGTTCTTTCTTATATTTAAACAGAGTTTTTTGTATTTTAGTTTGTGCCTTTTTCCTCTTGTCCTTTCACTGGATACTACATGTGAGAGTCTGACTGTTATTTGTTCTTACTTTTTTTTTGTTATGTTTTATGTCATAATACAACATAATACATCATAATGTTATGATGTGAATATTAGACATGTTACTATCTTTCATGTCTTATTATTAGTTCTTGCTATATTCCCCCATCAGGTATTTCTCTGCATTGAAAAGCCTCACCCATTTATTTACACAATTTTTTGCTTTCTCTCTATGGCCTCGGTGGTTTCCTCAATGCTGACCCTGACTCCAGCATGTATTTCATTCACCTCAAGGCCCACTCTTTCTCCTTAAAGTTACTTGAGTGCATTAATGCTTCATGGAGCAGCAGTACTGCCCTTACAAACACGTTGCAAGATCAAATTTCAGGAATGACATGGTGAATAAGAAAACACTGTTTTAGCTAAATTTCTTCTGCTGCTCACACTGAAGCCCAGATGCCTTCTAAGTGCAGAAAAGGAAACCATCTTCTTCTTTTGGCAAGTCCTGCAAGAAAGGTTCAGTGGGAAGGAAAAAAACAAGAGGTGGAATATAGATGCCACTCCATCATAATTTCAAGCACTTGGCCCTGGGAAGCAATCCAATGCATGTGACATACTGCTCAGTCACTCTGTACAATCACTGCAAAGCAATCAAGCCCAGACACTTCCCCCTCTCCTCTGACAACTCCCCACAGGGGCTGTGTGCACCCCAGCAGCAGCTCTGTCTGCTGGGGAGTGTTGTTTACTTTCTTCACAAGCAACACACAGAACTTGGGGAAAAGTTATGCCCCTTCATCCATTTGGAATGATGGCCACAGAGCCTCCCTCTAGGACAGGTGCCAGGAAGAACACAGCTGAAACTTCGAGTGTCCTTGAAAGCATAGGAGATAGAGCCTGTGTTTTCAAGAATCTGTGTAGGCCACAGACTGAACCTCATGTCAGAAAAGAGCTTTAAGCAGCTGGGCAGGATCCTCTAGGGAACATGCTCATGGCTAAGCTTTGGAAGCCAGACTGCAACTGGAATCTGTGGGACCAGTAAAAGCTGGTCAGAGGGATCCTTGTGACAGACTGGAAGCTGGGTTGCTTTGCTAATGGCAAAGTAGAACTGATGTTCAGGTGCTGCTTTCTGCATCAAACTACTTACCCTGGGATAAAGATTACTCCTTTTCTGCCACTGACATGATGTCCTGTTCTCCAAACACATCAATCTTTTAAAAACTGACAGCAGCCTCAAATCCCCACCTCCAGCTGTCACTGCTTTGGCTGTGAAGCTTCCTGGCACTGTACTTGAGAGGCTTCTCTGCCTTCTTCTGATCCCAGAGCTTTATAAGCTGCATTGACTCAGTAAACTGAAGCTATTTAAAACTACTGATGCTTGATGGTAAATTCAGGCACTTAGAAGTTGTGAAATAATAGATCTGTGCAATTGCAGTTTTGTTCTCTTTAAATTCATTTTGGGCTGTCCTATCAGTGAGAACATGAGTTATTTGCTTTAATTGTGGGTCTGACATTAAAATCAGCACCATCCTAAGCATACACAGAGGGGAAATAATTACAGTGGCACAAGCAGTAAAATAATTTCCTTGTCTAAGCACTTGCCTTTGTAATCTAATAACAGTGAACCAGTTATTATCCTCCCACCCTTCCTCTAATATCTCTCTTCCTTCCTCTCTCCCTTTCTTCCTCCCCATCCGTAGTACCTCTCCCCACTGAAATATCAGCAGCACTTGCAGCTCTGAACATTGCATATTGAATATTGAACTGAGATTAAAGACAGTCAGTAACTACCAAGAAGGAAAGCTACACCCTTAAAGCCATGGAGGGTTTGCAGAGCCCTGGATCAAGACCAAAGCAGTGTTACTGTAAGGTCTGACCTGAGTGTCCTTCTGCCATTTGCAAACAGAAAACTTCTGCTGTACATGCTGCTGCTCTTACACACTGTTATTAGGTAGTAGGGCCACAGACCAGATCCATTCGACACGAGTCTGTCCACTTCTTTCTGCTTTAGGAGTTAAAGAGTGAAAGAAGGATTGGTGCCTCCAGTATCATTTTATTCCTGAAGCATATGTGCTGAGTGAAGGAGGTAACCTAAAATATCTCTCTCAAACTTCAGGTTTTTTCTCCTCAAAATACAGTCTGAGTGTCTTTGTTCTACATTAAAAAATTTCAATGCCTTATGCTTGGTGAAGGAGCACAAATTCAGCCAACAATGTGTGATTTTCATCAGTAAAGACATTCCTTAACCCTTATTTTCCTGAGTAATTAGGTTAGTTAGTTTGACTTACAATTAATTACATACAGGATTCTTTAAGCATTTCCTATCTCAAAATCTGTGGGGGGTTACAGGCTAAAACCTAAGGTCTGTGGAACAGCTTGGAAAAAACCCCAAAATTATAACATTAATTGATTAAAAAACAATGTGGACCTTAAATCCGCTCTTCACTACATTAATTATCTCATTTCTTCCCCAACAGGTTCCATTTGTAGTGTACTAGTGAGTCCTTTATCATGAGGATTTTTTTTTCTTCACTGGCTGTCTTGTACAGATAAAATCTTAACATGGCTCATGGTACCCATGGTTGTCAGGTTTGTGCTCTCTACCAAGCTCAGCTGTTTGATTCAGCCATCAGAAGTCACTAGGGAGGATCTCATGCCCACTCGAATTCAGTTCTCTCCTCTCCCTGGTAACTAATTTATCCTGGGTTAGGCAGGAAAAGGATTTTGTATCGAGGCTTACATCCTGGTATTAAGCAAGGCCAAAGCAGGCAGGATGCTGAAAGAAGGTGATAGCAGGGATGGCAGGGACATAGATCACACAAATTTGCTTCCCTTGAAATGGTGGCGAGTTGCATGTTTCATGCTGGTAGAGAAACAGATGGAAAAAACCATCAGATAGGCTTGGCATTTGATTGCTCCTTTGCTTCCAGGGCTGTCACACCCAGCAGTGACTCCATGGGGTGCTATTTCCTCTGGGAGGGCTCCTGATGCCAGCTGAAATGCCTCACAGCTATCTGACAAAAGGTGTTGAAGTGGTGCAAAATCCTTCTGCCAGTTCAAGTATGCTCAAAAGAAGTTTGAAGGAGCAGTTTTGTCCCTAAAGGCTTTCTTCTTTTTCTTTCTTTTCTTTTTTTTTTTTTTCCCTTATCAGGAGTAATCTGTCCTTGTCCAGATGGCATTAACATTACAATGTCCTGGGTAATTCAACAGAAAAACGATCAGAAATCCACAGCAGACTTGAATTGGGGCAGTTAGTGGGTGGTTATCCACAGTCTTAACCAGAGCAGATCCCTGTCCTGACTTACTCAAGGTGTCTCTATGATCAGAGAACTCAGAAGTCACAAGAAATAAGATCTTATTTCAAGCTCTTCCAACAATTGCCACCTTCACCTTTGGCAGGTTGCTGAAACTCTGTGCCCCTCTTCTAACTGGAAAAAAGGGAATAATATTTACTTTTCCATGTAATGAGGTAGGAAGTATTGCTACACGAATATGTACAAACAACTCTTAGCTCCTCAGTAACTCACATCTATTAGTCTGTTCAGGAGCATTTTGTTGGTCTCAAGAGCTGCAAAAATTTTTGCTTCTGCTGTAACCTGTGTGGGAGTAGATCAGGACTAACTCTCCCGAAGTTAATAATAAAACCAGGCTGAGTAAATGCAGAATCAAACACTCCCAGTAATGGAACACCCCAGACTTACTCTCACAGGAGCTGAACTTTCTTGAGCCATTTTCAGAGTCTTTACAAACTCCTGTGACAAAAGACAATTGTTTCACATTTTCACTTCATCAGAAACCTGTACAGATCTAACACTGCTGAATCTGACCTGTTTCTCAAGTTGAGAGTTCAATTTTCTAACCTGGAAAGCAGTTAGGTTTTCAATCTGGGCATTTTACTCCCATGCATGGACGCTTAAATCTCATTAAAGAACATGTAATCTACAGTAAGAAATGTGAATATAAATGTTACACAGTGAGTACAGACAAGTCTACAAAATTACAGTGAAAATTGTATTAGTGGGCTTTTATGTTTTCCCCAAAGAGTTCTGGAACCTGTGTCCAGGGGTGCGCAGGCACAGCATCACCAGCCAGGCAACAGACAGGATTGTCCTGCTCTGTTCTCACTGGTGTGGCCTCACCTTGAATATTGTGAGCAGCTTTGGGCACCACAATGTAACAGTATAAGAGTATTAGAGAGCGTCCAAAGGAGGGCAATGAAGATGGTGAAAGGCCTTGAGGGGAAGCCAAATGAGGAGGGGCTGAGGTCACTTGGTCTGTTCAGCCTGGGGGAGACTGAGGAAAGACCTCATTGCAGTCACAGCTTCCTTGTGAAGCCAAAAGGAGGGGCAGGCACTGATGTCTTCTCTGTGGTGAGCAGTGACAGGAGAAATGGCCTGAAGCTGTGTCAGGGGAGGTTTAGGTTAGGTATTAGAAAAAGGTTCTGCGCCCAGAGGGTGGCTGGGCACTGGAACAGGTTCCCCAGGGAAGTGGTCACAGCACTGAGCCTGAGAGACTTCAGGAAGTGTTTGGACAATGCTCTGAGGCACATGGTGTGATGTGCAGGGCCAGGAGCTCGGCTTGGTGATCCTTGTGGGTACCTTCCCAATCAGTTTATTCAGTGATTCTGTGAGGAATCTTTCACACCATTTACCACTCACGAAGACCACACACTGAATGCATCCAACCACTTCATCTCTACCATATCTATTTGACTCAGCTGTTGCTGAATGACGGGGATGGTTTCAAATGTGGAGTCATTCCTTGGCTGTACAAAGCACCAGCTCTGACATCTCCATCTGTGTAACTCTGCTATCTGAAATCAAGTGGTCCTGTGCCACTTACCAGGTTTCATATGCTGCTTTTATCTTCCAAACGTGCCTGGCAGAATACTGTTATGATGCATTCATCCTCTGAAAATGAGGAAGACTTAAAACTTCAGATTTAGCTGCAGCTATATTACATTGCCTCAGAGAGCTGAAATATAATAAGTAAATCTCATATACATGGTTCCCACTACTTATAGACCTTGACTAGTTTGTTGGGTTTTGTTTCACTATAATGTGTACTGAATTCTCTCTGAAACATTCTTCTGTCTTTTTAAGACATCCAGGACAACCTGAAGTTCAGTAAAAATGTCTCTGTTTTGGTGTAAGGTGGATTTCTTTTCAAAGCATGCATTATTTTCTGGGGGGGAAAAAAATCAGGTGGTCTGTAGCTCTGGACTCTGCATGTGAGAAAGAAGTCCTTAGGACATGCAAGAGGAGAGGTGCAGCTCCAGAGCATGGATGCATGCAGAGCAACCATGGCCTCACAACAGGGACAGCAAACTTTGAGGGTGACTGATACCAAATAGCTTTGAGAATATACTGTAGCCTCTGGTTACCCTGACCCATCCAAACCTGTCAGGGACAAAAAATGGTTCCAGCAGAGCCCTATACTGTCTCTCTGTAAAAGTGGCCACAGCACAGGCTAAGGGCAGAAGACAGTCATGTAGGAAGAATTTAGCTCCAAATGCAGTGGGGATCCTGACTTCTATGTAGATAGCATTTAATTCAGCTTGTGCTGCTGCCAAGAATTTAGGTTGCAGACTTCTTTTCTCTCATCCTCCCTCAGCTACAGTCCTGTCTTGGCTCCTTCTGCACAGTGGCTGCCAGGATGCTGATCTGCAGGATCCTGAGCTCCCCTTCCCCTTGAATGCCCCCACCTTGCTCCAGCTCCTGTACTCAGCTCCCACTAGAGCCACCAGCCCCCATTTCACCCAGGGGGAAATGAGTGTGGGGGAGTGCCAGGTTCCCCCACTCGGCCGTGGCTGCGCTGTGGCGAGCACAGATCATCCCCTCAGTGCTGCCCCAGACGCCCCAGAATCGTTGCCTTATAAAGACCATTTTGTCTGTGGCTCACGCTCATGCCCTGTATACATAAAGAGAAACTGAAATGTTCCAGGCCCCGCTGTCATCTTGTGAGCAGAGCAGTAATATATGGCCTTGTGACTCCTTCTCACCAAGCCCGCTGCAGAGGTTGAGTTCCTCCCTTCAGCCGCCACTCCAGCCAGGGTGGCACCAGCCTGGAGAGCCCGCTGCCATGAGGGACCCCCTGGGATGGCTTTGCTCAGCACTGATCCTTGCCATTCATGTTTTTCCCTAAGGTGACGGTTGGCTGAAGGCCTCCATAAGAAAAAGTCTCAAATTCCTGGTACTGTATTGCCTTTACAGCACACAGACCATTTTACAACCCTGTTAACAACCACATTGTCAGCTTGGTATTAAAACAGTACAGTTTTCTGAAGGGAACTGTAGTGGAAGATTACCTCAAGATCTCAGCCAGGACAATTCACATCTTTCCACTTAAAAAACTGCAAGAATGCAGAAGACCAGAGTTTCACCCTCACTCAGCATGTGTTTCATGGCAAGAGAAGGGCAGCACAGCAGGAGGTTGGATATGCTGGACCTCAAATTATAACTCGCTGAAACAGCTCGGAGCAGCCAAATGGCTGTTGCTACTGAGTGAAATGAATCGGGCATAATTTCTCTTCAAAACAGTGTCACAACTGAGGCCGTGGCACAGGGCAATGGGGTCGGGTAACTCTCACTCTCCTTCTGTCATTACAGAGGAAAATCAGGCTCCAGGGCCTTATGTTTTTCCAGTGAGAGATATAATGAAACTCATCTTTATTTACAGGAACTCTGGGCAACACCTGTTTTGCACACAAGAATGTGTGCCTACTGGTGGTAAGGAAATCCCTCTGTCCTATTGATCTGTTGTCATTCACTCTAGTCAAGAAAACCTTGTGAAGTGTGTCACAACCCTCTCTCTAAGCAGAGATTTAGACTGAATATGTATTATTCCCTTAGATTTATTGCTTTGTGTATGCCAACATGCATCCTGCATTCAGTTCTAATTATACAAGGAGTGACCTCTTCTATTTACAGAAGGAGAAGCTGATCAGGTAAAATTTCTTTTTTTTTTTTCCCCTTTTAGGCTACAGGAGCCCTTCTGACACAAATATGCTGAAAGTTTTTATATCAGCTGATTTATGTTGAATGACCTGCTTTACCTTCAGGCTTATGTTAACAGATTCTAATTGAAGTCAGTCCCGTTAATTCATCAGTACTGTATTTCCTCAGCAAAGATGTTTGACAGCATACACTGCTGTAACTTCCCATATGATCCTTTCTGTCATTCCCAGGCAAGGTTGGGACAGACACCTGCCATACAGAGAAGTGAGGGACCAAAGGCCATCACAGCTCACCACACTTTCCTGTTTTGCTTTTGTTTTGCCAGGTTAGGGGGAGCTTTTTGTGCCTGTCCTCAGTCAGGCTGAGATTTGGCCATCAACAATTTATGAGAGTATGCAGTGACAGGACAGGGGGAATGGAGTCAAACTGAAAGGGAGTAGGTTTAGATTGGAGGTTAGGAAAAAATATTTCCTCTGAGAGTGGAAAGGTACCCTGGAACAGATTGCCCAGAGAAGTTGTGGATGCTCCATCCCTGGAAGTGTCCAAGGACAGGTTGGACAGGGCTCTGAGCTGCTGCTCTAGAGGAAGGTGTCCCTGCCCATGGCTGGGGGTTGGAATCAGATGGTCCCTAAGACGCCTTCCAAAACAAGTGATTCTGTGATTCTGTGATCTCCCAGCCATTCCCCACTGTGTGAGAGAGGTGACGGGACAGTCCATCAGGATCCACCTCCTCTCGGATGGCAGACAGACAGGGGAGAGGACAGACCTGCAATGCAGATGTAGGGAGAGAAGATCTTGACATTACATACCCTCAAATATGCTGCAGACCTACAAACACTGAATTTGGAACACAAACATATATATTATATATATAGTATTTCCTTAAGGTATTTATATATATATATACACACACATACAAACATAGAAGAGTCAAACTTTAAGGCCATTTACAACAAATTAGCTACTTCTTGGTTCAATGCACTCAGAAGATCTATGTCATCTGTAACAATATGAAGGAGAGAATCGACCAACAAAAAGCTCTTAACTAAAACCTGGATTTAATTTTTTTCTCCACAAAGCAGGCATGTGTGCTCTGCTGTCTGCCAAAAGACCCAGAGCAAATTCTGAAGGACAAAGGAGATAAACAAACAGCAGTTTAAATTAGCAAACCACAGATTGATACACAGCATATGCAGCTAGAGCAAAAGTGAAAGCTTAGGGAGAGGCTTCACAAGGCATGAAGATTGTTTTGCCAGAAGCAGGATAAAGACTTGACTGCAGCCTAGAAACAGCCTCAGAGCAGCAGCACCCAGCTCCCCACAGCTGCTATATTTACAAGACTAAAATTATTTTCTGCAAAAACTTCAGGCTGGTTGTTCTGGTACCTGCAGTTATAGTCCAGACTTTGCAAAGAAAATCCAGGTGTGCTGACTACAGTCTACTAATACAATATAGAGTGTGTAAAAACAGTTATTCTGGGAAAGAAATGCTTGTAGTCATTTCATCAAATTGGAAGGGTTGAAAAACACGGGTTTAGGAATAGAGATACAACTCAGTTGCATAAATAAGTAATTTACTGCCCTCAGAGTGTTTTACAGAGTTCTGTCTGACCCCATCTACTCCTCCCATAGGGCATGGCTGTCCAGTAGACCCCGTGCTTCATCCATCAGTGCATGTGGATGTCTCATATGCCATACAGGAGACTGGGTCACAGCAAAATAGCCCTGATCCCTTGGTGTCAGGAGCAGAGCATTCACCATAGCCAGATAGGCCCATGAGGACGAGAAAAAACAATATTAAATACAAGTATAGAAATTATGGGGAAAAAAAACCCCACAAATTTACAAGAAGGAGATGAATAGCAAATGGATAAAAATTTTGCTACTACCAAGTGTGACTTGAAAAAAGTTAGAGCAAAGACCAGAATCCAATGTTGCATACACTAATGTTCTAGAAAAAATATTTGTGATGGGAGGTACAAGCCCTAACTAGATGCCAGTCACTGGGGGCACCCCAGGGACCCTGGGGTACCTGCTGACCCTGCTTTGACCACACAGTTTGCACAGAGGCTGCCTGGTCTGTGATTGCATGTGGAAAAAATTTACTTGCTCTCTCTAAGTTATGATTTCTTCTATCCAGAAACATGACACAGCTGATGAGCATATAATCAACGTCATAGTCAAGGTATTTGCCAGAAATAGCACACTGATAATGGCAGTGGTAGACAATGGACCACAGCTTACAAGTTTAAAAGTCAAAGCCCTTGCAAATCATGCAAACATTTTACTTCAAATGAAGGATATTCACTGTGCAAATATTCTGTGGATAGTAGTGTTACAACAGCCAACTATTTTAACAGGTTATAGCATGCAGATTGTAAGGAAGCCAGATGTTTTGTGAAAAATAACCACAAAATGTAGAAGAGCTCATGTGAATGATAGAAAATAGAAGAAGACTCAAGTGCCAACAGCCTATAAAATTGCCTTAAGAAAATCTGGAGTGAATTATATCAGAGGAATGCCTGTGAAGGGAGGAAAAGAGAGGGATATAACCACACTGAGAAAGTTTCATCAGTGCAGGTCATGGAAATGGACTGGTTACAAATGTAAGATGGGGTATATGAATAAAAGATACTATATGGCTAAGGGAATGGTGGACATAAGCAGCCCATGACAGATGGTAACAGCTGAAAGACTGAGAAGGATATGAATAAATGAGAAATTTATTTAAGGAAGTACTCTAAAGAAAATTCAGTCACATCTTCAGTAAAATATTTTGAAAGAAAGTCTGGCTCAGGGGGATTTCTGAGAGGAGATGGCAGGGAAGAAAAAGTGAAAACTGTGCAACCTCTAACTTGAAGAGGAAGGAAGGAAGATTAGGCAATGATTGTTCAGCCTATGACAGGTTCATGGGGAAAGGAAGAACTCACCTTTGCACTGGGTGAGGAAGATAAAGACGGGGCAGAAAAGATTCAGATGCACATGCAAAAATAAAGCTGGGTTTTTTCAAGGGCAAGACGCTGAAAATAGGAAAGGTGTAGAAGAACTTATCCATGGTGAAGAAAAACTGCCACAGGACTCATGACCAGGTTCGTCTTTGCATCAGATCTGAGATGGCCACAAAACGGAGAAGTTCTCTGGGGGTCTCTCAACCATTGGAGCAGCAGGGACACTGGAACTGCTTCCTGACAAAGATCTTTTAGCCACGATCCCTTGCTGGGGACAGACTGAGACTGTTACACTGACTCTGCCTGCTGAAGACTTCATTAGAATTTTGCTGGATATGGGACCAGGACAACCCACTAAAATATAAAGGGTAAATGCTTTGACAAAGGTTATAAACAGAACAAGTACAGTAAAGAAATAATAACAGAAATGCAGCAAAATGTATGTGCATAACAGAGGACTGAAAATAAAAAAAAAGACCTTTGAAAAGAGTGAAGAAGGTAGAATTTTGTGGACATAACAAAATTGCTAGCAATTGCTAGCACTCAAAATAACATCATTGCTAGCAAAGGAGGTATCACTGTCTTCATTAGCCAAAAATAAAAGCCAAAACCAAACCTGCAAAGATGGATTTGACTTGAAGAATTAGGCACCAGGATGAAGCCTGGACTTTCTCTAGTTCCATTCAACAGCCAAAGGTGTGAGTAAGATGAAAAGCAGGAACCAGTCAATGCTAAGGAGTGTCACAGATGTCAGAATGTGAAACAAGAAGACTGAAGACAAAGAATTACAGCAGTAAGACACATAAAGTCTATAACCAGGAACTCTGCCTGCCCCAGGGCATCATGTTATTTGCAGGAAATTCTAGGACAAGGATATTGAGGGGAGAATTTCATGCAGAAATTTTTCTAGTCTGTGGTATCATCTAAAAGGAGTCGAACCACAAGTGGTCTGATTCAATAGTCAAAACTCTTCTTGAGAGACGTGGCATTCTGCTTGCGACCCCACAGGCCACACATCCCCCGTGGAGACCAGATGCTGGATGCCACAGATAAAACATTATTTGCAGCTTTGCTGAAGACATTTTGCAAGAGCCCACAGAAAAAAAAAAAAAAAAAGGAAATACCATTACAGAAGGTAGAGCATATTAGTTGTTATGGAAGATCTTGTCTACCCTTGCTTATCCCAGGGCAGAAGGTTCCAAGTACCTCAGTGTTTGCTGGCACTGCAGGCTCATCACACCTCTCTTCTCCCTGCTGTCCTACAAGCATCCAGACAGGAAACAGACCTGCTCCTGCATCACATAAGGATTTAAATCAGACATCCAGGAGAGGAAAGAATGTGTCAGCAATGATACCTGACCTCTGAAAGCAAGTCAAATGTGTTTGCTGGTGATGTGACAGATTGAAGATATCAGATGCAGGTTGTGAGATTTTTGTCCATTTTAATTCCCAGCTTTGGTGTAGGGTCATAACCTCAGAGAAGTGCAGTTCCACTGTCCTGAAAATTTGACAGAGTTACCAACACCTTCAGAACTTACAGGTGAAGCATGTAATTCCATCATCTAATTTTGGAGGAGGCTACTAGGAACCCCTTCCCAGCTCAGGAGCAGGTTGCTGCCTGAAGGGTTGGCAAGTCCAGTGTGGGCACTACAGTGAAGCATCAGTCACTTTTTAAAGACGAAGAGCTGGAAACTTGCTGTAACTATGTAAACAGCAGCATGTATGCTTTATCCCCAGGACACTGAGTGATTACATCACAATGCTAAGGAATAAAGGTGCTTCACATTCAGAGGGATCATAGTGTAGCTGAAACATCAACTGTTTAGGTCTTTGCCTATTTTCAGTGACGTGAATGTCTACCCACACTTCATGCCATTGAATGTATAATTGTAACAGGACACTCAAATTGCAATTTTATTCTTCCTGAAGTTGACAGTAGGAGACAGTAAGAGCTCTTTATTATCAACAACAATGCCCAAGGTTATGTGTATTTGGAGGGGAAGGGGAGCAGGGAGTAGCCAAGGGGTCAGCAGTCCTCCTCTCCCCATGAGCACTACCTGGTTTAACACACTCTCCAGGCCATGAAACACTAGAATGTTCTGTGCCTGTGCTTCCAGCTCCAACAGCAGCTGTGCCCAGCTGCACTTCAAGGTACTCAGTCTGCATCTGTATCTGTTGGGTTGCACACATCAGCCAAAAGCCTCCTGGTAATAAGTGCAAAACCACTTTGCTGATAGATAAAGGAACAAGAGTAGGAAACTTTGTATGTTTTTTATTGCCTATATAAATTGTCAATGTGACTTTTTTATAAGATGAGGGTAAAGGCCAAATTGATACTAGATTTGCAGGAACATTCAGCAATGACTCTTCCAGAAGTCTGAGGGAACATTTGCACTGTGTAAAATCATGCTATTACTGAGGCTTATTTGCAAATTAGTTATGAAAAATGGAATTTTAATTAGATTTTAAGTGGCAGTCATGGGTTACTGTAGTTCATTGTAGGTAGTTCTGTCTTGAAAACGTTGCACAAACTTTAATTAACTAATTCACTTGAAAGAGTAGAAAAATTCACAAGCAAATCTGTAAATTAAGAAATATAACCAAATAAGGTTAGTGGTGATGTTTTGGCCAAGAATTTCAGGGAAAAAAAAAGACGTGTTTCTGTAACAGCCCTTTGAGCAATATGGTTACTCTCAATAATATTCACTGATTTCTTCAGGCATGCTTCTAGAAATACTAGAAAGTCATACTTTTTCTAATCACAAGTCTTTCAGTCTACTTGCCATCATACCACAGCTTATTTTTGCTTTAACCTTTTACTTTCAAAGTTAACAGTTGCTCACAAATAAGGTTTAATATATTCAAGATTCAAATAGTTCATACCAACAGAGCTAATCCTGCATTTTTGTTTTCCCACAGGAACATTTGTTTGTGCCTTCTATGTCTGTTGTAGATTTAAAATATTGGCTTTGATACAAAACATGCATTATTTATAAAAGAGTGGACAAGAGGCAAATTGCTAGTATACTTCCTGAGCTATTACACACCATGTTATGGAAATGTTATTAAAATGCCCTATTTCACAATCAGATCAGCTTCAGCAGCATTCAATACCAGAGAAAAATTAAGTGATAGGATTATGCAAAACTTGTTGAGGAAGATATTGTTCTACATCAAGCTAAATTGAGAGTTCCCTTCCTTCAGGAAACTGGAATTGTCATTATTCCTTTTCATCCTGTTTTATGATCCTGAAGACAGTTGGCATTTCTGCATTTCTTTCATTAAAAAAGCACTTCGTAATCACCAGGACTTCAGCAAAACGCAAGACACAAATTTTATAAAGTGGATTTAGAGGAGGCCACGAAGATGATCAGAGGGCTAGGGCACCTCTCCTATGCACACAGACTGAGAGAGCTGGGGTTGTTCAGTCTGGAAAACAGAAGATCTGGGGGAAACTTTTCAGTACTTAGAAGTGGCTTACAAAAAAAGTTGGTGAGATGCTTTTTAGCAGGTGAGTGACAGGACAGGAGGCAACATTTTTAAACTGAAAGAGGTCTAGATCAGATAGCATGAAACACTTACTATGAGGAGCATGACTTGAAAGGATTGCCCAGAGAAGTTGTGAACTCCCTGTCTCTGGAAGCCTTCAAGGCCAGGTTGGATGGGCCTTTGAGCTACCTGGTCTAGTGGAAGATGTCCCTTTCCAGTCCAAACCATTCTGTGATTCTCTGAATCTATTAACAGATATAAATTCTGCAGCAGTTTTATTTATTGTTATACTAGTCAAACAAGTAGTTAGTATTTTTCACCAATTGTTATTTTTCCATCCTCAAATACATCAGTAGCTGTATTCAACTTTTTAAAGGTTCTGTTTCAAAGTATCTTCTGGAGAAGCACGGGACAGGAATTCCAAAGCTTCTGATTAGGAAACAATAGGGTAGAAAATCACATTGAAACAAGGCTAAAAATCTTTGCTTCCAGTCATCTCAGCGATAAACTTTCATTTTCTGTTGCAGTCTATCTCCATAATTAGAAAGAGTTTGTTGTTTCAAGTAAAGTTGTCCCATTCTCTTCCCACTGGCAGAGCAAGCTACATCAAACTACATTTTCATAATATATCAGCCAGGGCAGTCAGAGGCAAAGTCCTGTGCTGCAGTGACAGATGCCATTTCTGAGGAACGCCAGCCAAATAGAGATATTATGACAAAGTAAAAAATTACCTATAAAATTCCAATTTTTCCCCCAGAAAGTACAGTTTCCAAAGTAGACTGGAAGTTTATAGCCAGTCCTAATCACTTCAAAAACGTAAACTGCTTTCTTGTCATAATCAGGAAAGCATTGGATGAAGCATGAAGTTAGTCTCTTCCCATTCCTACATGCATCTGGAAAACAGATCCTGGCTGAATGACTTGTACATACACGAGGTGGGAGCATGCACCCTGTGTTTTCTAGCACTTTCCTTTGTGCAAAGGACACAGGAGCAGAGAAACTCTTGACTCCAGCTTCATCCTACCTCTTGCAGCAGCTAGGGGACATAGCCAGGCAGCAAAGGTGTAATAAATGTCAGCCTTAGGTAAAACAGTACTGTAGCTCCAGGAAGGCTGGGATTCACTATCCTGTGGATTAACTCAATTTGCAGCTCAGAATACATTTTTGAACCAATTTTGGAAGCAAGCAATTTAAAGGTTGATCTATATTTAGAGCTGTGCCAACAAAGCAATCCAGCTGTACTGAAATATTACCCAAGAAAGCCTCTTGAAGCAAATTCAAGAAATTAGGTTATTTTACAGCCAGACACAGCAAGAGTCAATGATTTATAGTAGTTTACTCATGATTCTATGGTCAGGATGCCACTGTGGAAGGAAGAAAACAATAGGAAAATCCAGAATAAGTAGTACTCAATTAAAAAACTGCACCAGTGTGAATTAAATGTTCATTTCAGGTCAACAGGCATTATATATTCACTTTTTAATTGAGTAGAAACAGTAAGAGATTCAGTTTTCTATTCACGTTCTCACCTCATTGCAGCAACACCCAATTGCTTTCCAGTAGTGCATTAAGCAACACCTCCTTTGTTCTCCCTTCCTCTGCCCCAGGGGAGACGTTTGTAGGATGATTTGCTTTGATAATTTGGATGCTTCTCTTTAATGTATATGTTGCAATGTATTTATGTCATAAAGGCAGGTTAAAGAACCTTGTTTACATTTGGATGATGATGTTTGGGATTATATTAGTTCCTGAGGGAATTAATTCCTTAGTCTTGGACTAGCCTTTAAAAGTTTTTAACCACCTGCATTAAGGAGATACTGTGAAGCCAAGGGGTAAATATTTTTTCATCTTCATTTTTGTCATGTTTTTTCATCTTTAGCCCATTTCTAGATTACTGGTTTTGAAAGTGAGGAGTGTGGACTCAAAGGGTATGAAAGACAATCCACCGGAATACACCAAGAAAATACATTCTGCATCATTAATAAATAAATTAATGGATTTTTACCTTTAGTTTACCCTTCTTTATTTTCATTTTGTCTATGTTTTCTAATGTAAACAATATATCATGATGACATTAGATAGATATAATTTATAAATAAAAAATACATATATCTTGGGCATGCATGCCCCAAATTTTTTTTAGTAACGGGGACACTACCAAAATATTTTGAGACCACTAATGAGAGTGCACCCTAATAACATTGAGATCCCAAATTTTGATCAGTATTCGTAAGCCAGTGCAAAAAAACCACTAATATAATCACCAAACATGCTTTAAAAACTGCTGCTGTTGTGGAGAGTTGCTACAACCTTCCTGTACCACATGGATTTCCCTGGTGCCAAGAATCCCCAGCAGAAATAGCATGAAGCTGTGTTCCGACCAAGAGGTGTAAGAAATATGAGAATAGAGCACAACAGATCTGCCAACACAAGAGTCTCCTGGCCAGGAATGATTAAACATTGCTGGCTTCATGAGTTGCTTTTTGGGTACCAGCACAAAACCCAGAATTGCTCCCAAACTGCAGACTGAACTGATTGTGGGTCTGTGCATTTGCACCAAGGAAACTGCAGTGGACATGTAAATTCTTCAAAACTAATTTGAGGATCTCTTCTGCCTTCCAGAGACTTCTGGCTGAAGAGCTGGTACCTTTATGTTGTGTCCTTGAAAACATAATGGAGCTGCTGATATGAGTGTTGATGTGTTTGGGTGACCTGTGCTAAGTGCATTAACGTTAGCACCTGGTTTTGGAAATGTAGCCTCCCTAGATTAAATCAAATTATTACAAAGCTGCTAACTGTACTTTTAAAAATCCACATGAAAAGACTTTTTTTTTAAGTAGCCACTTTGATTTAATCTCAATAGAACTATACCTTAACCCATTCTCTGGCATACAAAAACAATTAAATATTTTCTAGTTTACTCACACCTTCCAGAGAAGCCTAATAGTTAGACTGAGGTAAGTTTTCCCGAATAAACCAGGTTTTTACACTTTAAGTAATTTAATAAATCAGGGTTCACACTTTAGCACTACTATAAAAATGGGGGGATGTGGGAGGGGAGGAGTTCCTAGTGAAAACAAGAGATGCCTTTCTGAAACACCCATTTAGCAATAATGTTCCCCACAGCACATTAAAAGCTGTTGAGATGTAGTAGATTAGGACAACTGCTTGTCCACACCACAAAGAGGAGAAAGAGGAGGGGGAAAAAGGTTGTTGAGCAAGAACACTTTTGAGGGGTGGCACCCGAGGTGCTGATGCTTCTGAAACACACTCTAGGTTCATGCCATAGAGAAGGGAATAGTGACCAATATTTCAGCAACACTTTCTTAGGCCTTAAAGAGAGTGCCCAAGAAATCGATGGGTATTCCTGCTAAGATTCTGATTCAGATAAGGGAATGCATTAGGTGCAAGGTCACCAACACTGCATGTGGGAACCCCTTGCAGTACTGTGTGTGGAGAGAAATGTTTTGGCACAGCTTTGATGGTTTGGCTTTGGGAAAAGGTACATCAGGGAGAGGGATGGCACAGTGCAAAGGAAGTCAGTGTTGCTGTGGAGTCCTTCCCTTGCTTGCACGAGCTTGCTTTGGGAAAAACAAAAAGAAAAGGGAGCATTAGCTCAGGGAATGGCTAGAGAAGTCGGCAGGGGATCTTTCTAAGGATAAAATGGAGTGTCAGGGTCTTAAGCCCACTCCCATCCTCCTGGGGGTTTGACTGTCTGGGCTCGGGGCCAGCTCAGAGACACTGCAGGTGGTGACCTTGAGGAAAACTCCAACTGAAAGCAAAGCAGGATGGTGTCAGCCAGGGCTGCCCCTTTCTCCTGGAACCTGCTTCAAAGTGAATTCACTTTTCTCTTCCCTTTGGCCCCTGCCTGTGTTATGCTGCAGTGGCACTGCAGCCAGGCCCCTGCATTGCCTGCCAGAGGAAAATATTTGTACGACTTTGTCTGGCATTGGCAACAGTAGAAATTGCAATATCCTACAATGAGTTTGGCAGTAACAACATTTGAGAGTGCTAACCCTGCTCCTTATTGACCAGGCATTAGCATCTTTGCTGGCAGATTTCACTCAATTTTAGGAATTTTGGTTTAAATTTGATTTTCTGAGTGATTCAATCTATCCTATATACAATAGTCTAAGAAATAATTTAAATGCCCTCCAGCAAATACAGTTATAAATCTGGCTGCTGTATAGAATTGCAGGATTAGCAAAGTGTGCCAACAATTAATTGGTTTGTGTAGTTTCTTTATCTCCTCCCAAGAAAGGAATTCACAAACATTGTCCTACAAGAAGGACATTTTAATAAGCAGAATTTGGAAGTTTCACTCCTGTTCAACACTGTGTGGACTAACTCCACGCAGCTGTGATCCTGCAGCCCATTACAACTGTTAATAACTGCTCAGTAATTAGCATAAGGCAGGCTGAATGGAGATATATGCCTTCTGTGAACTTAGGTAACTTAAGATGGGGAGTACCATTGGCCCATTAACAGATTTAGAAGTAGGAAAAATGTATAAGATTATCCAGGAAAAGGAGAATTGGATAGTTGGATAAAAAGAGAGGGATCCGTTGGATTACCCATGTCAGCAGTCAGTGTTAGGAGGAGGCTGTAACCTGACTGAAGGGGAACTGATCAAAGTCACAGGGAAAATGCAGCTGTTTAAGTACCCAGAAGGACGTCGTTCCCTTCCTGATAAGAGTGCACCTTTGACAGCTCATTCACTGCCTGATAAAGCCCGTCCATCCAAGTTGCAGGCTGAAAAATACAGGCCTACTTGGAGGCCCACCAAAGAAACCAAAGACATGAAAGAACGAAAATGTATTATTTTTCTAGTCATGAAAAGGTTGAAAACCAGGTACTTTCAGAACTGACCACTGTTCAGGCAGCTAACCTAGACGGATCAGAAACCTGTGAATAAGAAAGAATAAGAAGAATAAGAAAGAATAAGAATATAATTAGGTATAAACATGTTAAATTACTTTAAAAGAGGTTGAAGCTAAGGGGAAATGCCTTGCATTTGTGAAATCTAAACTGGTAATAGCTCTAGCCATAGGAATAACAATAATAATAAAAAAAAAATCAATCCCTTCATCATCTGAGCAGTTTGCCACATTGAGTGAGCAGATTTCAACCTCCTGTAGCACACTTCAGATCTTTCAGTCCTATTTTTTTTCTGCAAAACCCTTTGTTCTTTAGAGGTAAACACATGTTCAAGTACTTCACTGGCAAAAAAATTCATTTAGGCTGCAGGTGACTGAAACAAATAGCAGGGTTGTCCTTGTGTAGAATAAAAAAATGGAAAAAAAACACCCCAAAACAACAAAAGCCAGTTACGTGAAGCTACAACATTAAGATCAGACTAAGCGGAATTTTCCAAAAGAAAAGATAGTTAGTAGTCATAACAACAACAGGGGTAGATAAAGCACAATCTTTTCACAAGGATGTTTAGAAACTCCAACATGAAAATACAAGAAAATGGAACCTAAAAAGATTAGGAAAAGACTGTGCAGAGGATCCATGGAAAAAGGGAAGCCACTATGCATCCCATGGGCCTTTCAGGCAAGTTGTTAATGCAGCTGGAGGAGAAGGCCCTGCAACAGGAGGGACACCCCTAGAAAGTGCATGGCAAGGACAGCTCTTCACAGCCAGGCAGACAAAACTCCTCTCAGAGGCCTGTGGGCCACTGGACCCCTCTAGGTTTAAGAGTAACAGAAATCATTCCCATGACCATGAGCAAATGTACAAACTGGAAATGAAGTCTGGAGCCCTCTCACTGGATGTGAACTTCGTCATTAGAGTAAAATCAGTGTGACACAGCCCCAGAACAGACCGTCCCTCGGCCAAGGGGCAGCACTGCCACCCTGCATCCAGGTGCTGCCTGTGCATCTGGCGTCCCTGACAGGAACATCTCAAGTTTGGGATAAGGAAATGTGCATTAGATTTTGCAAGACTAATCACTGATATTCACCATTAGACCTTCTGACATTGTTCGTTGAATACGGCGGCTTTAACACCTCTGGATATTTTCAAATTGTTTTGTATTGCCGGAGTGGTGTAAAAGTACTTAACATGGAAGAGGTTTAAGCCAGGAATGTGTAACAGGAAAGGCACAGACCTGTTTGGAAGAGCTGCAGGAGTCACAGCGCAGACAGGAGTAAGTCATGTGCTGGCACTCAGCTCGCAGACAGGTGTGCCGGCTGCTCGGTGACATTATCATTCTTCCAGTTGTTTCTTACCACTCCTCTGCCCAGAGCTTCCACCCCCGCAGCTCTGTTGGCAGAAGGAATTAAGTGAGCACTCCCCCGTGTGCTTCCAACAAGTCAGATGGATTAGTCAACAAAGAAGGTTTAAACCAACTTGCTCACTTTGCCTGAAGCAAATGAAAGTGCTCTCAAACAAACCTTTTACCAGCTGAGCTACAGCAGCAGTAACTGCAGCATTGGAGGGGAAGCGTGGGGGACAAACTGCCAAAATCTTCAAGTGGCACAGTCACATCTGGAACACACTGTTTGTCCAGAGCTTTGCAAGTAAGCACAGGCTGTAGCATCTCACACACACACCTGTCCACACGTATATTTTATTTTTAGCAAATACAAAGTCAATGCAATTACACTGAAAATTCTTCCACCATGGGCTAAATTAAGGCACATTATCCCGTATTCATTGTGTACTAAGTGCATTCAATGGAACAGGTATCAAACAATGGATGGTTAGCATTCATTCATAATACCTTCCTAACCTAAGGTCACAGTGTGTGTTTGTGCAAAATTAAGTAATTGACCTGAAAAATATTGTGATTTCCTTTTCCAAATATTTATAAGGTAATTCCAAGAGGAATTATTGCCCAAGCTTAATTTGGGTTCAATTTATCTCAGAAAAAGCTGCCAATTTAGTCCAAACACTCTGCTGACACTACTAACATGAGAGTTTCTGCTATTAGGAATTACACTTTCAAGTCTTCTCCAATTGTAATCTGGAAACAAGGATTGTGAAATGACCAGATATGCCTGTGCCAGGTTGGACAGCAAAGAAATTCCAACACACACAAGTCTTCCTAAGGCATTCAGTGCTCCATAGGCAACTGGACACATGCCACCAAAATCTACCCTGGTATCTGTATTTCAGTGGCACCTGAGCACACAGCATAAGTAGAACTGCAAACTAAGGATGGCATCAAGGTTTCTGAGTTTTTCCTCATTAGCTTTGATCATTGTATCCTCTTCCTGGTACATGTTCTGTGGAGCAGCAGAGTTCAAACTACAAAGTGAGAGCTTAAACTATTTATTTTCTGCTATGATCTAATTTTCCATTTATGGGGTGTCAGGAAAAAAGTGCATTTGTTCCTGCCCTGGTAATAAGGCTCCAATTCCAGCACTTTCACTTTCCTGTGTGATCCCCACAGCAGAGAAGTGCTTTGCTTGAGAGACAAGAGTGCTTTCTCTCTTATCAGTCAACTTCCAGCATACAAAATCCCTCGATAGTAGGAGTACTGGAACTGAAACTTTCACATGCCCAAGAACAGAGATTCAATAGCACAAAAATCATGTTAGTGAGCCTTGAAAGCTCTTTGAAAGAAATCTTGAATCTTCCTTACTGAACATCCAATGCAGAGATGTACTCTAGGGATAGGACAACAACACATCGGTTTCAGAAGTTGTCTTGGAAGAGTCAGCCTCATCATGAAAGTGTTTCCTAGGTCACTGCAGGAACTTCAGGACACAAATAATTACAGTTGTAACATGCTATTATTGGTGCATTTCTGTTGAAAATGTTTATGATTGGTACACACTGGAACGGCACGATGTTTCTCATGGCATGATCTACTTCTCACTCATTTCTATAAGAGTTATACCAGACTTCAAATATTCTCCTCGGCTGCCACAAAAGGAGACCTTATGTGACACCTAAGGTCCCTTCCAACAAAACCATTTATGATTCTATGGATAACACAGAGGTATCCATCATGCCAGAATGAGAATTTAATCCTCAGAGTCTTGCACAACAGGTTTTAGCATCTAAAAGCAGAATGTCCTACGCTTTTGTGTGGGAGCTTGCAATTTGTTCACTGAAAACCTAATTCCGCAGTATATACAAACACACATTTAAAAGTTTTGGTAGAGTGAGCTTTAACCAGTACTGAATATGAAATACATTAGTGATTATATTAATCCACAAAGGAGTTTCGTAAGCCAATCTCCCCATATACATATATATATATATATATATGTATATATACACATACAGTGATGAACAGGATTTTATGTGATGCTCACTCCCTTTTCACAGCATTATGACCATTTATTTTAAATATTGGACAAAAGAAAAATAAGTAACACGTAATGCCTTCCTAGACTGTGTCCCATGCACAAAGTACTACCAGTGACCAGTTGCATAGTTATATTTGGATTTTTCTAGTTTTAGAGCAAAATACCACACTGCAGTAGTGTATACAGTATTGAGGTATCAATTATTAATTCTGTTGTCTTGTGTGAGGCACTGGCTTTTCATTTGCAGGAAGCTGAATTAGTTTATGTTTCTTTCCAGCTGAACAGTGGAAGATTTCTACATCTTTCTGTAACACAGGAGAAAGAAGCAGAAAGAACTAAAGGACTATCAGAGACATAGATAAGGAAGCTCCATGTTGTGTCTGGAGAACCAGATTTCAGACTGAATAAAACTGCATTTTCCATCTACAGTGCTATGATAGTTAACCTCCAAAGATTTTTTTTACCTTCACTGTCCCATCAAAGAGTGGAAAAGCAAAGATATCCTGGCTGTAGTCCAAATGAATGAACTTTGGCAGTAAACACTACTGACTCTCAAGAGACTGTGGGTGAAAAAGGTATGTTAAAAAATTACCAGGAGGTGTACATCGATGGTTATATTTTAATTATGAGCTAATTAGTAGCATGTGGGTTTGTCAGGGGAACTGAAAAGTTGGAGAAGAAACTGCAGTGTTGCTACAAAATAAATACATTTTTGCACAGCATCTCAGGATGTTTTTGGAAATATTTTGTCCTACTATGAACACAATGGAAAACCACATTTGCAACACAACAGTCTGAAAATGAGAATTTCTGCTAGGAAGATTAAGTGGTTTGCAAATTTTTTCAAATTACTCAGCAACAAAAAGTACCATGCGAAAGTTAAGATTACCTAGGGAGACCTGTGTCAGTGAAGACACGTGGTGAAATGCAATGTATAAACAGACCAATGCAATCTTGATTCTTGTGTGGCACAGCCATTATTGGACAATTAAGTTAGCAACAATGATTCAGTTTTGTTCCCTTTTCCGAGCGCACTGCTCAGCGGTGGAATCCCTCACAGTGAGCTAACAGCAAAGGCATGGTGAGACCATTTGGGAGGAGCTCCTGCAAACGCTCAGCACCCGGGGACAGTCTGGGAGAGTGCCTCTGAGAAACTCACTGCAACTTTAGGGCTGGCCCTGCTTTGAACTGAGTGAACTGCAGAGACTTCCTCCAATGTAAATAATTTTATGATTCTGTATCGATTTGCTACCACTCGAGATTACCTGTGGCAATCAAGTTACACCTACTTGCACTTCAGAACAGAAGCCCTACAGCTCGTTACCCTACCACTCCTCCTACGTATTTGGCATTCCTGGATGCCCACGGAACAGGTTTTTAACAGACCAGTCCAGGGTGCACTTAATGTTCCTGGAGGTCGCATGCAGTCTGCTCCATAAATGTGAATCCCAGCAGGGATTCTTCCTGCAAACTCTCTGTATACACTCACTGCCATTGCACTGATTTAAACATACAGGGAGGAAGAATCTACCCCGTGAAATATTTCTTTAAAAACGACATAAAATGGGTAAGAAATTCTAACATAGGTAAGGGCTGAGTTGGCTGATAAATGCCAACAGGTGAGAATCAATTACCAAAGGAATGCAAAATTATGGATACATCACAAAACCTAAAACTTTTTGAAGTACAGGTCTGTTTTGTGTTGTATGGAGGCTGTATTATGGGAACCCTTTGCTTCAATGAACCCAGACCTGAATCATTACCTCCACCCTGTGCCCCAGCAAGGCACGGCAAATTTAAAAATTCTTTTACTCCCATCATTCATTTCACTTTGCTTAGATTTAGACCATTTTCCGCTCCTCTCCTGGAAATCTGATACTGCCTTTTACAGTTTCTCTGTTTCTTCACGACTGACTCTCCTCTTCCCCACAAATTTTAGAAAGATTTTCCTAATTTTCCCAGAATATAAATTCTTTTTCTATCAAATAACTCAGTTTCCCAAGCAATTCTTTGGAAGGAGGAAATAATTCTTGCCTATAGAATTTTTATAGTATTCTTGCAAAGTCTTCTCAAAAGCTTAAGGCCAGCTGTCCCAGACCACTGCCTATTTCCAGGCCAAGTCACGGGGGGATGCATTTTTTTACTACTGAATACATGAATGAGCATTACACGACACTGACAACACTGCACTTCCTCAGCTGGAAGACTCCACCATCCTCGGTCTCTAGGATATTTTGTTATCTGCCGCGCTGGATCTGGCTAAATGTTCTTCATGGCAGGTGGATGCGCTGATCAGCATCGGCACAGCACCGAGCTCTTTTCTGTTCCTTACTGTGCTGTCCCAGTGAACAGACTGGGAGCGCCAAAGAGGGAGGGAGGTGACACAACTAAACCGAGGACAGCAGTGCCCCGTGCTGCCGGACATCCTGCTCCCGGGCAGAGAGGGACATTACCCATCTTTTTTCCTTGGGAACCGCATACCCCTGGGGAGCGGACAGTGACTGCCGGAGCGCTCGCTCTGCTTTCCTTCTCTCTCGTTTTTCACATCCTGCGCTATTCTGTACCTTGACCTCTCAGCTTCCTCGCTTTTCCTTTTCTGCTTCCCCCCACGCCGGGCGCGGGGGAGAAGTGTCGGTGCAGCGAGCAGGTTGCCCAGAGAGGCGGTGGAGCGTCCGTGTTCCTCAGGAAGCGCCGGGAAGCCACGTGCCCGAGCAGGGCGGTCGGCCGAGCTGCCCCGGTGCGGTCCCTCCCGGCGCTATCCC
>JAHLSL010000021.1:11150094-11204771 GCA_025920805.1 Petroica traversi | reverse complement strand
ACAAGCGCACCCTGCTCCTGCGGCACCACCTCTCCGCCGAGCATCGCCTCAACGAGCCCGGCAGCGCCGAGCAGGTACGGCACGGCACGGCACGGGACGGGGAGGGGGCGGCGGGGAGGGAGGGAGGAGGGGCGATCCCGGCCTCCCCTTTCGCATAGGTGAGGTTTTCCCGTGCCCACGTGTGTGAACTTCTGTAAATGGCTGCTCGTGGCTGTTGTTGCCCGGCCGGCCGGACACGCCGCGCTGCTCTCGCTCGCTGTGTCCGGAGCGGGAGGCGAGCCCCCTCTGGGATTTGGGGTGACTCTCCCGCTGGATGTGGCCAGGCACGCAAACACCGTACGAGCTGTTGTTCGTGGCCGTACTCCGTTCCCGTTATCCGTCCGGCGCTGGCGAGTGCCGCTTTCATTAGTTCATCTGTTTATCTCGTGAAGATAAAGCGGCGATGTGGGAAAAAAAGTTGCGTACGAATCCCAGTGTCACAGCACTGATTTAAATACGCTCGTTACAACTTCCTCCTGCGGTACAGGCGGAGGGAGGGCAGTGTCCGGCCAGAGACCGCTTGTGAAATGGGGACTCGGCGGCGTGAAATTGGAATCGCTCTGCCGTGCTCAGCGGTGTGGCCCCGGTGCACTAATCGGATAACTCCTTATGCTTAAGTTCTTCGCGCTGAAATCTTTTTTTTTTTTTACCCCCGATTGCGTTGCTTCAGATTGAGTTGCTGAGCAAGAAGTCTGCAATCGCTTGGTGTGTGTTTGAGATAAACATGTGGTTTCCTGAAAGCCGTGTTACTATGCCAGCGCTCCCCTAACGCTATAGGAGTAGTGAAACTCTTCACGTTCCCCGCTGAACTTCAAATCACTGTGTTTCTAGGCTGTTTTCACGAACGAGGCAGGGCTTGCCCTAGAACATATGTACCTGAAAAGCCCCTGATGATTACTTGTGTTGAATCCGCAGCCTTCTGCAGCCTTTTCTCCTGGGGATGCCTGCGCTGCTAAAGTTCGCTCGATCGCCTCGCTGGCGTTAAACTTGCCTGCGGGCATTAGCTAGTGTTGCTTCAGGTTAGGCTAGTCCTTGGATTGTTAGACTTTTAGCCGCAATTAATTGATTAGCCACTCCGTTTTTCAGCATTTAGAACTCAGTTTTGATTAAAACACCCACCTTGCTTGGATGGCTTTATTTGGCGTCTGGAAAATAATGCGGTAGTTAGATTGAGGTTATTGCTTGAGCAGCCTAAGGAGCTCAGGGTACCTTGGACAAGAGCTGCTAGTCAAATGTTCGGGCAGGATATCAGGATTACAGGATGACTGATAAAACGTTAGGCGAACGATAGTTTTCTTAGAACTACTTAGAAAATACATGCAAGTTTCATGTGAAGCTATTGCAGGACTGCAAGGGAAACCTTATGGTGTACAAATAGCAGTTATCCAAGATATTCCTTTTGGATTTACAAATGCACCTTCAAGGTGATTAATACTACCTTTTCAGTCGGTGTAGTTTTCTAGGAGCTACTGTTACAGATGTTTTGTGGTAGTAGGCCATCTTATCAGTTTTCTTCAGCCTTCTGGGGTTTGCTGTTCACTCTGCAGTGTCTTAGCCAAACTTGCTTTCAATTAGTTGTTTCTAATTAAGAAACTTTCATTCTTAGTTTCTTTTACTTCTTCATATCTTTGAAAATGTTCCAGTTTTGCATAATGCTATTGCAGCATGCTCCTTACCGTCTTGTTGCCTAGTTTCTAACTTTGAGTTGTGAATGATTACTCTGTAGAAGTATGTTCTGTCACTGTATAGCCTCCTGTGTTAGTGGATGCTGCTAATCCCTGCCACACTTGGAAGCTTCTCTCACTCTGTTTTAGCTGTATTTAAATAAAAGCTATTCCAAGCATTTTTTTCCCCTATTCAGTTAACTATATTTTTTCTTTCTGTCCTCTTACCCTCAGTCTGTTGTAAATCTGTTAAATACCGGGAGGGTGGAAGGGAGGACAGAATATTGGCTTGTTATCACAGTAGCCTCCAAGTTAATTTAAGTATGTATTTGAAGATTGTAAGTGTTTATTTGAAGACCTTTCATTGTCACGGGAATATTTGTAAAAACGAATCTCTGCTTTTATACCACTGATAGTTTAAGAAAAAATATTTGTAGTAACTGTGATAATAAATGAAACAGTAGGATAGATGAGTCAGTGGTTCTTCTGCACTGTACTAAAGATAAGGTTGGTACAAAGGTAGCTGTAAAGAGTGGGTTTTTTCAGGTGGAAAACAGTGTTTTGTGCATCCTTCTGCAATTGCATTTCAGTTAAAAATTTCTCACGAGGGAAGGAATAGTAGATTTTCAGGAGTCAATGTAGTTTTCCTTGTGGCACATTTTCACGTTACAGTTGCTTTATCAAAAATCTGATTAAGAATCTCTGTTTTCTTTCCCTTCTATGTTTAATTTCCGTATCCTTTCATACTCTTAATGGCACTTGAATTTCTTTTGATACATACATTTAAATTAATACCAAAACAATAGCCCCATTTTTTTCTAAATGCCGTGATACCAGATACTTGGAACAAAAGTAGGTAATTTGTACCCTGGCCGTATTTCCAACATACATAATGAGGCAGCAAAGCCGTTTAGGTTTAATGAAACTTGGGAGAGATCTTTCAGCCTTTGTGTTAGAGACAGCACACATGTATTATGGACTTGACAAGCCTCAACTGCAGGGCATGTTTAGCAGCTGCTAATAAACATATGGCATAGTGCCACCACTCAAGCGCAGAAAGGAAATTGTAGGTGTTAAGACAGTAAAGCAGTGGAAATTTCTATAGGTCTGTTGGATATTACACTTGTGAAGAAAAGAGTGATGATTTCAGTTTATTTTTGGGATGCATTTAATTTGGAATGCCAAAATACATCGCAAGTGGTTGCAGCTGCTGTAATTCAAGGGTATTGAGCTGTCAGCCAATGCATCTTTCTAAGACTAAATTCTTGAATCTTTTTCTATTCTAGTTTTTAAAATAATTTTTCTCCATATTAAAGCTTAAGGAAATCTATCATCAGCTTGAAACTACCTTTGTTTTTTTAGTAAACAGACTGTTGTGTTGCAAGGATCTTAAGAAATGGATGCTTACTGGGAAATCATGGCAAAATATTTTAATTCTTTGATGAATTCGGGTCCATGCGATGCAGATTTATTGGCTGCTGGGGGTTCCTCCCCTCAAACCATCTTCTTAAAACATTTTCTTTCTGGACATAATTTAAAGCTGAGCTTTGGAAATACTGCCAGAAAAGCTTTCTCCAGCCTAACAGGCATGTTGGTTTAAAGCAGAAGCTCTCCAAAAGGAGGACGGCCTTTGATGTGTTATTTTTTCCATGTGAACTGGAATTGTTTGCATTATGTGAGCAGTGATGAATGGAAGTCATGCTTCAGATGTAAGTTACATTACAGTGTTCTAAGTTAACTTCTTGACTTACTCTTTGCAGAGGAAAGAAGTTTAGAAAGAAGTCAGGCCTCAGAGTAAAAAAACTATCACTTAGTGTATTTTCGTGTAGTGTTTTTACCAAACCTCAAACTATTCAATTTGATATTAGGCAGTTAAGGAAACAATTTGAAATTGCTGAGTTGTCTGTGAGCGATGCTGCGTGTGTACAATGGCAGTGGAGCATCGTGTGCAGCTGATGGGGCTCTATTTGAGAACATTTTCCTCTGTAGCTGCACATGGTTAAGAAGCTACTGATAGCTTACTTTTTTAGAAGATCCATTTACCAGGGTAAGAATTAATTTGGGGGCACAGGAAACTGCTGTAGGGCAAGATGTGGTAGTGGGGAAGGGATTAAAAAATGTGGCATAACTCATTTTCATATACATGCAGCTGAGATGGAATCTGTGGTTAGCTTGGCTTGGGTTTTTCTTAATTCTTCCTGCCCTCACTGTTCTTACTGATGGTACAGTAGGAGAAAGAAAACAAAGCAAACTAAACTTCAAGTGACTGTTTATGATTATCTGTATCTGCTCCTGTTGGCTTTAGGGCAAGTTTAATTAATGAATTATACATATAAGATAGTGATTTATATTTGTGTGCATGCAGAAAAGGCTAACTATTTGAAATTGAGCACATTAGTTCACTTGAGCAGTCGCTGCTCTGTTACAGCACTTCTTAATCTCACTCACAAAGAGAAGTTTTTGACTTAGAACATGGTAGAGTTCACAAATTGAAATGAAATTGTGCTGGTTTTTATCTTTTATTTCTTACTAGTATTTATTAAAGGATAAGGTGGTTTGATGTTGAGGTAACTTAGCTGATGAGAATATGGGGTCTGTATTCTGAAAGTGTAATTGACATCTAAGCAAATATCATTGGTTTGTCATTCACATTAGAAAAACAGAATCCTTGTGATGATGTCACGTAAGTAACAGAAGTTTGCAAATACACTTTTTCCTGTAATTATTTTCTGCACTTGCCTCCTATTGAGCTGTATTGTAATTTTTTTCTGTACTAATGTTTAAAGCTCTCCAAGTAATACTATTTTATTCATTTTTCTCATAATAAATGTCAATTCTCCTTGTCACCCTTGGTGTATGTGGACTTGGTAACTGTTCAGATGCCAGGACTTCATTTGAGTTGTGGCACTAGGGTTAACTGTTGTATCATACCAGCATTAAAACAGTTGTTTTTGGTACTGCAGTTAGTTTTAGAAATGTTTATGCACCCACTTCTGTAAAGCTGTAATACAGATTGATCTCTTTCCCCAAAACACACTCCTATAGCTTGGACACAGGTTGCATAATACCTCATTTTTCCACTCAACCTTCTCTTCTTGTCATAATGAAGATTTCAGTCTTGTTTTTCTGTAGCACATTTGTGATCTGCAGCTCCTCCTTCACCATGTTGGCTTGTCTTGTTCTCAGGAAACAAAACCCCCACATTGTAAATATCAATTTATTTTTTGTCCCAGCTTGATTGGGTACTTATATTTGCTCAGTTAAAATGTACTCTATCTCCATTATTTAATCAGACATTTGTGAAAAAATCTGCTGCAGGTTGTTTTTTAAATTTTATGCGATGTTTAATGTGTTCTCAGAGAATGAAATTGGCAGCTATCACAGCATCTACCTAACATTTACTGTGTGAGGTGTAAGTCACTGATGATTGACGAGCATGACAGCATTTTAGGATGCCGTAATTTTCATTTTAATCTGATCCAGTGTCAGTGTAATTGACGTTTTGAAACTATGCAGTGCTCCTTTGCTGAAGTGACTGGAAGCTAGTCCAGAACCAAAACCTGCTGAGAACTTACAGTGACAGCCTTAGCTGTCCCACATCTGGAGCAAACTGCTTTACTGAGGGAGTACTTTGGGAGACTCAGAAAGTACACAGAAAAAAAAAAAAAAGATGAGCTTGGGCAAAGATCTCTTGCTTGTTTTCACATAAAAAGCCTCATTGCTTTTATTTCTTCCTCTTCAGTGAGGTGTTTTGCTGAGACGGGTAGAGATTCAGGAGCAACTTCAGTGTGGCAACAAAGTGAAATTTCTCTGCAGGAGATGCTGAAATGGCACAATTTTTATTTTGGTTATACCGGGCCTTATTTGCTGCTTACAGATTTAAACAGTATTTTAGATGTAGTTACAGCCTCAGGTATCATTCCAGTGATCCACACTGGGATTATAAATTGAGGTGAGTACTGATTCAATCCTCTAATTCTTCCTGTGTGGTGAAAAGTGACTTTCTTTATAGATGAAGCTGGTTTCTGCTGTAGTCCCAAGTGCTTTCCTGCAGCATCTGTTATGGGCTCATGATAGTGCTCTCTTTACCTTCTTAATACGGGTTTTGACCTGTAGTGTTGAGGCAGGTGAGCTTTAACACCACCTTTAGCTTCCTAATCTGTGAGGTGTTTTAGGAGATGAGAGAAGAAATTAATAGTTTGGCTTGGAGCTATCCAGTTTTGAATTTTCCTTGTTTTCTAGGGAAGAAGAAAGAATCTTGGAGATCTAGTATTAAACAGACTGGCATATTTGAGACCATGCTTATATGGGTTGACATATGCTGCCACCAAGAGCAGCAACAATGACAGTCTGTGTTTTCTGCTTTCTCCTAGCTACTGCTTTGTAGCATCTCTGAATCATCATTATCTAAACATGAATTTGAAGTCTTCTACGTGCTCTAAAATCCAGTTCAGGTCTCTTGACCTCTCCCTGTCTGAACTAATCTTTAATAATGAATTATTTCTTGGTGTTGGATTTTCTGAAAATACCAGATTTTAGCAAAATTTTGAAGCTGTGTTTGAGATCACATTTTAAAAAGGTTTTGTGTGTGTAATAAGTATGTGCCAGTGTTGCCACTGGAAAGTTTGTGAGGCTTAATTCAAGAAAGTCTTGGTTTAATATTGTAATGAAAGCTTAAATCGGGGGGTTTTTTTTGTCAACTGTTGTATTTTTTCTGCTTGTCATATGATTCACTGTCTAATCCTAAACCTGCTACAGTTAAAAAACAAAGGATAAATGCTTAATTTGTAAAACTGTATACGAAATCTATTTCCTGTTACATCTGCTTTAGCAATATGTTTTCTTTATAACATTCAAGACATACTGGGACATACAGACCTAATCCATGTATTCATATCTCAGTGTGAAGAAAATGGTGAATCAGTTATCAGGACTCCGCTTAATTGTTTAAGTGGAGATTTCTGAGGAAGAACAAGGGGTTGGATATATAAGAATCATCTAGTTAAGCCTTTAGAAAGAGAGGCACTTGAACCTTTAATATATGAGGGTTAGGAATAACAAGTACTTCACACTCAGCTATATATTTCCTTCCTTTTGGCTGAAATTTCCTTTCCTTTGCCCTGAAGGCAAATCAAGTTCTGCTTGAAACAATCTTGGGGATGGAAGGTGTAGAATAAGAGCATGATTTTTAGTTTTCAGAAATATCTTGTTAATAATATATTCGTCTGCCTTTGTGACCAAGAACATAAATAACAAAAAAATAGTTTGAATCAAATTATCTTTTTTAGTTTATTTTCATATCCTTATTATAGTGCTGGAGAATTAAGGAGAGCATTTCTTAAGAGCTAATTATGTTTGTGGTTTTTTTTAATTGCAGGAGGCAGAGTTACCATCAGAATTGAATAATGAAGGATACTGTGATTTTAACAGCAGGCCAAATGAGAACTCTTACTGCTATCAGCTCCTGCAAGAGCTCAACGAGCAGAGGAAGAAAGGCATTCTTTGTGATGTTAATATTGTGGTGAGTGGGAGGGTCTTCAGAGCTCACAAGAACATCCTGGTTGCAGGCAGCCGCTTCTTTAAGACTCTGTATTGCTTTACAAACAAAGAAAGCCGTAACCAAACCACTGTTACCTATTTAGACGTTGTTGCTGTTCAAGGTTTTTCTGTCATCTTGGACTTCTTATATTCTGGTAACCTCGTGCTTACGAGCCAAAACGCCATTGAAGTGATGTCGGTGGCCAGCTACCTTCAGATGACGGAGGTTGTCCAGTCCTGCCGCAACTTCATCAAAGATGCCTTAAACATAAGTATAAAATCAGAAGCTCCAGAGACTGTTGTAGTGGATTACAACAGGAGATCTGTTAGTAGGGATGGTTTATCTCCAAGGGATCAAAAAGTTGCCAGCTTCTGGGCAACACGAAACCTTACCAACTTGGCAAGTAGCATAAAAACTGAGAATGATCCCTACCCTATTGATGAGGGCCAAATGGAAAGCTACCAAATGAATGACTGCAGTTGGGTCCAGGACAGCTCACCTGAAATGGCTGAAAATGAATCTCAAGGTGAGGGAAAAGTTTTCGTGTGGAATGACATGGGTGCACAGGGACAATCAGTTCAAGAACCTGGAAAAGCAAGAAGGAAAAACCAAACTGCAAAGAGATTTATTTATAATATACCACCTAATACTGAAGAGAACTCTGAAGATTGCTCAGCATTGCAACCGTCAGTCCCATATCCAGAAGAAGATTTGTCATTTATTAAAGAAGAAGCAGGTAAATACTGCTTAATGCCAGTTACATCATTTGAAAATTAAACTATTGAATGAAGTCCCTGACTTAGTAACTTTTGTAAAGGTATGTTGGGTTGGGTTAGTAAAGTCAGCACATCGTTCAGGTTACTAAATGGGTAATCTGATTCTCTGCCTTGGGGCACAACGGCGGATCATCAGCTAGAGAAAGGAATGGCTGTGCCACCCAGTATGTAATGTGATGTTTGATTTTGACACTTGAAATGGGGATCCTTAGCAGCTGGTAGAAATTAAAGTTCTTACGTTTGTATTTAATGTATGTTATCTATTCAGCACGAAATCAAGGAGTGATAACTGGTGGCTATTGTTAGCTGACTGCACAGACAGCAAGGGTGTTAATAATTTGCTTCCCTACATTAGCAAAAGATTTTTCTGGTAATTTTCACCTGAGTGTCACCCGGACATTCTGCTGATTCTTACTGTTGGGATATTTGGCTACAAGACTAAGTAATCTTGGCTACTGTGATAGAAAAACAAGACATTTGTGAAATACTGGCAAGAGATACCAAATGACATATATTAGAGGGGAATATATTTTTGTTGACCTATGCTTTAAACAAATTCTGAGAGTGACAGAATTAATAGAATTTTTTTCCCCTTAAGGATCTATGGTTAATGTAAATGGCAGAACAAGATTAAATATCTGTTTGCTAAACAAGTACGGTCACACAAAGAATTATAAGCAGCACACTGTTCACAGTGTAATTGTCATTTGAGGCAATTAAGTTCAGTCGGGGTTTTTTTTTGTTTTTTTAAATTATTATGCTGTATGAATAGTTAATGAACACATTTGAAGTACTGTCATTTACCTGCCTCACTTTTTGATGAATTAATAGTTTTGAAAGCTTACTGCAGTGTAGGAGCCAAATTAGGGGTGGATTTGAGACACAGCCAGAACAAAGTTTTTTAGATGTGTCTTGTTTCTACAGCAGTTTAAAATCTATGCCTGCTTCAAACATCAAGGAACTGTGGATGTCCTGTCTCCTGCAGGGACCGTGCTCTGCTGGGGGACACAGGCGAGCAGTGCTCCCACAGGGGCACGTGGGGACCCAAGGCAGAGGGCACAGGGGGACCCACGGCTGAGCAGTGCAGGCTGGGACTGGGGATGTGTTTCTCCAGCACAAGAGACCTTCATGTGCTTAGCGAGTAGTGTGACACAACAAAGCAGCTCTGGAGAAGCAGCTGTGCTGTTCTGCAAATGCTTCAGGGGAGTGACTTATCTCTGCGCTTTTGTCTCTGAACTCTGAGTAACTCCACTTTAGTTTTACCTAGGGACTGTGCGCTTGTGAGGTGAATTTCCTGTGCTTCTCTTGCTGGCTAAGCTTTGTGGGACTGCACAGGATTCCTTCTGGCTGGGCTGTGTTTCAGGAACATGCCAGTCACTTAGTAGGCCTCAGGTCCACAGCACCAGCTTAGATCTAGCCTGAGTAAAGCACCTTTAGCTGCAGATGGTGGGGGATGCTGAGTCCTCAGTACCTGCACCACAGTTCTTCCAGTTCTGGGTTACACTGCATGCTCTAGTTGAAGTGCCATGAAAAAGAACAGAGGGTCTGGGAAAAGAGCTGAAGATGTGTGTATCAGCTGCACAAACACTGAATTTCTGACACAATTTAGCATGTTGATGATTTATATGGGGTAAATGTTCACCCTCTTTTACTGATGGAAATACAGAGTATATGTCTATGATATGTGTATGATGACTCCAACAATAGATATAAATAATTGCTTGGATGCTGTGGAATTCTGTATGTATGCTGGGAAGATTTCTTGGAGAAATAATGGAGGACATGGGCAGTGCAGTATGTTTGGTCCTTGTTAATTTTTTTTTACAGAAGCACCAATGTTTCCAGTAACTTGTTATGCTAAAGAATTAAATTACAATATATCTTAATGAAAAGAACTGTACTGGAGACAGAGTATCCTGAATATGGATTGTGGTGGCAAAACCACTGAGAGTTCTGTGACTGCAGGGGGAAGTTTCTTTTACTGAGTTCTGAAATACTGGTCAACTAGTGATCTCCTTGGTATTTTCAGAGCACAGCATATATGTTCCCAAGTGCATAATTTCACTTTCTGTCAGTGTCAGAATTCTTTTGGAAGCCATCTTTATTATTTTTGTAATAATACCTTTACTTTTACTAAGTTCTTGCATGCATGCCTATTGCTTGAGACAAGAAGAGTGACAGAAGTAAGGCTTGGTATAGCTTACTTTTCACCCATAGTCTGTGCTTCAACTTTTGGTATTCTTTCTCTTCTATGTGTTGCTCTTTTTCTTTACTTTGAATGTAGATTCCACTCTTAAACACTCTTTTTTTTTACTGCCCCCTCTATGCCAGAGGAAAGGTGGAAGGGGGAGGAGTGGGGAGTTGGAAGAATGTCAAGAATGAGTTGTAGAGTAACCTGTAGGTTATACAATAACTTTTTAGTTTTGGATTAAATTTCTTGTGGGGATGAAACACTACCAAAAATAATAGGCACCTAGAGGTAAAAATACATAAGAAAATGTCATCCGGAATAGATGTAAAGCAATTCTATAAGAAAAATAAAGAATAATAAATTCTTATGTTCAGAGCTAAGGAGGGTGCTCTCCTATTGGTTGCTAAAAGGGAAACATTGAGCTTCTACTATTATGCTTTGTTATGTTCTGATGGGGATAACACCAGTGATTATGAGCTGACAGTTACATGCAGAGTGAGTTTCTGTGCCCTTGATTTAAGTTTGGGTTGGTCTGGTGCTTTTGTGATGGAAAATAAATACTGTAGGTATGGTGGAAGAGAAGCCTTTTTAGCAACTCTTCTCACTACAAAAATTTACCCCTGAAGTTACTTCTGTGAATTCTATAGTAAATGAATTTTCCAGTTGGGTACATTTGGTAAGTATTAGATAATAAACAGAAAAAGCTTTCTGAAGCATCTGCTACCCCTCTTGTTCCAGTAAAGCAAATATGTTAAACTGTTCCTTGCTGAACTTGAGTTTTTCTACATGTATCCATAAGGATATGTCAGCTGCTTCTTCTTCCTCTCATCCTGTGTTGCCAGTGAGTTTATATTTAACACCTTCCCTCTAAAAGTAGCACTTTGGTGAGCTCTAAAACAAGCTTTAAAAAAAGTTAGGATGGGTTGGAAATTCCTTGTACTGTTTGTACATTTACTTACATTTTACTTAAGCTTTCCAGTTTTAGCTGTATTAATTAAAGTAGCTGTTTAACCAAAACACTGAATGTTACCACATCTCTCAGTATTTTCCCTTCTAGCTGATGATCTGCTAAAGATATCTTTACTGTTTACAGCCATCATTCATCCTACAATTAACCATTTACCATGGTGGAAATAACCATGCAGACAGTCAGAATATCACAGGCAGTGTAACAGTGTGTTACAAAAGTTCATCAAAGCTCAGTGAACATAATTCATCATATTCTTAATGTCTGTTAACAGGGTTGTTTTGTCAGTTTTCATCACTTCTTGGGTCTGTCTTTCATCTGGGCCTGTTTTGGTTTTTTTGTTGTTTTTTTGTACAAGTGTCCTATCCTTAGACTTCAGAACACAGTTGTGAAATATTACTTATACTTTCTGGAACTGGCTGTGTTGATTTTTAAGAAAACTTGCGTGGAATGTCCCAATGGCTTTATTGAGCTACAAATGTATAATTTATTACTGTGATTTTCAGGTTAGAAAATGCTGTCATGTACGCGGGTGGGGGTGAGGGAAAGGCTAACAAGTGCCCTTAGTGGAACAAGAGGGTTCCTGTCTGATTTTGTAGGGGTTCTTAAGGAATTTAATTCAGCTTGCTGTAGAAACAACTACTTTTCAGAAGTACGAACAGCAGCTAAACCTGCTTATAAAACATGTAGTGCTGGTCACAGCTTTTGTCACGATGCAAGGGAGGAGGATAACACAACTTGATTAGGACTTTACAATAAAGACAAATATAATCTTTGTATTTGAAGAAATCAAAAGACTGATGGACGTATCAGGACACTTAGATATTTCATGTAGGGATAAACGCCACTTCACTGACTGTGTTATAAAAGAATTGTATATTTTTCCTGCTTTTCCATGGTACTATAACTCTTAGTCAGATTTTCTTTAGACCTCAAGCTGATATCCTGATTAAAAGATTTAAGTTCCTTGGTGGACCTTTAACCCCTTTATTTGCCCCATTCCCTATGTAATCCAGTATTGAAGGTGTCAATTTATTTTTAGAAGACATCTGAAGGAACTGCAGCATCTGAGGGTCGACCTCTTCCTCATCATTAAATTTACCCCTCCCAGGGATGACCCCAAAGACAAGCAGATCCTCTCATAACATTCTTACAGTATGGTCTGCCACTGAGCCTACAACTCTGTGCTTATTTTTTTTTTTTTTTTTTTCTGTGAATGGGTTGGGGAAGAAGGTTTTGTGATATCTACAGATCTTCTCTGCGTGAAAATCCCTTTGAGTCCCAGTGCAATGCATTGATTTATTAAAAAAATACCAATCTGAAGTGCTGATATTTTCATTTGTGAAATAGTGATGATGATGGTAGCAACTCCATAAATAAAAATGCTTCATGAGAACAATTAACTCCCCCACAAACAAATGATTTGCATGAGGGAAGTTCTTTACTTTCTTGTGTTTCACTGGTATAGTTGTTGGAGATCAGCAAATTAGCTTTCAATCGAGTTGAAAAGCAAGTGGATAATATATTTGGCATCAGTTGGTAATCTTCTGTCAGGGGTAGTTGATGCTAGATCTGACTCCAGAGTGAAGGCAATATACCACTTTTTCATGAATGAAAAATAGTAAAAATTGGGAGCAATAGATAGAGTATGAGTAAGACTGCATTGGCAAAATGTCCAAAGTGTATCTGAGCCCTCTGTTGCAAGAGGCAGTTGAGCACTAACGTGCTTCCAGAATAAGCCTTTTCTGAATAAACAAGGTTAAACATGTGAGGAGTACTCCGGGAAGAAGGGGAGTGCAAAATACTTTTTTTTTCCCCTACCTTCCTATGTCAGTCTTGGCAGTGCTGTTTCCTCTGTCATGTTACCTAACATAAGCAACAAATCCAGCTCTCTAATAGCAATCCCAGATTGTATCAGTAGATTACCACTACTTTCTTTACAATCCTTGAAAGCTATGGCCTAATCACTTATCCTGTCTACTTTCTGCCTTTTTTAATTTATCTAAATGAGCAGTCAGTGTCAAAAAATGTAGTGAAAAAAACAGTATTTCTTTTTCTCTTATTTTGGCACTATTTCCAGGGCTACTAGAGGTAAAGAAAACAGAAGTTAAGTTCACTGTATCTAAGACAGCTGTATCTAATGCGAAGTTTTAGATCTCTCCCCTCAGTGCACTATATGTGTGTGCCCTTTTCTGTAATGCCCTGTTCAGTGGCTTTTGTCAGTGAATTTCTCATTATTTCCCGTATCATCTCCAACTCAGTAATGTCTCCTTTTCAGCCCCCTCAAATCAGCATATTTCTAGTTGCAGAAAAAGCGTGAAACTTTCAAACTGAGAATGTTTCTGGCTTAGACATGTTCTCTTTCTGGTGGTGGACGCCTACCTCTTGCCTTTGAAACCAAAAATCATTGTATCTGGCTTCTGGTTATCCTTGTGCCTGGGAATAAATGCAGTAGAAGTAAAATCCTTTCACAATGTTTTTGATAGCTTTTGTTAGTGGAGTAAAAGCCTACACAACCACTTCATTTTATTTCACACTGTCCTTATCTCTTCTCAAATCAACATAGTGTGAATTTTAGTGCTGGTAGTTAATCAGCTTCTTTGTATTCTGTTTTATTTCTTGTTATTTTGGCTTTGCTTGTTGTTGACTTTTATGAAAGATCAGACTACTCGTAGTCTTTTATCCATGCAGGCTAGAAGAATGGGTAAATGTTTGAGGCTAATTGACATTTGGATTATTAACTTAGACCTCTTAGAAATCAACTGAAGTGTAAAAATGTAACCTTAGGTTAGGTCAGAGAAAAGTTGTGGTCGTGGTCTGGAGACAGAATATTGTTGCTTCTAATTAGCTTTTTTTTTTTTTTTTCCCTTCAAAGATCTGCCTTACCTGTCTGTACTTTTCCCCTTTGCACCCCACCCTCAGTCTACCAGTACAACTGCATCCACAGCTGCTTTCAGTCTCCTATCAAGAGGCTATCAGTTGAACAGAACAGTTTTGCAGACCAGTTTTGCAAGCAAGTTTCTCACCTCTGGGTGAGAGGAGAAATGGGAGAAGATATTATGAGGCACAGGGGTCTGTGAATATGTTGCATTCTGGAAGCTTACCTGACTGTAGGCTCTATATCCAGCTGGGGAAGGTAGTAGAGGCTAGGTATTGCACTTCCAGCTTCCAGCCTGTGTGGAATTCAAGTGTATCCTGCTTGGGTGAGCAATTTGACACGCAAGATGCCTTTTTCATGGTTTTGTTTTGAACACATTAAATGTGTGCTTAGTCTAGAAAGCGGGTTTTCTAGGTCAACGAATTATTCTGAGAATAAGCATTAGGTTTAATTATTATCTACTTAGTCATAGATATGGGGACTGAAGCGTATGTAGCAACCTCTTATCTCTTGTGGTATCTGTGCTGGTGTTCTTTCATGTTGTAGTGAGTCTTCTCTTCCAGTTGGAGGTTGAAAGATTTAGTAGCTACTACCTACACTAGATGACAGCTCTTAGATCTATTTGTCTTATGCTAACATCTCAAGTTTGAGCTCTTGAATTCCCTCAAACTTAAAACTCAGCTGTGTGCATAAATGTTCCAAGTGAAAATTAATTTGTGTTCTCTTAAATACAGAAGAATTGTCAAACTGACAGTGTTATAAAATGTGTTCAACTTGGTCCTACTCTTACTTATGGTCAGTCTTTGGTGTGTGCTTATTCAGAAGGAAGCTATACAATATTGCCTGTACACAGCATAACATTACATCTCTGTGCACTAAAGACTTGGGTCTGTTGATCTTCCAGATATTTGTCCAATAAGGGGGGAGAAATTATTAAAATATTTTATTACTGACTGACCCTTCACTGGTCCGCTACATTCTGCTACAGTTCTAGTACAGGGAGAAAAATCTATTAAGAAAGGATCTAATACTTTAAACATTATAAAAGTAATTTTTTCCCTCTGCTAGATCCTGAAGCCTGCTTTAATTTGGAGGCTTTTAGCCTTAAGATCAAATCATTTTTGCTCTTACCCAGACTGTGCAACACTGCTTCCTCACTAATCCTTTCTTGTGTTTTACAGAAGGAAGTCTTCCTCCTCACCTCAAAGGAATGTGTAGTTGGCATGTCTATAGGGTATCTGTGTTCTATTCCTTGAGCTGTTGAGATGCCATTTCTGGAGTCCATCACTCCAAATTAGTATAAGGAGTTCTTGCCTCTTTTGGACATAACAGAAGTTGTGTCAGTAATTAAAATTAGACTCAGTAATTAAAAACTTTTTCCTTACTGCTTTGTGTTTCTTAAGGGAGAGGAAGATTTTTTTCCCTTCCCTCTTCTTTCTTTTTATGCCAAAATAGGTAGTTAGATGAGCTAAAGTACTGCTATTTCTCTTCTTTATTCACTCAGACTCTGCTTTTTAAAAGCTTTGATGGAATGCCTAGTTTGGCAGCCATGATCCAGCTTTGATTGTTGTTTGCCATTGTCTAATGGATAGGATAGAATTATAAGCTTCCTACTTGTTAAGTGATACCTTTTTGAACTGTTGTCTTATGTTGCAAACTAAATCACTGCTGCCAGTGGTAACGCTGCCTGAACAGTAAATGAAACTACTGTATGTGTCTCGTGCTGTGAGGATTTGTAATCTGTGCTTTTTTCCCATAAAACTGCAGTGTTTAAATACGCAGCTTGCCACTAGCTGCATGAAATTCCGGTTTAGCCTAAGAGAATTTCCTTTCCCAAAAAATCCTTAGAATGAACAGTGTAGGGATAAAAAGCAGTCTTTGGACTATTAAAAAGTATATATTTTGTATATAAATTGTATGAAAGCAAGAATGCATCTCCTCAAGACTTTTCACAGTGGTGACATCAGGAATACAATGAGGACCCACCTTACCATCCAGAGGAATAAACAGAAATCTGCCAGTTACCGCTGCAGTTTATTTAACAACTTTTTGCCTGTGAGGAAAGTAATGGATTTATGAGTTCATGTTTTCCAACAAACTCCTGTCTTGGGAATTGAGAGGAACATTGATTTGCACTATTGCCAGAAGAGCTTTAGCACAACAAATATGATTTTGTCGAATTCTTAGTGCAGCTTTATTGTGTGCTATTTATAGGTCTCTTCTCTGTGCTCTATAATAGTGACTCCATGTTCACTGATGCTATTCTTACTTGTTATAAACTATAGAATTAAACAAGCAACAGTCTTTTTAAGGCATTGTTCACTTTTGAATGGTTGTATTTTTTAAAAGAGGGAAAGAGGATACAAAGACAGTGTGAACCGCAGATCTTGTCTTAAGAGTAAATGTGAATATGCAAACTAGTCTTTTAAGCTGTTATATTCCAAGTAATTATGGTCTCTTGAATTGATGTGGTTGTAGAGTAATGGAGATTATTATTCAGAAAAGGATTTAGACATAGCTGTAGGATACTTTCTATAAATAAAGGTATTTAAAGCACTATATATATACCATGGAGATATTTTAAGGTAATAAAATAACCCCATGCCTCTAGTAGAAAATACTTTTGCTCCAGCTAGACTGCCTGTGGCAGTCCAGGTGAAGTCACTGCATGAAGCAGTTGTAAAGAGAATCCAATAGAAAACCTTTCAGCCCCTTCGTGGTAGTGAGGGAATACATATCCTTACCATCAAAGTCCCTGGAGCATGAAAAGAGCTTTGAATGTTTCGCAGGATGGGGAGAAGAAATGGCGCTGTGGAGAGTAGTTCAAAGGTCTGATTTCATTGAAATTAGGAATGCAGTTATTTCTTAGTTTTAGCATTGAATACTATGTGAAAACATAATTACTATTTTAAGGTTAGAATTTTTTTTGTCACAGTTTTAAAAGGATATGTATTTTGCTAAACAGATTAGATTGATGACTGATTAGAACCCAGGAAGCTAAAGTAAGCCTGTGTCTTTAATAGCTACTTCAAGTGACTTCAAGTATGGACTGTTGCCGGGTACTTCAAATGACTTCAAGTATGGATTGCTGCCGGGTACTTCAAGTGACTTCAAGTATGGACTGCTACCGGGTACTTCAAGTGATTTCAAGTATGGATTGCTGCCAGAATCTTGGCCAAAAGAAGCTTGGGAAAATGGTAAGTGTATCTGAGTAGGTTGGGGTTTTTTCCTCTGGTAGGTGTTCTCTATCTTTTGCGTCCCTGCTTGTAATACTTGATTTATTCGTTTAGAGGATTATGAGATTATGTGAACATTTAATCTTCTTCTATATAATTTACCTTTCGGGATAGTGTACTTCCTTGGAGGGAGGAAGAGGAATTAAAATGTATGGAAGAGTAAAAACAGAATGTGGTTTATATTAGTTCTTGTATTGGCACTGAGTGTGAAGATACCTGAGGTTTTTAATGACCTGATAGCTTCCCCTCCCTTTACTAAGCTAAATACAGAAAAATGGCCTTTGAAATTGAAAACTTGGATGGTGAAGATATGGAATTAAATACAATTCTAAAAGGAGATCTCTGCATATATCTTGCTATTAAAAATAAAATATAAAACTTCATGGCAATAAATGTTTTTAGTTCAGTGCAGCTGTAATTAAGCCTTCTTCTGTCAGTTCAGACAAGCAATTATCTGTAATTATTTTTCTGTCTGAAAACATACTGAAAACACCACCATATCTAAAACAATTATTGCTAGTTCCTTACAATACATAAAGTCTTCAGTAAAAAGAAGATACCAAGTACTGGGTAATAGAAATGCTTATCTCTTTAACTTTGAGCTATTACTGGAATGTGGCTTATGGTTTATTTTAAATATTTTGGGGTTTGCAGTAGAAGAAATTTGGTCATCAGAAGGTGAAATTCTCTAGCAGTAAAGAAATGAGAAGCTGGGTCTTAGGAGGTCTGCTTGTTCTTAAACCACTAAATTCCCATGTATCTCTCAGCCCTGGTGTCTGCCTGTATAGGACTTACTTTTCTTCATGCAGGCCATTATGTGACATTATGCTGGCATGCACCTCCCATGAGTGCTCCAATATGCAAACTTGGGAATATTAGCAAAATGTAACTTCTGTGTTATGATGGATTTAGAAGCTCAAAGGAGGCAACTCTAGATACAGGCCTGTGAGCATGTGCACATAACACTCAATTACTGATGTTTTCTTTCTGCCAGCCTGAGCATCAGAAGCTCTTGCACATAATCATGTAGACTTAGCCTGTGCTTTTTGGATACTTCTAGAAGGTTATGATCATGTTGATAAATTCTCACCTGTAGTAAGCTGAGTCAGTTATTATCAAGATCATCCTTGTATTCCTGTGTGACCTTCTCCATATCATACAATTCAGTGTTGTTCTTTTTCACATGGTAATAGGCAGCAGTATTAGATCTGTTTTGCATATATCCTTTGAGCAAACTATATGAAGAGTTCTCCATCATAAGGGAGAAGTAAGATATTGCTGCTTCCAGAAGTTTTTTCTGCACTTTTTATTTTTTCTACTCTTAGATCAAAGTAGAAAATGGGTAAAATCTGAACCAATAACATCGTTTTTGAGAATTTCAGAATTTTGCTACCTCTTAGTGTCCTACTCCTTTTGTCAATATTCTTTCTTACTTAGTTGTACTTTCGTTGTATTGATTCATCAAGTCAGATCTTGGTAGACAGTTCCTGCATGTAACTGTAAATAGAATATTGAGAGAGGAGATTGTAGCTGTCTGAATGCTGCAGAGTTAGAGGGTTTCTAATCCACAAGAAAGTGTTTTAGTGACCTCTAGAAAAATGGAATATTGGTAAATTATAGTTAACTTACTCCAGTTCATGTAATAAGAGTTCTGTGGTAAAAATGCCTTGGTTACAAGTAGGTATTTTTCTAGTAGAATTGTACATGCAGAACTTACCAGCATTTGTGCTTTCTGCAGGCAGGCATTGTCCTGATTTGGCTGATAAAAAGTCATGTGTTTTGCTTTATTGTTTTGGCACCTGTTTATTTTTGTGCACCAGGCAGAACATATTGAAATATTTTTTGTTTGTGTTTCATTATCTTTTCTCCTGATGGCTTCTTATCTTGTAGGCGATTCCTCTGCTTTAATCATGAACAAGTTGAAGTGTCCACACTGTAATTATGTAGCCAAATACAGAAGAACACTAAAGAGACACTTGCTCATTCACACAGGCGTGAGATCTTTCAGTTGTGACATCTGTGGGAAGCTGTTTACACGAAGAGAGCATGTAAAGAGACATTCCTTGGTAGGTGATCTCAAGTGTACATGTATATGTATGCACATGAATGAGCGGGGTTTCATGGGATTTTTCAGGTGTTTCCATAGTTGGAAGAAGCGGTTCTCATATTTGACATAATGTAAATTGTCTTCTCTTGATCTGAAATGAGTGAAGATAAACATCTCTGATAACTGTACCTCTTGTTTTCTTAATGGAAAATCGGTGTGAATGAAAATAGTAATTTCAAGGTTATGTTAAAAGTGATGTGATAAAGGGATGCAATGTACAGGAATATTCTGTAGCTAATGAAAAGCAATTTTGGCTTAGCTTTACTGCAGCAGAACAGCACATCTTGGTCTATAATGCTGCTCACCATTTTCTGTGAGGACACCCTGTTAATTCAGCAATTGCACAATATCTTGGGGTAGTTCTGAAATGTTTGTTTCACAACTAGACAAAGCTATAGTATAGTATCTGCTTTGAGATTAGGAAAGAATGAAAAATATCTGATGCAGAAAGTAAACATCTGTCTGACTTGCATTCTACCAGTACCATAAGCAGCAGCTCAGCTTGCCCTGTCCTGTGCATGTTGCATAACTCAGGATTTGACTTGAGTACTTGTTTATCTGTGGATCCAGAGAAAGTATTAGCTGTTTTGGGTATTTTGTAGGTACTTTTTATCTAGTCTAAAAGGAAATTCAGACTGCATTATAATATATACTATATCAAATCCAAGATGTGTTTTAGGGCAGTAATAAAAGCAAGGTCATATTGGTGGGGAGAAAATAACAGTTCTCCAAGTGGTGATTTTAAAAATGCCCTCATTTTGCAAGATGTTTTGTAGATGGACAGGAAAGGTTGGTACATGGAGTGGGGTAAATTGTACTTTTCCAAGGTGCTGCACATGGATTGTGGCACCCTCAGTATCTGTTGCTGTTGCATGAACAGTTGAGAGAAGCCCTGCTGGGAAGGACTGAGGGTGCTGGGGCTGAGAGATGGTACTGAGCCACTGTGCTCTTCATGCCAGAAAGCCAAATGTGTCCTGGACTGCATCAAAAGCAGCATGGCCAGCAGGGTGAGAAAGGGCATTCTGCCCCTCACGAGTCCCCACCTGGAGCACTGCATCCACCTCTGGGGTCCCCAAAACAGGAAGAACATGGAACTGTTGGAGCTACTCCAGAGGAGGGCTGTGAAAATTACTGGGGGGATGGAGCATCTCTCCTATGAAAAATGGCTGAGAAAATTGGGGCATTATTGGCTCTTTGATGGCCATGCTTCTTCCTTTGTGGCTCACCAGAGAAGACAGCAACAGTGAGAGTTTGTTGGTCTACCAGGAAGAGTAGAGAGGGACTTCAGTTTTCTGTCCTGCAGTGTCTGACCAGGACTTGAAGCTGAAGAACTTTCTCTCCTCCAGAAAGGAGATGAAATCAGACAATGTGAAAACAGCTGTGGAGTGAGTGAGCTCAGTGCAGTCTGTGCTTTAACTGAAGTGCTCCTTCCCTGATGAAGTCAGATCATTTTTTTTCTGTTTTTCTTCCACCCTCCCATTTCCACTTTCAGTTCAACAAACCTCAAACATTCTGCCTTCTGTGAAGTATTATAATGAGTCTAGAGACTGAGGAAAACACATGTATCAGCTGTAGAGATCATACAGCAGAGCTGAAGTAACTATTTGTATCACAACTTAATTTTTCCTAAAATTCCAGCTTTTTCAATGGGATTTCAAATGAGATGCTTAAGCACATAATTGTAATCTATTGTGGGAACACCAGATAAAAAAAGGACGTCTTCAACTTAATTTTTTCATAGATAATAACTAATATATACATGGTTGCTGAATACAGTTACTTGTACAAGCAACATACTTCTAAATTCAAAATCAAAATGTATGGTTAGTCAACAACAGCCTTCTAGTTTTACACACAGATTCAAATACAGGACAAAACATTTACCCAGGGGACCTGGAAAGTTGATGTTGATTTTGATTGTGTTGGGAGGAAGAAGTCGTGGAAGAAGAATTTTGCTCTTTGAATTCTTGAATTTAATAATTCTTGCTTGTTCTTAATATTCCTAGGATTTACCATTGTAAAAGCAATTTTCTAAACAATTTATCTTGTGTCCAGTGTAAGGGTTTGCACTGCTCTCATTGCTTCTGAGTCTTGTTCTGTACCCTGAGGAGTTGAGAACTGAACGTTCACCTGCGTACAGAACAAAGCTCCAAGGAGGTTTGGTTGTGGGCAGTAGCTCGTGTCTGTTGGAGATACATAAATAGATCTCCAGTAGTCCTTCCTTACTCTGAACAGTTGTGGGTATTGTTTGGAAAAGTTAAAATAGGAATTTTTATATTAGTAATTGTTATTATTAATAGTTTTCTACTACTATATGCAAATGCAACCTGATATGCCTATATTTAGCTGTTAAAATTTCTCTTCCATAGGTGCATAAAAAGGATAAAAAGTATAAATGTATGGTGTGTAAGAAGATTTTCATGCTAGCAGCCAGCGTTGGAATAAGACATGGATCACGACGTTACGGAGTTTGTGTAGACTGTGCAGATAAATCTCAGCCTGGAGGGCAAGAGGGAGCAGACCAGGTGCAGGACACAGATTTCCCTAGGGATGAAGAATACGAAGAAAATGAAGTGGGAGAAGGTGATGAGGAGCTTGGTGATGATGTAGAAGAACAGAATGAGCAGTCTCGATGGGATGAAGGCGGGGAAGTTTGTATGCCTTTAGATGACTGACAGAGCATATGACTTCAGGTGCTGCAAATGGACACTGTATGGATTGACTGTTTGGATTTTGGGACTGAAGGCTTGCGAAATATGGTACAGGCTGGATGGTAGTTACGTTGCTGTGAAAATGTAGGGTCAAAGCCTTATAGCAAAAAAAGGATTATTAATTTTTTTTATGATATTTGCACAGGACTGTACAGCATACAACCATTTGGTTGAATTATACAGAGTCCTCACATCTACAGTCAGTTATCAAAAGAAAAATGTATTTTTTATTATTTATAGGCTATAGCTACTTGGGTCCTATTCAGACATAGTAGTAACTGTAATTATGTTACACATTCATGTATCTGTTAACATGAATGAAGAAAATTGCAACTTGGTATGGAAATACAAAGACAGCTTTCCCAAATCCACTAGTACTTTTGTCAGTGAGTCAGTGAAGCTAATTTGGGCTAGTGGCTCTTGTTTTCCACAAGCATGTCTTTGCCATACAAACCTTACCTCTCCCATAATCTGATAGGTGAAAGCCAATCGTTTAAATATGTGTCACAGATATTGCCAACACCGCATTGAAATTGGGTTGAAAACTTTTGGCTCTGTGCTGGCAGGTGCTATGGGTGATAAGCATTGGAGAAGTTGTTAATGGCATTAATTTAGTGTCTGTTTTTAAAGAAGGTTGTTGTTGATTCATCAGTTTTAAAATTATAAAGCAGAAGAAATGACCAGTAATGAAAATAATAGAGTGATCAGAGCATGGGTAACTCTTGTGCCACTTAGTCAAAAGAGACAGTCATGCTAAAAAGTATCTGATGTAATAATGTTTCTTCCCTCTTCTGAGGCCCCCCCTTCTCTCAAAATTTTTTGGTTTCCGTGGTGTATACCTCAGTCCCACAGAATAAAAATACAAGGAATGGAGAAAGTGTCATATTAAAACAACTTTTTGGTCAATAATTTCTTACTTGTCCGTTTTTTGGCTAGTTTATGTGATGTGAATTGGACACTAGGCTGTTGTGCCCATCATTCATCAGTGAACACAAACTATTTTTTATTCTTTTGTACTTCATGGGTTGTTGTTAGTATTTAATATAAACAAATTACGTTTAACTTGCTCATTTGCTGGAATTTTTTTTAAAGAAAAACAAAAAGTCCAAAGCAAAATAATGCTCTTTGAGTTGTGTATGTTTCAGGAGGATATGCTCCCTATACTCTTTGTTTCAGATTTCCTAGGAGGCATTGAAACTTGAATTTTTGTAGCCACGTAGTTTTTGCGGTTGTTTTTTTTTCCCCTAAGCTTGTAATATTTTACCAATGATTTCAGGCCCCTTTCATAGGGGGGGGAGGGCATTACACCTTCACCTTAAACTCCTCTGTGTTGTCTAGCCTAAGGCAAGTGAATTCAAGCAGTCATTGGAACCATAAGTCTGTACTATTATGTCACAGTGAGTAAATATGCAGAGCATTTGTCATGACACATAGCTAGGCCAGTGTGACAGTACTGTATAAAAAACAATTGAGGGTCACCATATTTTTCAACTTTGTTTAATTTTAAAATGAGTATATTTTTTCCTATTTTATATCAGGTAACTAAATTATGGTAGTTGTGTAGATAACTTTGAATTATGCTTTGATGGACAGAATCTTACTGGTGCTCCATCTGATCAAAGTTGGTATGTATTTAAGGAGACAAGCTTTACTGTTGTCCATAGAACAGTAACATAATGTTAAGACATTGCTTTTGCTGATTGAAACTGAGATGATAAGTTTGAACTACAGTTATATGGGAATTAAAATGCTTTTTTTTATCATCCACTTGTTTCATTGGTAGTTTCCACATCATTGTAAACCAGACATGAATAGTTTTTTTGGGGAGGGGGGGGGGGGGGGGGTGCCTTTTTTTACACTGAAGAATACATTTTATTCTCATTGTTCTAGACTGAAATGAGTAATGTGTAATTCTGGTGGGGTCCAAAGTAGAAATTAGTTGGGCAAAGATGATATGAATGAAAAAGTATTTTAAACGTTAAAGTAATGTTCTGCTTTGTGAATATGTAAGTATAGCATAAAGATTTTTCCATCCCATTTATCCCTTTTAAAACCATAGTTTACAATTGGTAGATCTGTCTATATATATAAATATATATATATCTGAAATTCACCTAAATCTGCTTTATTAGAATACTGCTCACTTAATGCTTAGAAACTGGACCTGGCTCTACATTCTTAATGTATTTTCCTTTTTTTTCCTTTTTTTTTTTCTTTTGTTTTGTTGGGATTTTTTCCTCAAGGTATGAACTTATTCTCTTGGAACTGAATCTTCTTTTACTACTTAAATCATTTATGTATATCGGGTAAATTATGACCAAATTTGTTGTTAGACTGCATTACAGTAAATTGAAATATACACTTGGTACACTACAGAATTGTTGTGCTTTTGTTCTGGTTCTGTTTGGAAAAGCAGGCTTTAGTAGTCATTTGTGGTTTTTATAACTATTCAGTTATTATTCACTGGCCTTAATATTCTGTTGCATTGTGACAATCATAATTTCCTTGGTAAAGCTGAACTGCTTGCTTTTAGAAGTTGCATGTAATTGCCCATGGTAGGTCGGAGAGAGAGGGATGACACTTTAGCAAATTGTGTGAAATATTTCAATGAAGGTCCACTGGTCTTGTCCATAAGAATTTGGATGCTGTTTGAAGTCTGGCTTTTCTGAGTTTTTTTATTTAGAAGTTATTTTAAATATGTTAGCTTGATTGGGAAGTTCTAAATTAATAAACTGAAATTTCTGAAGAATTCGTTCTTGAGGGACAGCTCAAGTTTCTTCACTGTTACAAGAAGGAAGAGATTTCTCTTTGTGCAAGAAATTGTTTTTCTCAAGAAATGCTGAAGTTACGCTGTAGTAACACAGCAATGGCTTTTGTCTGTTTTGAGATTTTTTTCCTTTTTAAAAGAAGACTAAAGCCCTTAAAATGTCATATTTATCAAATGAAAAGACACCCAAGTCTTTCATTTTGTCTTCTCTCAACCCAAGTGTCTACGATTTGTGTATTTGGGCAATGCCACACAAGTAGTTTTATGAAAAGAATAATGTCTGTTATTAAAAAAAGAAGCTTGTCTGATGTGGGGATTCCCCCTTTCTCTGTGGGTTTTTGCTTTCTGATCTCTCAAGTAATGGTGGTGTCTTTCAGAGATAATCATACAGAGCACTTTCTGGCAGGGCACTGTCATGCAGGACAAAATTTAATAAGTAGATTCACTTTAGATCCACACTTAAAAGTTCTGCTCAGATTAGACGTGGTGTAAGGAAGACACACAACATAAAATGTGTTTGTCTTATGTCAGTGTTACTATTAGAAGCAGTAGAAAGCATTGTTCAATTGCAATGACAGATGCATCTTGCAGGTGAAACGGCATTTTCTTATGACTTGACAGATTTTGTAGTTCAGCTTGCAAACAGATCCTCCAGTGAAGTAATTTTTGCTGTGAAACGAGTTTTGAAAACCAGCAGTTGTATTTAGTTGTCAGTACGCATCCTAAGAAGTATGAGCTGCAGGTTCTGGTTCCCAGAGTGTCCACCTGGTTTTTGAGATGTGTAGCCTTCTGCAAATGCAGTTTTCAGGTATTGCTACGTGTCCCTCTTTCTTCTGACAAGAATAAGCATTATCAAGTGAAGAGAAAAGTTGGGGTCCAGGACACTGGCATGATGTTTGCTCCCAGTTGTGGGTCCCAGCAGTAATGCTGTTTGCAGAAGATGCTTTCCTTGCCTAGCTCTAAGTAGGTAAGGCTTTTAATAGGATTTGCTTTAATGAGGCCAATCTCAGTTCTTGGCTTGCTTCTAAGTTTTGTTTCACTTGATTTTCCTTGTTCTTCCCACCCAGTAACACAAGTCTCCCACCTATTCCCAAGCACTTTTATAGTCTGCTGATTCCATACAGATGCAAAATTCACTTTTGGAAGTACTGTACCTTGTTTGCTGTTCCCTTTTTACTTTGTTATATTTAAATGGCTTTAGAAACTGAAATGGAAGCAAGACAATTAACACCACCAGGAGCCCAAAAAACTTGTGCCAAAAGAGAGTGAAAAAGGAGCAAAACGTGGAGTGCAATGTGATAAGGAAAAAGCTGTTGGATTTGCATTGTTACAATTCCTCTGGTTTGTACTTGAATGTTTTGGACAATTCACTGTACTTTTCTCTAGCACTATTTGGTGACAACCTTCTGATGAAGAAGCTATGCAAGAAGCCCAGTTTTGAGTTTATTCAGTGTCTTCAGAATGTGGTTCAGGCTCTGTAGAGTTAGTAGCACTGAGTAGCTTTCTGAGTAGCTGAGTAGATATTTTACTGTAGATCCTTCTGTTAGCATCCCTCTTCACTGTGTGATCTGTTACCCACTTATTATTTGATAAATGTTTGCTCCTTTGCCTTTTATACATTTTAATAGCACGTTACTGTGCATCACTGAACAGTATGGTAAAGTATTGACACAATGGATAAAAAGAAATAAGTTGGTTTACATTTAGTCTCTTTTAACAAACCTGTAATAAAAGAATTCATTTGTAATAAAAAATTACAGGTTTAAATCCAGGGGAAGGGGTGTTGCTGAGCAGAACCCCTTAACATTGAAGATTCCATGTATAAACCATGGGTTTTAAAAATACTTTTATGTGGGAAAAAACATAAAACTACACTAGAAAGATCTTATGACTTGAAAATAAAATTGGCTTATCAAGTACTTTGTATTTGACATTATTGCAATTTGAAGTGAATGTTTTAAATAAGATATACATAATGTTTCTTACCTGAATCAATTGGGATTAGCCACTTCAGGGTACAGATATAAGTAACTTCTCACTAACATTTTGATGTATAAACATAATTTTAAGACTTCTAATACTCTGTGCACCAGTCTTTAAGTTACCATGCTGCAAATAAATTGAAGAAATAACCATTTTATTCTATTCTTCTGTGCCTTGCCTCTTCACCATCCACAAGTAGATGCAGAGAGATTTTTTTGTATGGCTAAGTGTTAACATTCAATACTGAAAAAAAAACTAAAACAAAAAAACAAGAACTCACTGCAAATAATTTCTGCTTCTGACACAGAATAGAATTTATAGAAAATAGCTGTTATTTTAAGCTCATAATAAGGCAGGTTTAGACATACCTTATTATGCCAACTTAAAGATGACCAATTTCCACCAAGCAGAATCCAGACAAAGTGTTTATACCTAAAACTGCACTTCAGACAAACTACTGCAGAGCTGAGCAGGTCACAGATGGGGTGCTTCAGCCTCAGTCTAGTGCACAGCAGAAATTTGGATCCCCTCAGAAATGCAGTAGTAATGTGTGTGCCCAAAAGCTTTCTTTTGCTGTTTTGTTTCCTCCCTCCGGCTCCACCAACTTGAGCATTTTGGAGCAAGTGCTTTCACCTGGGTTTATCAAAAGCTTCTTGTCTGGATATGTGTTCAGACTGGTGCTCTGGCTTCTGCTACGTTCTAAATGTGGGTTATTTTTGGTAGGTTATTCACCAGTGCGTTTCCTCAGTTAGTTGATCAGCCCTTTGGGTTTTTGAAGGATTTTAATGCTTCAAAATTCTCTGCCCTATAAAGAAAGCTTGAAGTTTGATATCCTGGACGGGCAAGTCTGGCTTGACTGGGACACCAGGGATTACTGAGGAGCAAAGGCCTCTGTCCAATTGGCTTTTCCTGTTCCCTGGATCTGCACACTGCACATCTGATTGTACCTAGAGTGTGTGAGGAAATGCTCCTGTGGGGGACTATAGCTCCAGTTTGGGAAGAGCCTGGAAAATAACTTCTAATTTTTAATTGTCTGAATTGGTGATTCTCAGAGAATTGTCAATAGACTTGAATATATTTTAAGCTTGTTAATTGTGATTCAGTAATGTGATTTTTTTTTTTGTTAAATGTATATGAGCATTAACATATGAACATCTACATTCGTTAAATGTATATTATTATATTTTGTCTAAATATGTTAGGAAAAGAGCTTCAGAGTCCACAGAACAGTGTTACATTTGTAGCTAGAAAGGAGTAGCAGCAGAAAAAGTATGTTTGTTAAAACAGAGCAAATTCAATCTAATTAGATAAGAATTAACACTGGAACAGCAAGGAGCTGTAGAAGATGCACTGTTAAGTTAGAGGGTGGTGGAAAAGCCAGTGCTGCATGAATGTAGCAGCTTTGTTCATGGACCTGAAGTCTGGGTGCATTCAGCAAGGAAAAGGTGTTAATCTTGCAGCAGGGCTGAGCTGGTGTAAAACCCTTAACACTTGAAATGCTGGCCTTTAAAGGATAGACCTAACATCAAACTTCTAAGTAGTCAGCCTCCCTTCAGCCCTTTAGCTTGGAAATGCATACAGGATTTAGTGTTAAGTAATACCAAGCTTATGCTGAGAAACAGGCCAAATTATTTTCAGATCAAACAAGGGAGTTTTTTTGAGCATGCGAGTGATTATACCACTTCAACGCATTTACTTCCAAAAATTCATGCAGTAGAGGCATAGTATTAGTCCAGTTCCTTCAGAGGTTTTATTGATATTGAATGCCAAAATTGTCAGCTCGGCAAGAAATGGTAGCTGCATCTCACTTCTATAAGCTTAAGATGCTTTTAGCTTGGAAGGGTTGCTTTTATGAGTCAGTGTGTGCTGCATTCTCCTGAGATACTGCCTGCATAGGCTACATCTTGTTTAAACCAGCCGTAAGTTCCTCCTCCTGGGTTTAGGTTGCAAAACATTATCAGTGAAAAAGTGTCACAAATCTTACCTGGGAATGTTTTTCTTGTTTCCCATTGCTGAAATGTAGGAGATAAATTTCTGAAGCATTGCTTTAATTGAGAGATTCTCTAAGTAATTATTTTCCTTAAGAAATGCTGCTTTAGTGAGGGACGTGCTTGTGTTCTTTAGATGTTGTGCCATCTTTCTGCAAGTTATCCTCTGCATCCACTTGGAGATCCCACTACTGAGGTCATAGGATATAATATTAATGTGTCTATACATTTTTATCATCTTTCTCAGAAATTGAGGTAATTGGAAGAGGGGGTGTGGGAAGGTTTATCGCTAACCTTTGAGTAAGTGGAATTCAGGGAAATGCTTGCTTTTAAACCTTACTGACACTTGATATGCCAAGATGTTTATAAACTGCATAGGATGTATTATATTATTCTGGCTAAGTTTGCAAAAATTACTATTGCCATTTTTAGTCATAGTTTTTTCAGAACTATTGGAATTATCTCAAAGTAATCTTTCCAGTGATACCTCTTAGACAATTTGCAGCTATGAAGGATCTGCTTGCTTTCTAGAAACAGTAAGACATGATTTTATAACGTTTACAAAGAAGTTGTCAGTCACTTTCTGTTGATAATTATTCTGCCTTGGATTCCTCCTTGAACTGTGTTTTTTTTTGTCTGGAAGATGTGGAAAGTGGTGTGCTGACCACTGCATAGGGCTTAATAGGGCTAAAAAAACCCCCTGTAATCTACAAAAAAAGCCATATATATTTTCATACTGGAAGCAGACTTCCCTTGGAATTTCTTACACCTTGCTCTGAAGCATTTTAATTTTGAAACCAGCTCAGTAGTGTGAAGAGACCACTTGTCAGTCTGAACGTGTATTTTGAAGCTCATGCACCATTTAAATTAATAAAAGTATGATCTCATAATGCTGAACACTCTGAAGTGCAGTTGTCACTGTTTGTGCTGCTGTAATTACTGTGGCTATTGAAGTGCTGTGTCTGATTACATTTGACAGGACTCTTCAAAGCTGTTTTGTTGCCTTTTGTGCTGTGGCCTGCTAGATAGTGTTGGGAGGTGATTTTGCCCTGAGTGTGTCATTTCCCCAAGCAGATCGTTGTCTTTTCCCTGAGATACTTCATAAAACACGCCTGAAGCACTGAGAAAATTGCTCTTCAAGAGCCAAAGTACTGGAGTACCTGTGTAAATCTGTGGTGTTTAATGAGAATTATTGAAAGTTCCTGTTCTTTCATGTAGGTTTAGAAAAGATTCTAAAGCGGAATGTGGTTTTAAGTTACCACATCAAATGATTTAACTTTAGAGTTTATTCATAGTGATGGATGATGACTCATTTCTTTATCATCACAGGATAAAATCTCAAACTGTTCTCTCAGAAACACTTCTACCTGTTTATCTTGCAATAGATACTATTTTTTTTTCCCTCCTCACTTGCTGGATTGCTTCAATTAAGCACATAATTATCTTTTCTGCACTTTTATTAGCTGTCTCTGAAGTGATTGTCTTTCTAGATCTATTGCCTTATTTCTTTGCTGGAGACGCACAAATGCTGGAAATGAGTTTCTGTAGGAAGAACTTCAGTGTGGTTAGAGAGATCTGGGTCTGTTCAACATCAGCTGATAGCTGCAAAAACCACTTGATGGAAAAAGAATAATGAAACTTTTTAATGTAAGTATCTTTTCTGCATTTTGTTGTGATGCTGCCTTGCTTTTACTGATGTTAATGAAGATCATTGGCTTTCCCCACACCTCCTACTGAAGGTAGAACAGTTGCAGTAAATCCTTAGTGACTCCATCGTGGATATTGGCCAAACAATTCTGCCTACAAATTGTCTGCAAATTTGGTGTATCCTGAATATTGCTAGCATTCAAGAATATTTCTTTATAAGCAAAGTATTTGTAAGAAAACAAATAATGACATTTTAATTTTGGATTTGGTGCCACTGTTCTACAATATTTTGTTTTGCATCTTAAAATGGAATGAGGGTTTCTTTTTGTCACCAGTTTTTGGAGCTATATTGCACTAACTGTAAATTACTGCACCAGGTCATTTGTATTTCTATAAATTGATACTGGGCTCTCAAAGCAACGTGTTTAATACTAAAAAGAAACCTCCTGATGCTGGATCCGACATGGAGCCTGCCAGCCAGTTCTCGCATGAAGAATGGCAGGGAACAATTGAAAATATCATAGAAGAGGGAATCCTCAGCTTTGACACAGCAGGGAGGAGGACCCCTGCTTTTTAGAGTTCCTTTCACAGTAAAACTACATGGAATTAGATTTATGTACTTTGGAAGGTGGAAGGACTGAGTCAGCCCGGCTGGAATTTGAACTTTTGTGCTAGGGCGCTTCGATGATTCCAAGTCTGAGCTTACACTGCATCCCTTTTTACAGTATATAAGAGCTCAGTGCATTGAAGCAATAAGTCTGCAACCTGCTGTTGCTATGTGCAGCTCAGATTAGTGTGCCTTCAGTTCCCAACTTAAAGGTTATTTATTTTTTCTTATGATGTTTTTAATTGAGCCTTTCAGAATCCACTGTTCGATACTCTGTATGTATTCAGGGTTGAATGAAATTCATACATAAAAGATAATGTATGCAGTACATTTTCACATGCAGCAGGGCTTTGTTTTTCATCTTGCAGTTACTAGATAAGCAAGCTGGAGCTTAGGTGGTGTCCCTTGCTTCCTGCAAGGACTCTAGATCAGGATTTCCCTTTGAAATGCAGCTGCTCTCCACCTCTCAGCTGCTTTTCCTGTACCAAATCAAACATCAAACTTCTCTTTGCACACAATTCAAAACTTGGTGTTTTTTACACTCCACATAGCTTCTCAATAAAGTAAAAAAAGCAAGCTGTGTTGTTTTTCAGATGCTGAAATTGAGATTGTTCCTGAACATTTGACCTCTCTGTGTTCAGGATGGCCAAAGGAATATCTTATTAATGCATGCAATATTAATTTAATGCCAACTTTGCCTTGGAGTAATGTCTTGTGGTTCCATGCTGAGCTGTGTGCCCTCAGGCACATTTGTAATTATGAATAAAGCATGGTACAGAATGCATTTGTATTAAAAAAGTGCAACAGATTTTTTTGGGCAAGTGAAGTGGGAGAAATCAAGGTGTCACTAAAGCTTGGGCTGCTGGGACACAAACATCTCCAGCCTTGTGACATGGAAAGCTTTCTGAAAGCTTGGTAAGCTCTGTGCCCTCTGCCAAGAAGCAGCACTCATCCTCTGTAATGTGTGGCTTTGTCCTGTGCATCATCCCGAGGGACAAAAGGCAAATGCACCAGGCATCAGTGTTCTCCCCAGGGAAGGGGGTTATTCTGAGCTTGCTGTTATTTGGCTTGCACCCTTCTTTGAATAGTGTGAGGCAGGATATGGCAGTGTTGAGGTTTCAAATACTTGGTAGAGAACAGATCTTTTTCAGCTTTTCAAATTTGACACCAAGCTGTCCCTTACCTTTTAACAGAGTTGACACCTTTCATGGGTGATAGCGATAGCAGGCTCAGTATTGACAGATTTTGTGTCAGGTCTGCACTAATCTTGCTCCTTGACAGTTTTAGCTGAGTTGATGATTGATGTGGTTGATTTGTTGGTGTCCTGTATTTTGCTGTTATCAGCCAAAAGCAAGGGGCACAGATGCAATTTCTGATTTAAGTCCTTTTTATGATGTTTGCTGGCTAAGCTGCCAGTGCTAATAAGCTACTTTACTCTTAAGCTTTATCAGTTTGCTGCTATTGTTGATAAAGCCAAGGAAAGTACAAATCAGCCTCGTCACATCATTACGATGTAAAACAAATACTGGAGTTGGCACAGATACTGTGAAAAGGGCAACTCTGCTGCTACTTGGGTCTAGCTTGTTTAGAAATTACTGCTCTCAGACCTCTTTTTTCAGAATAACAAAAAATGGTTATTGAAAACTTAACCATGCCAAATTTCTTGTATAGTTGTGACTACTCTTTTTTTTTGTTTCCAGCAAAGTGTAAAACAATTACAACCCCTTTTTCTAGTCTTCTTTTCCCACCCCCTTATTTTCTTTGCCCTGTTTTCAGAACTTTTTTGGCTTCCTCACTAAGTACTTAAATTCGGATGATGTATTGTTCTGAAATACTGCTTGAACCACATTCTCATTGAACTTGAAAACTGACATTTGGATTTAATTTTTTCACCTTGCAAAAGGGAACTGCAAATAATTGCTCAGTTAAAAAAAAAAAAAAAAAAACCAACAAAACCACAATACAACAACCCCACCCTTGGGTTGGGAGATTTTGTTTATGTTCTTGAGTATCTTGGGCACTGTCTGCCTGTTAATAACTCCTAACCAAAGGGATGAGGAGGCAAAGAAGATTGTTTTCCAGTTTCTTTCTACGACTGAAGAAACTTCACTGTCTAAAATTGATGCTGGGAGAAACAATTAAGATCTTCCATCCAGATCCTATTAGAACTTCGCACACCCCCAAGTGCTCATCATCATTTCCCTGGGCTGTTTCTGGGATGACAAAAGAGACCAGAGGACTTGAGTTGTCCTGTAGCTCTTGCAGAGTCGAGGTGCAGTCATTTCAACTTGTTCAATGTATGTTTGGATAAAGAACAGATCCTGCTGTCCAGGGCAATCAGTCAAAGCCAAAGTAACAGCATCCAGGTCCTGAGTGAGTTTAGATCAGGAGGTCACTCCTGAAGCAGAGCTCTCCATCAGCCCCACCTTACCACCTGTAGTTTTTATTGCAGAGCTCCCTGAACACTTCATTGAATTCCTTCAGGACAAAGCTAATTGAGGACATACTTCAGGAGTGTTCCTGGTATGCTCCAACCACAAATGCTTCCCTGTCTGTAGGACCAAATTAAAGCTAATGAAATGGAAAATTTCCTTGAAATGTGCATAGACTGGACAACTCTTCACACATTTGCTTTTATGGGATTGCAGAACTAACAGGCATAGGCAAAGGGTGCTGCCCTAGAGCTGTGCTGCTTTGCTTATGTTGATTCTACCAAAGACCAAAATGAGGACATAGAATTTCTTGACTTCCTAAATAATTATGGGAAAAAAGGGATTTACAAACCATGATAACTACTGGCAGTTTTTCCCACCCAAATTCTTTAGCAGTGTGATGCTGCAAAGGCTGGGAGTGAGAGGAGTATTTCTCTTCCTCCTGATGAAGCAGTACCTGCAATCTTGCACATCCTCACTTATTTTGTCTTGCTTCAGTATCCTGCTGTGGCTTAAGGGTTTTTTTTAATGAAGCTGAAGCCAACAAAATGTCTTTAAATGTTAAAATATTTACATTTCATTTTAGAACAGTTCTGGTGCAGCACTGTCTTTACTGAACTGAAGTAACTAACTAAGGTGGGGGCAGTCACAGTGGTGATAGCAGGAATAGTTGTAAGTTGTGAATGTGTTCTAACATGGTGCAGAGGAAGAACTCACAACCACTCTGTCCTAGAGCTTTTCAGGAAACTCTACATGCCTCTGCTCTCATAGGGACTTCAGCTTCCCTCTGAAAACATCAGGGATAAAATTGTTTGCTTATGCTTGGTTTTCTTATCCTATTGCTGAAGAAGGCTGTCTGGGCAACAGCTATCGCCACAATGGAAACCTTCACTCAGCCCTTTTCTGTGGGTCTATGGTGAATACTTCTTGGAATTGCAATGATTGAGCATGGGATCCAATCGTGATCCTTCTTTGTGCCCTGCATCATCATTTTGGTTGAGAGGGAGCAGCACAAGCCATGTCCAGGTGAGTCTTGCAACACAAGGAGCTCTCTGGGGTGGCCTGAGTGCCTGTTCTGTGTTCTGTCCGTAACAGACCAGTCTGAGGAAGGTGGACAGAAACAATTGCAAAATTAATTGCAGGCACAGAGCTAAAGCTGATGAAACTCGGCAGTTCTTTAGGGCCCTGGCTGGACCTGCCTATAATCCTTTTTTTTTTTAATATAAATCTCTCAAAGAAAAGTGAAGTAACTATTGGCTTTTATGTCCTGTCCCTTGGCTAAAGTACCATTTCTCAAACTAAGTAATTTCCTTCTTATTCTGGGAGTTGCGAGGTTGGGTCCTGGGAAGGACGACAAATTACTTAAGGTATTTTGACAAACTCTCCCTTAACACAAGGAAATGTGTTTATACGGTGCAGAACTTGTTCAGAAACCTCCCACTGTCTCTCTGTCACACTAAGTGCTCACAATAACACTGGTTGTAATCTTTCTTCAGTTTGATGAAATCTTCATCACACTGTACAAGCTACATTTTGATGGGCAATCGTTGATGTTTATGAAGCAGGTTGGGAATGAAAAAGATAACTGGTAATGTGAGAAGCTAAGCTATGCTTGATTGTTCTTGTGCCCAGTTGCTTGAAGTACAATTGTGTGTGCTCATAACAAGGGTTAGCTTGGAAACCAGCCATCTAATTATTCTGGTGTCACAAAAATCACTAATCAAACTCTCATTGATCATGCAAAGTGGGAAACTTCATCAACCAGATTTCATAGACATATTTTAAACAAGTTGGGCACCTTCCAGAGCTCAGATTGATTGTGCTGTGATAATGCAAAGCAGGCAGCAATCTCACCTCCCTCATGGAGGGTGGGATGCCTACAGCTGTAGCAAACAATTGCCACCTTTTGCCAGGCCAAGAGAGTGAGGCTGGGAGGGAGCAGGGGGAAAGGGATGACTTTGGGGTGCAGGATTCAAAACAGAGTCTGGGTTTGCTCCTACCTTCACAGTATCAATTTAAAGATAACATCCTCCCCTACAGCTGTCTTCCTTCCTTTTTAATAGCCATTTGCAATATGTCATGAAGTGTTTCAGTCAGGGAACTGATGAGGTGCCCTTTCCATTTAATTTTTTTTCCCATCTGATGTGGCCCATCTGTTAGGTGTGACTCAAAGCAGCAAACAGATGTTGAATTAATTGTGGAAGTGTCTGTTACTCACCAGGATCAAAAGTGTTTGCCCTCCAAAGATGCTGGGCTAGGGTGAAACCTGGAGTAAGCAGGACAAACAGTGTTTTTGCTTTTCACAAATGGACCTGATGCAAATCCACGAGATGAATTTCAATCCCATATTTGATTGTGACAGTAGGTGAGAGTTCTGCTGCTGTTATATTTTCAGGGAAGAGTGGTCTGGGGTTTTTTTTTAGGTTCTGTGTTCCTGTGTCATAGCCCCTGCTCTCCAGCCTACTCCAGCAAAAGAGGCACATCCAGTTAAGCTTTGGTGCCTTAGTTAGTTATGCAGCTCTGGATGTGACAGAAGTGTCTTCAAACACAAATTCAGGGAAGACCTTCCCTTTCCAAATGCTTTCTAACTAGGTTGGCTGGTAGACCTAAGATTGAGCATCCTATTTCCAGCTCGCAACAATCCATACAAATTAATTTAGGAATTGTGGTGAAGAAATTATCTAACTTTATTTTTGAAAACATGGATGCCACATTCTTCTGTTTGATAATTGATGGTTTTGTGTAGTTCTTGCTGGTATTTTCTTTATTTGTGAAATGTGTCTTAAATGGAAATTCCAACCATCTTCAGCCACCTAGCACCTTTCATTAGAAAGAGCTTGCCTGTCATTTGCATTTGTGCATAATATTCAGTCATCCAGATAGCTTTTGCACAGATTCTAATCTGTGTTCTTTAGATTGGCACAAAGAATTCTCCAATTAAATTTTTATTAAATTGCTTTATTGGATAGCCCTTTGAAAAATGAGATGGAGGGAAAGAAAAACAATGTTTGCAATTAAATTAGAATGTGTTAAGAATGTTAGAGAGCCTTCTTTTTAAGTAGTTTTTAACTGAACAATTAGTTCTTTTTTCAGAGATACGTATCTTCCTGAAGTCCCACTCTATTCCCTTACAAGCATCTTCTCAGAGCCCATTAGTTTTAGATCATCATCAAGAAGTGAAGTAGGAACAATAGCTTTGATTTGCAGGAATCTGCACAGACCCAGCTCTAAGTGCCTCCATGAAGAAGCAAGACCCAGTCCTTTGTCCTTCACCTTTCTTTTATAAATTACCCTGGTGAAATTACATGAAAGTCCCTTTATCTTTACTTTTTTACCAAATGCCAGTATTGATTTTAAAGCTCCCCATGTTGTGGAATCACACTGTTGGGATCCTCTCTGCAGTGCTGCCTCACACTCTCCAGCCCCTGAGCTGCTGTTGCTTCCAGGGAAATGTGGCATATCCCACACTTGTATCCATGCAGCTGCCTTTGGCTGCTGCTGAAGGGTGTGACACTCCTTCAGCTGCTCCTCACAGGACTTGTGCTCCAGTCCCTTCACCAGCTTTATTGCCCTTCTTTGAAAACACAGCTGGTTCAAATAGTGTCTCTTTTCTGTATTTAGTTATTTTACTTAATATACACATTCCTACTCTTAAATAAAGTGATCTTCCGATAAAAAACCCACCTTTTTGGTGTCCCCAGGTCTGTCTCCAGAATGGTGTTTAAATCCTTGGCAGACATTTTCACACAGTTTGATTTTGCTGTCCCTAAAACCTTTGTGTGGCTGTCATTCTTTCTAAGTATTAGCTGGATGTTATTTCTGACTGCTGCTGCTAAGATGGAAATGAAGAGTAAAAATTCCATGTGTTTCTCTGTTTTGTGCCAGCAGGAGAGTCATCAAAGCTTCTTCCTTCTGGAAAGAGGCTAGACCTTCTAACAAACAATAAACTTCAGTAAAAAGAAGAAAGATAAAGCATGCAGGCAACATTTTCTAGCTAAAGGAAAAAGAATCTACATGCATGGGAAGACTGAAAGAGCTACATTTAACTAGAATTGGAGAATGTGGCTGCTACTCTTAATTTATGACAAAGTATATGAAACATTCACAATCTTAACACAGGCATGCTTTTCCATGCAATCAAAGGCACATGCAAGATTTATGTCAGCATGGATTGCATCTCACCGAGGCTGCAATGGATGAGCTGTTCACCTCATCCATTTCACATATCTGCTTCAAAACATGATAAACCTAACCCAGGAGCTGCTTATGCTTTCTTAATGGTTGTTAAAGAAACCCCTTTCACATGAAGAGAGCAAGGGCTCAATCCAGATCCTTGATTTCAGATGTTTGAGGGTACCTCACTTGGCCTTCATCTGCTGCTGTGGGTGGGTGACTTACAGCTCCCACTTGGTATCAGCCAGTCCCATCTGCGTGTTTGAAGAACTGAAATACTGAGTTGACTCCATAGGATGGAGCTTGGCTTGATGGCCAGGAGCCCAGAGCAATAGGACCTTGAGAAAGGCCTGGAAAAGGCTCGTTGCCAGTTTAGTGCAGGTGTGTACAGTGGTGCTCCCTCCTGAGGGAAACTGGGTTTGTTAAGTATACAGGGATACATGGAAAAGTCAGTCCACTGTTGCCTTCCCAAACCCAGAGAACTCCAGGGGTTTTTTAGCTACTTGGACCAAAGAGTAACACTAATCCTTTATCCCTGTTCTTCATTTCACAAACAATGTGGTACAACAACTATAACTTGAGTTAGCCATGGCAAACAGTGCCACTGAAAATCAGGCAATGCTCCATCTGCCAAGGAAATCCTCAGACTGGAATCCAATTCTTTAGATCAGAACTTCTTTAGAAATGGCTGCTGCTTATGATAGGATTCTTAACACCAAGGTGCAGAAAATATCATAGTATCTTATTGTGGGCAAAGCTGTATTATTTACCTTTGATAGATCCATAGAGTAGAAAAATCAAAGGTAGTCAGGAGTTAAGCAAAAGCTCAGTGAAACAAACTGGTGCTGACATACACAGATAATGTCAACTGATAGCTTTTTGGCATTATGAATTGTTTTATAATTAGGTAATTAAAGCAAGTCTGTACAAACTTCAGCTTTCAGGAAGCTGTAAAGATACATGTAGCTGTAAAGTTATATTTAGCCATTAATTTCTTGTCAAGTCTGTCATACTTTCTCATAAAATGTCTAATAAAGAAGCTTAAACAGGCACAGTCTCGTGCATTTCTCCTAGAAACCAAGGTATGCAACAGTGCAGTCCTAGAATACCAAAGTACAATTGTAAAAATATATAGAACTCTTTGCTCTTCATTTCTTTTCAAATTAACTTGTTATTACAGCTTTCATCTTTTAAAGGCAGGAGAGCACTTAAGTCTCACCAGAAGCCAGGCCCACTGACTTGGCTGAAACTGTGCAAAAATGTCAAGCTTTTTAAGCAGGTTCTCTAGATTGAGGACTAAAGCTGCTGGTTCTGTTCCATTGCCAGAAAATAAATCTTAAGACTTCACAGGGAAAACAGATGTTATTTGAACCACCACAGGGTCTTTCTTCTGGGTCTTGTAGATCCAAGTAGGTATTCAGACATGAGTACTGTGCTCATGACAGACATGGAGGAGCTGATGATGAATGCAGGCAAAACAGCATATTCATAGTAAAAAAATAATCAGAATGAAAGCCCATAGAATAGGCTTAATTGTAGGATATTAATTTAATTCTCAGTTGCACTTGGAAGTCAATGAAATTTTGTACCTGTAGCCTGAAGATTAATTTTGGTTCTGTGTATCTGAATTTTCAATTATCTGTCCAGTGGACCCAGGTTCTTTTAAAAATATGTAAACTAATTTGCAAAAAACTTTTTGCGTTTTTTTTGGGAACTAATGGTGAAGGGTTCTTTGCACACTACTTTTAGTTTCAATTGACTGGCATTTTTCACAGAATCAGGCACGACAAGTTAGACAGGACACAGAGAAATCTATCATGGACATCTTTTCAGCTGGGTATTTCCTTCTAACACTGAATAAACTAAATGGAGGAATGTATGTAAAACTAAACTGTATTAAAACAAACTGACAAATCATGGATGTAAAAAGGGCTGAAATGACTGATGTGAAAATTTCCTCAGTTTTGAGTGGTGGGGTGTTTTTGGGAGGTGAAGACTGTTGCTGAACAATCCATCCTGCAAGAGTCAGACCCTTTCACAATGATTTAGGTTGCCCAGCCACATGCTTGATCTATTAAAAGTGCTTAACTATATATGTTTGATCATGATGCATTTGACTGCTCACAGTAAAAAATGCAGAATTTCTAAGGGCATGTTCATCACTAATCTAACCTGAACTTACCCCATTTGCAGCTGCTAACATCCAAAAAAATTGTGATACAGAAAAACGAAACAAAATGGGTAAGACATAGGCCAACTGAATGCTGCCAATATCGATTGCTTTGCATCTTACTTCATGCAAGCAGTTTCCCTTCACTGGGAAAAAAACTTCTGGCAATTAAATGAACCTTAAAGTGCTTTGGGGGCTGGCACAATTTTACTTCCTTTGTTTCTCTCATGCTTTATTTATGACCTGCCAAGTGCTTGTTAAAGAAAAGCCAGGGCTCGCTCTCTCAGCATTTCACAGGCTTTTTAATTATTAGAGCAAAGCTTGAACCTTACAAGCATGCTTTTCTCTCTAAGTTTTAAGTACAGTACCATAAAAAAAAGCAAAATACAATGGAATACTGGTATCTGAAATGCTTTTCTCTTTCTAACTGTGCTGTTTTTAAGATGTATCAATAGTGACAAGGGGCTGTAGTCATCACGAAATCAAGATGAAGGTCTCAGTATTCCCAGTGCACGTGTTAAACATTTGCATAAAGGTATGTACACTTATTGGAGCGTCCAATGTATAGTTCTATAAAAAAAGACTGGTCATGTTAGTTCCACTGCAAACTCCATCAGAACTTCAGTTTCAATTTTATTACTTATTTTCTAAATTAAACAACAGAACAGTGAGTTTAAAACACTCTGCCCCTTGTGAGCACCTCTGTTGTCTGTTAACCATCTTGTCCCCATCCCAAAGGGCAGTATGTGTTCTGCTGAGGAGCTAAAAATTTGGTTTTATGAAGGTTTAGACTGTCTTTTGCAAAAGGAGATGTGAAGAGATTTGGAAAACAGTGCCATTGTAAGCAAGAGAAGTCATAAACTGCCTTAACATTTATGTCTTGATACGTCAGCTTTTAGGGAGCCAGAACTGGAATTGTTTGCCTACCAGCTTCCATCTCCCAGTGACAGATTTGCTGTAGCTGGTGGAAGGAAAAACTTGAGGTTTATCATGTACTTTGACACTGGTGCTGGCACGCTCTGCAGAGCAAATACCAAACTTCCAGCAAGAGATTTAAAAGTGCATTTGGCGATCCAAGTCCTTGCCTCTGTCTTTGGTGATGCTTCTTTTATCTTTTAGTCACTCACCCCATAGGTGGTTGAAACAGCAACCTGTTCTAGTGGAAGGTGTCCCTGTCCATGGCAGGGGGCTTGGAATGAGGTGATCTTTAAGGTCTCTTCCAACCCAAACAATTCAGTGATTCTGTGATTTTCTGTGTATGGGCCTTCTGACACCCCACAGAAAGGAGGGAATCAGCCATGCTGGTTTTAGTTAACTCTGCAGAGTGGCACTGAGACCCAAATGCATCCCCAGCCTGGCGCCTCCTGCAGCGAATTTATGGGACTCCTGAGCACACTCATTTCCTCCTCGTGAGCCATTTCTAACACATTCTCTGTCCTGATTGCAAAGTAAATACAGTATGTTGCTTGTGACTGTTCATTTGCATTAAGATTTTAGTGCCGCTGCTTGGAGGCTCCAGAAGGTTGGCCAAATCAAGACTAGGGTTTTTTGCAGTCAATTCTCAGTATTTTATTTCTTGCTTTTATGTTTCTGCATGCAGACACAGACATAATTTACTTTCCTCAAGCATGGGGAATGACAGTCCTGCTTTAAATTTAAAGAAATATATGGGCTCATATCCTAATGCCAAAGCTCTACAGCATATGACATGCAGACCAGTCCATATAGGGTTCTTTCTCTCTTGAAGGTGGCTTGATGCTGGAGGAGGACAAATGATAGGTGAAATTTCCTGGAATTAGACAAATGTAGCAAATTGTAAGCAATAACTGTTAGCAATGACAGTTACACCTCCAGACTTGCTCTTCTAATGGTTTGCAATGGTTTAATGCTTTGGTTTCAGGCTTTTAGCCTCTCAGTGTCCAACCTGAAGAAAAAACTGGGCCAATATACGTGACTGACGGAATCACAAAATGGAGATAGGATACACAAAGCTCTATTTGGGACCATTGCAGAGCACTGCAGCATTGAAACTGCTATGAGCACAGTAGGCCACATTTAAAGTAGAAAATAAATGTAATTGGGACCAGACTGAGGGAAAATCTCTACATCCTCCAGCAATTTTCCCGAATGTGATAGATTGCAATACATTTTTCCCACTTGCATCTCAGGAAAAGGGAGGGAATGAATTCTACTAGGCTATTTCATCTGAGGGAGTGGAAATTCACTGTGCACACTTGGATGGAAGTTCTTACCCTCAGATTCTTTGTAGAATAATAGCTCTGTAGCCAGAACCGTAACAGTTCCTTGAAAAAATCAGGCCAGTCAGGCTGGAGAGACTGGAGGTGGCTGTACAGTCTTGTCAAAGTGTTTGGGGAGGAGGGTGCAGTGTAGCAGAGGGCAGCCACCAGAGATCCAACATCTCGAGGGGAAAGGGGCCCCTATCAGTGAGCTGTGGAGTCACACTTCAGAGATTTAATATAACAGGGAGCTGTAAGCACTTAGAATTAAAAAATTACCTTCATCTTCTGCAAGTCTTGTTCTGCATGAGTGGTGGGTTTTGGCTAGATGCTGGTAGCCTTTTTGGCCTGCTTTCATTATAAATTACTGTTCAGGAATTGTTGGCATGTCCATAAAGCAGTACGGGTTTGTTTTTTCCAAACATCACGTGATAACTGGAATCACGTACCAGCTGTAATTTTCTGACTTCTGGCTAGGACATAACATTTTGACACAGCAATTAATATGGATACCTACTGTTCTCATCTTGCAAACAACAGACCTCCACACACAGCTTCTGAGCTCTCTGTCTTGTCTCAGTAATGTACAAAACTAAGATGCCAGCTTCTGTGGGTTTGGGGCACCTCATTTTATAATAGGTTTTCTTTCTCAAGATTTGGGTTGCAGGAATAAAGAGACTGCAGAAGAACAGAACTTTGCTAAAGAAACAAAAAATCCCAAACAATCCCTCCTAGTACTTGCACAGTGCTTGGAAAATGTGAGTCAGGTCCACTCTCAAGCTCAGAAACCAGAAAGCAAATAAAAGAACCTAACAATGTTGCCCAAAATAAATAACCACAGTGTGGAGGCACCTAACTGGGGGACGTGTGGAGGAGAAGTTATCCTTTTTTTTTTTTAATCCTCAAGCTTGGCTCATCTGCCACAAACTAAACAAACAAATTGTTATTGGAGTCAGGAAGGGACAACTAATGTAAAACAGGCTGAGACATAAATTAGTAGTCATGGTAATCTGTCACAGGTGAGTGCTCCTCAAAGAAGTGACTCGAAATGCCAAGCAAACCTTCTACTGAAATCCTGGGAATCTGTTTATCTAACCACTTTATTTTAATCTAAGAGTCAGCTACAGCTACTACGAAAAATGCATATAGAGGAACATAAGCACTTCAAACTGTTGTAAAATTAATTAGTAAACTTCTTTCCGTGGCTTTTCTGCAATCGTAGTGCATATGCAACCATGTGCAGTACTCAGTCACAGTAAGTCAGGCCTCCCTAAATCTGAAGCCATGAAAACTTTAAGTGCTGCTTTTTTCTTTCTAAATTCCAATGTTTTATGGAATACAACTATTTTTCTTTGCAACCATTAGAATTATCAATGGCAAAGAAAATAAAAGACTAAATTCCTGCATAATCTTAGCTCCAAAGATGGAGTTTGTGGTTTTATGGGGAAAAAACCTACTCATGGTGCAAGACTAAGGATAAAACAGTGACAGCTGGTAACTAGTAAATGGGCTCATCTTCTAAATGCTTTCATACTCATGGCAACTGTTTGAGCAACTTTGCCAAAATTTGTCAGGAAATGTCATATTATTTCTTTATATTTGTTCCATGGGTTAGTGCTGGCTTTTAACATTTCAGTATCAAGATGGTACATTAGGCTAAGGAAGGTGATCGTATGAACACTGAGCAAACTGTTAAGTAGCTGTCAGAATGACTGCCTCAAACCAACAAAAGATTAACACTCCTAACTTAGACCAAACGGGTCGACCTAATAGAGACACAAATATGTGCTCTGAAAATAACTGAGCGGGGGCTATTTCCAGAGGGCTTGAGGAACATTATGACAGTAAGTTTGTTCTTAGAGTTCAGCCAGCCTTAATCATCACCTCGCATTTCTCACTTCAGATTACAACTGTCTGAAAAATTACTTCTGTCTAAAGTGCTGATAAACTTGGAAAACAATGTGGTGGGTTGACCCTGGCTGGATGCCAGTTGCCCACCAAGGCTGCTTGAATACTCCACTCCTCAGCTGGAAAGGGAAGAAAAAAATGTAACGAAAGGCTTGTGGGTTGAGAGAAGGACAGGGAGAGATCACCCACCAGTTACCATCATGGGCAGAACAGACCTGCCTTGGGGACATTTGTTTAATTTGCTGTCAATCAAATCAGAGTAGGATAGGATAATGAGAAATAAAAACTAAATCTTAACATGCTTTAAGCTGCCCACACACACTCACACTCCCCCTCCTGGGCTTAACTTTACTCCCAATTTTTTCTCCCTTCTCTCTCCCTGCAGCGCAGAGGGACAGGAACAGAGGCTGAGGTCAGTTCATCAAACACTGTCTCTGCCACTTACTCCTCAGGGAGAAGACTCCTCTCGTACTTCCCCTGCTCCAGCATGGAACCCCTCCCATGGCAGAGTCCTCCACCAGCTTCTGTCCTTCTCATGGGCTGCTGCTCTTCATGAGCTGCTGCAGCGTGGGTCCCCCCAAGGGTCACAAGTCCTACCAAGAAACCTGCTCCAGCACGGGCTTCTCTCTCAATGAGACTGACCACAGGTCCCACCACGAGCTCCCTCCACTGAAAGCTCCCCGTGGGGACTCACGGAGGCAATGGGCCTGCTGACCACGATTCTGGGATGGCCTTCTGGTAACACAGTCGCTAGGGCTGTGCTATCCTCCACAGCTAGGGTGATCCAAAATTCTTCCCCGAAGACACCCTGAGGTCTTATGCATATTTATGTTAATTCCACTATCCCAGGTGGCCCGTTGGCCTTCCTGCCCTTTTTGTCCTTATATGGATGTTCTCTAGAATGTTCTCCCCAGTTCGATGCCCCATTGGCCCCTTCTCCTTGGTCCCTCCCCCGCCCCTTCTCATTGGTTCTCCAACCCATCCATCAGCATTGTACCGCCCCCAGCCCTCTTCCTATTGGTTGATGTAAACCCCGCCCCCTTCAGTATTTAAGAGCCGTACTTTGTATTTGTCACTGGACCCTCCTGGCGACGGAATGAGCTGAAGTTCTGGAACCCGCACAAAGCCCCCTCTGTGCTCGTCACTGCTGTGTGCCCGTGATTTCACCGTGTGTGTGCTGCTCTCTGTGAGTGTGAGCTCCCCGCATGGTCCTGCTGCCCCAGGCTGTGGAGAAGCTCCCGGAAGGCCTCTGCCTAGCTGGACACCACTAAGGCCGTGACAGTCTCAGCCTCCTTGGGGCATCCACCTGGTCTGTCTTGGGTCTCCTCCATGGGCTGCAGGTGCAGGTGGATCTCTGCATCTCCATGGTCCTCCATGGGCTGTGGGACACAGCTGCTTCACCATGGGCTGCCCCATGGGCTGCAGAGGAAACGCAGCTCCAGTGCCCAGAGCACCTCTTGCCACTCCTTCTGCACTGACCTCAGTGCATGCTAAGCTGCTGCTCTCACATATTTTCATTCCTCTCTTCCACTGAACGTGTGGTTTTGGCTTTCTAATATACATTACTCCAGAGGTGCTACCACCATTTCTGATGGGTTTGGCCTTGCCCAGTGGTGGGTCCATCTTGGAGCCAGCTGGCATCAGCTCAGCTGGAGAAGGGGAAGCTTCTGGCATCTTCTCATAGAAGCCACCCCTGTAGCCTCCCTGCTACCAAAAACTTGCCACACAAACCCAATATTGCCATTATTTATGAGAAGTACTGTCTGCTCAGGCAGATCAGAAATCAATGAATAATGCAGCTTCACATTTCTTTCTTAGGTCTGAAGCTGAAACAACAGTCCTAGAGGCTTTTTTGAATCTTCATGATCTGTGCTGTTTGGGTGTAAGAACAAAGCCCATTTATTTGATGCCTGAACAGTCTTAACAGAGCTAAATATCTTAGAAAGTCTTTATTTAGATTTAATTGCAGCAGAATCTAATTAACAGTTGTATATTAAATATTTGAAAGACTCTGATCTCTTCAAAAATCACCAATACTACCAAAACTGCAAACCCATAAAAACGAGGAGACTGATTTACATTGCGAAATCTTTGCACTCAAGTAATTTTGCAGTTTCTTCGAAAGGAAAATAATAGCTGTGATGAAAAACTAACAGAGACACAAAAGTGATTAGAGGGCCAAACCTACAAGTAAGGCTTGCCAAGTGTAAGCAGCAGAGTAGTTCAGTATCAGTTAGATACTGCAAAGTTTCAGGTATCTTCATGCTATCATAAGGAGGAATCTAGGAAACATATTTATATTTTAACTACAGAGTTCTAAAAGCAAAACTGTGCCCCTAGCGTGGGTGGGTACAGCCCTGCTCTGCTGGCTGCCAAGTGATGAGGGAAGCCTGAGGGCTCCAGGTAATGTGAGGCTGTAGCTTATTTTTCACATTTCTCTGCAGCAGTACAGACACTCTTCGGTTCACTTGATCTGATGTGCAGAAAGGAAAAAAGAAGTTGCAATACTCCACTGAAGAGGGGAGCAGAAAGAGCCAAGGTTACCTACAACTATCACAGAATCACAGAATCATTTTGGCTGGAAAAGTCCTCCAGGTTAATTGAGTCCAAACTTTCACCAAACATGACCATGCCAACCAAACCATAGCACTAAGTGTCAGTCATTTCTTGAACATTTCCAGGGATGGTGACTCTACCACTTTCCTCGGCTGCCTGATCCAGTGCTTAAACCCAGTCAGTGAAGAAATTCCTCCTGATGGCCAGCCTGAACCTCTCTGGTTATGACTGAGGTTATGCCCTCTTGTTCTGTATCTGGTCGCCTCAGAGACCAACCCCCACTTGGCTATACCCTCCTTTCAGGCACTTGTGGAGAGGGAAGCCCTGAGCCTCCTTTTCTCCAGGCTAAACAATCCCTGTTTCCTCAGCTGATACTCAGGATTTGTGTTCTAGACCCTTCCTCAGCTCCATTGCCTTTCTCTGGAAATGTTCAAGCATCTCAATGTCTTTCTTGTAGTGAGGGGCCCAAAACTGAACACAGTTCAGTGCAGCCCCATCACTGCCAAGTACAGGATCACTGTCCTAGTCCTGCTGGCCAAACCTTTGCTGACACAAGCCAGGATGCCAACTGGCCTTCTTGGTCACCTTGGCACACACAACAGATCCATGTTCTGTTGGCTCTCAATCAGCACCCCCAGGTCCTTTTCCACTGGGCTGCTTTCCAGCCACTCTTTCCCAAGCCTGTAGCACTGCCTGAGGTTGTCATGACCCAGGTGCAGGACCCAGCACCTGGCCTTGTTGAACCTCATACAGGTGGGCTCAGCCCATCAATCAGCCTGTCCAGATCCCGAGGTAGAGCTTTCCTGCCCTCCAGCAGAGCAACACTCCCAAACAACTTGCAGTTCTCCACCAACTTACTAAGGCTGCACTAAGTCCTCTCCTCTAGGTCATCAGTGAAGATATTAAACAGGATAATTTTGCTTATCTCTTCCCTTCAAAATTCTTGGCTTCTGATTCTCCTACCAGAAGAAAGTACAGGTTTAGAAATAAAAACAACAAAAAAACCATGTGACTTTGCTTTTGTTTATCATCTTTTTGTTCCTATTGCTCCTCAGTAGATGACTAATTTCCGCTTGGGTGTGCAGAGGGTACTGACAGCACAGCATGACCCCCAGCTGTTTCACGAATAGCTCTTCATTTTGCCAGGAGAAACTTTCCTGGATGCAGAATGTACAGCCCACGTGCAGTCTCCATACTGTGTCTTAGATGCAGCTACTGACCACACACAGAACATAGAAATAAGGCCTCTGGCTACTTTTTAGAAGGTAAAATGGCTCCAGAATAGGATGAAGACCTGTAATTTCTCATCTTCTATCCCATAAGTTCTTTAGGTTTGGAGAGGACATCTGACCATGACTGTTGTACAAGAAAGAGAAGCCCTGCACTTGTCTAGGAACCTGCATGGGTCCCTCTAATCTTGCAAACCACAGCATCTGCCCAGGTCCCACCACCCAGCTCTTGAGCTTGTAGATCCCCTCCAAGGAATGCCACAGCCACACAGGAGAAAATATAGTGATCAAAACAGTGCTGCAAATATTCAGTGCAATTCTGATGAAGTCAAACAGTTGTTTTATATTTGATCCCAGCAATTTTTGAGTGAGCAATAAGATGCAGCCATACTCTGTCACTGCAGAAATGGAGAAGTCAGAAGTACCTGCAGGTTAATTAGATGATGAAAATTGCAAACTTAGTTTTTTCCCTTCAGCATGGAGCTCAGATGTGTTTTCTGTAGCTTTTCTCTGAACTTTTTACTTTTTTTTTTTTTTTTTTGACCCAGAGCAGTTGGGAATATTAGCCCTCCAGAAACAAGTATTTCAGGAAAATCTAATTACATACACTACATTTCAGAGCACATTTTACAGCATACTTTGAAAACAAAGGTACTAGTTATGGTGCTATAATGGTATTATTGATGTTGTAAGAGGGATTTTGTGTCAGACCTGACTCCTATCTCACCACTCTATCAGACTGGTTGACTTCTGCAAAGTCTAATTAAGCATTAACTCAAAACATAAATCCTAAGGAATTTTCCCAGTCACATCAACATTTACTAGTTTTCTGCCTTGCACAAAAACACCATTCTGCAAAATCGCATGCTGTCACTTTAGTGAATGAATGCAAAACACTCTTGGAGCCATGGTAAATACAGACTTTTACATGAAGACACCTAATTTATTCCAGCTGCATAATCTCTTGTCTATTGCTATGTCCTGTACTTTCCTAATCAAAGCACCTGTTGTTTCAGATAAATCGCTAAAATTCCTGTCTGTTTAAAGTTTACAGTCCAAAGAGGGGTGGTCATTCAAACTATATTCTCCCAACAGATAACTTAATTCAATATTCAAATGAAAGACAAATGGTCAGTTGGACAGAGAAGCAGCTGAAGCAGCTTGGTAGCCTGCATTCCTAGCAGCAAGAAAGCCTTTTAAATCTCGGCTCTTCTCACAGTTAGAAACACACCCTTAGGAAACAGCAAACAGATTTTCCCAAATACAGGGAACTGCACAGTTTCCAAATAAGGAATTCTCCACCGAGTCTTAAACAATGGAAATAATCTGCTTTTCCTACTGTAAGTCAAATGAATAATTTTTTCCCTAGAAGAGACTTGACTGTACTTTCCTAGATGAACACATTCAGTTCAGCATTTTGAAAGACCTGCGCTTTCAGTTTTGTTTTTGCAAAAGGATATCGAAAAAAGTCTGAAGTCCCAATAGGCAGACTTGTTTCTCTAGCTTCTGTGTATTGTCTGCACCAATTGATTTGGGAGAACCTGTCTGTCTGCTGCAACAAGCTGAAAAGCACTTTTTCTAAAATACAAACTGTCTGGAGTTTGAAGAGAGCATGTTCACATGACAAATATTTGCTACTGCTCCCAGAACAAAAGGACCAAACCCAGATATGTTCAACTCATTTAGGAAAGTCTTAACCACTGTCTAATCTGCTTTTGCTCTATTAGTCTTTTGCTGAGTAAAGGCTTTAGGAACCTTTTACAGCCAAGGTCAAAGATTGTTACACTCACATGAATGTGAAAAACTGCCTTAGAGCCCATAGCTGATATGCCCTTGCATTCCAGTTCCAGCAGAAAGACCTCTACCTCTGTGTTACTTGAAGTGCCAGCTGGTGAGCACCTGGACAGAGCTATGTGCAAATCTACAGTTCCCACCTGGAGTTAGGATTTTTCTTCTATACAAGTGCTCTGTATCAAGTTCTCGCTTGCAACTTTCTAAGAGTTGTTTTAGCCCACAGGCAGGCAACTCTCTATTACTGTTTCAAGATCTTCCCATAAAACCTGGATGGAATTATTAGTGATTTTTTTCCCCTTGGAGAAATTGGTAAGCAACCAGATTTAGTGGGAGCATGGTGTCTGACCAGCCTACATCCTAAACATTCTCCTGATACCCTCATACAGCAGTGGCTGCTAGGTGCTCTAGCCCACTCACTGCTTGGAGGTGCCAGCAGTCTCCTAGTGATGCTTCCTTAGAGTTGCCTCCAATAATATATAGAGTTAGGCCCTATAAAGAAGGCGACACAACAGGAATTTCCATGCATGTCATCTGACACTCACTTTCCATTTCTCAACTTGAGGGCTAGGTCTCAATTCAGAACATTTTTCGGCTCCAGCAGAGACTGGAGGTCCACAGACATTTTTTTGCTGGTAACAACAGCACAATCAATTAACAATGTGAAAAGAATACTGGGAGGAGTGAAAAGGTTGTTTTTCACTTTTAGGAAATAATGCCCTCATTCCATAAAGTTTCCTCTTCCACTTGGAGAGAGGAGATAGGTGGAGAGGTAAGAGAGGAGATTGACACTTCTCCTCTTTCACTTCTGTATAACACAATGGAGGGAGTTATGTTCCACATCTGGTCTCAAAGTGAGCCCTGGACAAAGCCCACCCCAACCCCTGCTGCAGTTACTCTCTGTCACTCTCTCTCAGCTGTGCTCGTCCCTGGGAAGGTGCTCTCTTGCCAGGATGTTCTTGCCTCCTCCCACCCACTCACCCACTCGAGTTTCTCTGGCAGCTGTGTCTTAGCTTTGCTCCAGCCCTTAGGATATCTCCACCTACCACTTCCTGCCATAAAAACCTTTTAGATTTATACCAGATCTGCTCGCTTGGATATCAAGACACCAAACGCTGAGCTGTATCATTTCTCAAAGGCACGGATGGGGGAAGGGATGCAGAAGTGGCTTAACGTACCAAGCAAGCTTTTTGTGCTTGGGTTCTAGGGGATCAGCACACGTCAGGAACGGAATCTGTTTTAGCAGCCCTTGAATTCCTTTCATTCATTCCAGCAGCCCCAATAGTACGTAAGAGTCACCACAGTGACTCCCTGCACAACAGCTACTGGTGTGGGAGTGTTCATGACTGTGCTGTACAGCACTCAAGATGTGGCAGCTCTCTGCTCCCGTTGTGATCCTGTTCGCAATCCTTCAGCTGCTCTGGCCTGGCCTTGATGTGATCCTTAGTCACTGACAGGGCCCCTGTGCTGTTCCCTGCTGCAGAGCATGAGGACAAACACACAGCTCTGCTCTAGCCAGGTGTGGGTGATGCCTTTTTCCTGGTGTTAGGAAAATGAAACTAGACACGGTTAAAGGGGTTGGGGTCTTTACCTCAGTATTTTAATCAGGATCCTGTTTGATGCATCCACTTCGCCCAGGTGACAGCGTGGCAAAATGCACACCCACCGTCAATCACACACACCAGTTATAGACTTTACACATCAGCATATCTAACAAGGGGGCCCAATAATGGGGCTGGGGTGGGCTAACCCCTAGTTTACAGAATCTGTCCTGCCAGGAGACCTTGGCTTCCTGAGATAGTAGGAATGTTTGGTCTCCCTGGCTATGCAGCTCTGGGGTGTTTAGTCTCAGGGCCTGCAGAACACTTACAAAACACTAAGCACTAAACTAAGTGAAGGGTTACAAGTATGCATTCTAATACTTGTGGATATAGAGAACTGTGTAAAAGGTATATAAAGAAAAGACAAAAATCATTCTGGCATCATGGGGGTTACAAAGGCTTGTAAGACAGAAAGAAGTCGGGAGAAGGGGCAGGAAAAGGTGAGCTGTGTAGCTGTGTGGAGATCAGGAAAGGAGCTGCAAAGGGCTGCAGTCCTTTGGGAGGAGATGCTGCACAGGAAGCTCAGCAAGGAAGAGGAGTGTGCTTCAGACTCCTTGACATCTTTTTCTGTGGAAACATAAGTGAATTAGTTCAATGCATCCTTATTCTTCAGGAGGTGACTTGTTCTGTTTGCTGTATTCCAAGTTATTAAAAATGGAAATACAAAAAACAAAATCAATTTTCCAGACTGACTCCATCAGCGACTGAAAGGAAACAAATATTTTCACATTCTGTTTCTAGAAGGTATGTCATTTAATGTTGCAACACTGTACCGTTTGGGCTGTAAATGCTTCAGGGAACTTGAAAGAAAACTATTTCCATTGGATTTTAAATCACAGAAACCTTTCTATTACCACGAATTTCTCACATGATACAAAAATGAGCTTTGATGCTTTAAAATTTAGCTTTCCTTTATTTACCTCCTAACATTACAGCAGGAAAGGAGTCATAAATATTGAGTATTACACCACAAATAATGTCAAAACAATGAATGTTGAGATTCCTAAAGACAAAAATTGTAAGTTTATGACAGTAGGCAGCAGGGAGAGAAGAGAGACAAAGAGAGAAGGTAATTTATTAAAAGCTGAACATTATACAGAAGCAAATATATGACTATGTTTCTAATAATGCAGCTCTCAGAATCCTTTTTAATCCCTTAAGACTTGTGTGTGGAATGCAATATATATGCCAGAGGCCCAAACCAAAGAACGCATATAAATACTTCAAAGAATTAATTATAAATACTATAAGATTCCTGTGTGTAGTGTAAATTATTGTTACTGCAATTTCAAGGCTCTTTATGCCTGAGATGAATAAAAGCAAGTTTGCTATGTTCCCAGAATCTGGACTATAGCTGGGAAATGAGCGACATCCATCAAAATAATGGGCCTATGGGAATTCTGAGATTCTACTCCATACCATGATAAATTAGCCCTTTTTCTCCTTACTTTTACTGGCTTTCTTATACTAAGAAAATCTGATTGCTGACCAAAAGTCCTGTCATATTTTTTACCCTCAAGAGACCAGTGATGATGTATTTCCTATCCGCCGCACATTTCTATCTCTTGTTTCCTGAAGAGTGTTTGTCCCCACCAGGCTGGCCTAATTGTCATCATAAAACTATGCCCTGTTCAGTTTCTGCAAGACAAAACAAGATCCAAATCCAGGAAGGGGCTCATGGTTGTCAATCCATTAAGGAGACTTCCTCCAGTCCAGAGTTAGTTAAGTAAGATCCTGAGCCTCAAAGATTTAGATGTCTAACTTGTATTTAAAGGCACCTAATTACCTTTAAGAATCTGAGCCTAAGCCCCTTAGCCCCTAGGGGTTAACTTGTGACTCTCTCCTTAGCATTTCCTACAGCTGTTTCAGAGAGATCCCTGATCAGTTTGCTGACATTTCAGGAGGGACCAGCTCTCATTTTAAATCTGTGGTTGCTATTAGTTAAAAGCTAAGGTGATTCAAAGGAGTGCTGGCATCTTTTAAATCACCCATGTGAATTTACCATCTCATGTCCACAGTCTTTGCACACACCTGAAACCCATCTACTGTCCCTTCTTCTTATGCTTTCCACCTTTTATATTCTTCAATCCAACAACTTCTTCCACGAGCCATACACAACATGCTGCTTTCCTCTAAGAAGCAGCAGGCTTTTTCTTCCCTCTCCTCCTTTGCAACATCCTTGCTTTGGAATCCCTCCAGTAAGCTCCTTAAGCACATGGAGTCACAAGTACTTAGCACAGAAGAGAATTACATAAATAATAATAATAATAATTAATAGCCCATAAATGGAGCCTTAAGGGGCTTCTAATCTTCTCATGTGCTTGGAAAGCAACTCTCTGAAACTATTTAATTTGGGTGAGAGTTCTTAACAGCAATATAATAATCAAAATATCAAACAAGTTTGTACAGTTACATAGCCAAGTAGGCTTCTGCACAAGGCAATATCTGTATATAGTTTGGCTGTGGCAGAGCATTGCCCATCCCGGATTCCTGAAATTGACGTTTAAACAAAGTTTGCAGGGAATGTGTAGGATGTGTTACTCTTCTGCACTACTCACTTGAGACTGGGTGCCAGGCTGGAGGAGTGAATCATTTGGAAGCAATGGATTTCCTTGAGTTTCCTAGAATAAGACATGACATAATGCATGCAGTTACATACCAGTACACTGTTGATGCCTGTATTTAATGCTCTTGATTTTTTAAAGTTAAATTATGCCATACAGAATTTAAATAACCCTAGTGTTTGTAAAAAAACATTTTGTTCTCCATTTCCATGGAAGATTTCAGTATCAAAACTGTGAACAAAATGAAAAGAATTAACTGTGCTGCTGTGGCTTTCTTGTGTCTGAAATGTTGCTTATGTGTAGTAAAATGGAGATATTCTTGAATGAATAATGATTTTTGTTTCAAACCAATTTGACTACACGAATCAACAGTGGGACCTTGGAGGGGATACTAATCACTGAGTTTTCAATTAAATATATTATTTTAGTAAAATCTTGAGCGGTTGGGAGTGGAGTATTGAACTACAGTTGGAAAGAGCTGTCCTGGAAAGCCACGTTCCCAGCCCAGTGGCCACAGACGCTTTCCCTGGCACAGCAGGTGCTTGTGTGCCGGCCACGACTTTCCACTTCTGCTCCCGGGAAGCCACCAGTGTGCTTTCCACAGAGACACAGAAATATCCTGGGCAAAACCAGCCTCCTCCTGGAAAAAACAAGCTGTTGTTCCTAGTCCACCAGAGATGGGGAAAACTGCTGGCTTGGAAAGCGCTGCACTGTGAGGAGCTTAGCCCCTCTCACAGGCCATTCCCGGAGCTTGCGTACATCTGGGGTGAAAAACAAAGATCTGCCCCATCATCTCTTCGTTTCCGTTAAGTTTTCCCTCCCGGCTCGCCGGAGAGGCCTCCGGGGGACGTCAGGGCCGGGCCGGGCCCGCCCGGCAGCGGGAGAGAGGCGCCGGGGCCGCCTCAGCGCCATGGAA
>JAHLSL010000021.1:11062989-11149694 GCA_025920805.1 Petroica traversi | reverse complement strand
ACCGGGGCCGGGGCCCAGCGTTCCCGGGGCACTGCATTCCCGGGGCACTGCAATCCCGGGGCACTGCAATCCCGGGACACGGCATTCCCGGGGCACTGCAATCCCGGGGCACTGCATTCCTGGGGCACTGCAATCCCGGGGCACTGCATTCCCGGCCCGGGACACGGCATTCCCAGGGCACTGCATTCCTGGGGCACTGCAATCCCGGGATCAGCATTCCCGGCCCGGGGCTGAGAGAACCGAGAGAGCTCAGCCCCAAACTGAAAGAAGGCAGCGCCCCGCAGTGCGAGGGTGTCTGCGGGGATTTTTGTTTGGTTGGGTTTTTCTGTTGTGTTGCCTGGTTGGTGATATTTTTTTTTTTTTCTTCGGGAGGTGGGGAAGAAAACACCCAAATGTAGTCAGCATTTAGTCACCATTAGTTACATTCATTTAATTTTAATAACGTAGGAAAGCGGCAGCGGGCCGAGCTGAGGGGTTTTTGCCCTGGGTGAAAGGGGAGGGGTTGAGCGGGGCGAGGCAGCGCTGAGGGCAGCGGGCGGGAGGCGGCGGGGCTGGACAGAGGATGGGCTGGAAGGGACGGCTGGAAGGAGCCGATGAAGGCAGATGGAGCTTCAAAGCTCTTCCTGCAGTGTCTGGAAAGACCGGAGTGTGGGGGCTGCAGCTGCGTGGAGGGACCTGGTGTGCGTGGGGAGGCAGACACAGGCGCCGGAATGTAAAAACAGGGTTCCTGGGCAAGGGAAACATACCCAGTGCGTGGAAGGGGAGGGATCTAAAGTGCCTGGGAAGTGCAAAGGCAGCAGGACTACTCTTCATCAGTTCCTCCCGAACTTGGAGAAGGGCCCAGTGGCCCTCAGGGAGCAGTTGACCACACCGCTCTGCCCCCAGCTCCCACCTTCTCTCCTCATCCCCTGCACTCCCTCTGCTAATCCTGCCCACAACCAGGGCGAGCAGCAGGACGGGGAGAGGCTCATTCCTGCTGCAGGGAGCGGGATGTCCTCTGCTGATGGACCAGCTGGGCTGGAAACGTGGAGCTCACCCACAGTTTGCTGTTCCTCTGCTGTCAGCTAATAACAGCAAGGAACCATCAAGCCCTTGCACTGCTCATCTGTGTAAAAGATGGCAATTTGCCACTGACAGAGGTTAATCCTGCAGCTCAAATGGCAGAAGGCCATGTTGTGGGGTTACAGCATTCATCAAGCCTGCTAATGATCTTGTGGTGACACACATGAATTCAGATGATGAGCGTTCTCTCTTTGCTTTAAATACAACCTGCAAGATTATGCTGTAGGACATGTTCTTGATTTATCGTCCTCTCGCCTATATCCAGTGTGTTGCAGGTTTCAGTGGTGGATTGTGTGTTGTTTTCTACGGGGTGCCTCTGTTCCTCAGTGCTTGAGGTGAATGGTGCTCTGGGGATGAACTGTAGCTGGGCACTGAAGAGGGATGTTATCGGTGTGGCTCCTGTTCTTGTTTTGCAAAAACTGGACCTTGTACAGTAAGTGATGTGAGGGAGGTATGATGGAGATGGGATGGTCTCAGCAGCAAGATAGTTAAATGCCACTTAGCAGAACTGGAATCTCTTTTTGCTTGCACAACACAACTCTGGGCAGCAGCTTAAACTCCAGCTTGCTGGCCACCACAAGTATGTGCCCCCTTCTCAGTTATCCAGCCTGCACTGTCATGGCTACAGCTGAGATCACCAGACTTTTAGTCCCAAAGAAGTGAGTCAAAAAAACCCCCAAAAACCCCCAAAAAGCTGAATACTCTGAAAAAGTAAGCAAAACAAAAGTTGGAAGTGGCTCAGACTGAGAATCCAAAGTACCATATCCCTTGTTCATGTTCTTTATCAGCCATAAGGTTTGGTTAAATGAAGATTTTCTGTAGTATCAAAGCTAGATTCTGTTCCTTCATGTCACATCTGCCCTCATTCTGTTCCCTGCTCTGTGTGGCAGCTGCCAGCTCCACAAATGCACTAGGGAAGCTGTCTGTGGGCTTGCAGTGAGGATGATTTACAGGCCAGCCTTGTAAATGATTGTGTCAGTGCTGCTGCGGAGGCAGAGAACTGTGCTGCCAGAGTGGGAAGCTGGAGACAGGAGCCAAGAGAGAGGGAATGTCTTCATCTGCTTTTGCCATGGGAGGAAATTTTCCTGTAACGACACCATGAATCCATCATCACTCAAGTAGTAACACTGGTGTGGAAACTTGCCCCTCTACTCCTGAAGGTGTCTAACAACATCTGCATTGATTTTAGTGGGTGACTGTGTCCTCTGAGCCCCTGAGGAACACCAATGAGTAATCCTCTGTGCAGAACGAAGTTGGGGCAACTTTTGGCTTATGAAGACACACAAACACAGGCAGAACAGAAGAGAAATCAAATTACTGAGCAGGCACTCACCAAGTGGTCACTGGCTGTTCTGCTCACCAATGATGCTAGAATCCCACAGGAAAAAAAACACCTCAGAACATCTCATGTAATTACAGACTGCATCCTCACATAGTTATGCAAGAGGCATAGTTCTAAACCAGCATTTGACTAAAATAGTAATATCCTTTGAGATATTTTGTTTATCCAAAAATACCTCTCTTCTCATTTAGATCTGGTCAGGGTGGCTGTTTTTCCATTTCAGCCTGCCTGACTGAGGCACCTGGGAGGGTGCTGCAGGCTGTGAGCAGCATCGTGAAGCCCGAGGAGTGACAGTGAGCTGACTTGGCATTCCGAGTCCCACCTGTTGCTGGGGCAACCCAGCCCAGCCCATCCCTTCAGCCTGCCCCGGCTGCTGCCTTCATTTCCTTCCCCTGAGCTGCACGGCTGGAGAGAGGCAGGCTGCATTCCCAGGAAAATGCAGGCTCTGGGATACATTATTGATTTGCTGGGGGACACTCCTGCCCGAGGGCAGTGCGAGAACAGGGCAGCTGGGCCCCATGAGAGGATGGCTTGCCCAGCCAGAGATCAATATGCTTCAGCAAACCAGGGAGCAGGCGCTGGCAAAGCCAGAAGTTTCCTTTGTTCTCTTTGTCTTGTGGAAAAAATAGACAAGCAAATAGGCTTAAGGATTCTGGATATAGAGAAGGGAATAACCTCCTTATTTACAGAGTAGCACAACCCATCCACCAGGGACAGTTTTAAACCAGGCTGTTTTAAGTTTGTGTATAGCTGAGGAAATGGTGACTAGTAAGGGTGGGGAATTGAGAGAGTTTAGTGCATGTCTGTTGGGTTCCTTTTGGTTTGAAATAAGGGCAGCTTCAGGGACAAGTGACCAAGTTCCCAAGTCAGTATTTTGTGGTTTTACAATCACACTTTCAAAAATGTTTTCTCATTCCTGTTGCTGAGTGGAAGGTCCACCAAAATAGCTCTGAAGATTGCCAACACACCAGGCAAAAGAATAAAATACTACTAATAGCATCTGTTTTGAAGTTTGTGTGACATACAATACCAGGATACAAATAGATTTGAAATGCAAGTGTGTTTTCTATTGTTTTTAATTTGACAGTGACTCCTTAAGAATATAACATTGCCTCCAGAGTTTATTTTACAGTTCCCAGTAAATAAGAGTTAGGCTGCCAGGCGTGGTTACTTTGTTTGGGTTTTTTTCCTTTCTTTCTTTTTTTTTTCAGTTGCTCCTAAAATCATGGTCTAAAAACTCCTAAAATGCAGATTGAACTGCTGCATGGTTTTGGAAGGACTGGGTCATTGTGTCCCCACAGCACCCCATACTCTGCTTCACTGTCGCACAGTTGCCTGTAAGTCTGCATTCAAATGAATTGTTTTCATAACTACTTTGTTCTTTTCTGAAGAGCACTTCCCTTTTTTTATTTTAATAACTTCAATACAAAGATAATGAGCTAAACAGGGCACAAGTGGTGGCTGATGAGTTCATGCTGACAGCGTGCTTCTTGGGATGGCTTTGGTCCATGCAGCCCATGCTTCTCAGTCAGTGCCCAGACACAGCCAGAAGCTGGTCCCGGGAGACGTCATGGAGACTTGTTTTAGGAGACAAGGAAAATGCTGCCACATGGACACAAGCTGGGCAGTGTCACTGGCCTTTAGAGTCAAGGGACAGGCACTAAACCTGTTCAGTCTAATACAGATGTAACTGTGATCAGGTAACTAGTAGGAAGAGCTGCCATGAATTTCAGCTTCATTAAGTACTTAGCTGTCCTGTGTAATGATCCTGGTCCTCCACAGAATCTGCTAGGAGGGTCTCAAGCTGGTGGAATATGTAGGATGCATGGAACTGCTTGCCTGGATTCTTTATATGTATATAGTGATTTAAGCTAAAAAATGCAGATTTCAGCTGTATATATTCAGATATATCTGAGTAGTCTTTTTATCAAAAAATATATTTCCTCTAGGATGTGAAACATAAGCTACAAGGTAAAGGGGGAAAGAAGATGGATAAAATTTGTGTTTTCTTTTCCTGCTACAAGTCTGTAACCTCTGGCAGTGAGTGTCATGTCAGCTGGGCACTTTCGTGCCTCCGATGTTACTGCAAAGCCTGCCAGCATTTCTCTGTGAGAGACCAACTGGAAGGGAGATGTCAGGAACCCGTCTCCTTCAGCATGTCACTTCAGCTTTCAGCCACTAAACTTAGGGATTTAGCTGTAAAACAACAAAATAAACAAAATAAATTCCAGCTTCCCTTCCTCTCCCTCCCCAAGCCCCTGGGCTCTCCCTAAATAATGTCTGTGGTCACCCATTTAGGTTATTTGCAAAGTTTCCACTTACCACAGTAATTTTGTAGGAATGACTGTGTTCCTTCAGTGCTTTGTGATAATAAGAACAGAAATAGGGAATGGAAAAGAGGACCAGAGGAGAGGAGAGGCCTCACCTAGAACTGCCCTTTTACTAAGTAGCCTGAGCAGAGAGTCAGGGAAAAGCTAGGCAGTACTTCATCCTGAGCTATCATACCACTTAAGATTGAAAGCAGTTATTGACATTTTTGCAGGGCTAAGAACACATTTAGGGTTGAATATGTTCATTCAGGCAAGGAGTCTGCCCATACAGTTACCTTCAAGACTTTTAGTTAGGCTGATCTATGGGTTGTCACATCTGAAAACAGTAAAGTTCAGTTGAATTGGGAAACATCATGAGGATCCATGTGCACCTTAAAACTGCCTTCCTTAAAAACAAAACTGTGAGTGCAAGCTCTCATTTCTAAAATAGTTGGGCTTTAATATCCCTGAGGTTTTGCTCCTCTCTCCTTCTGTTAGGCAGTATGAATGCCTAGGGACTTTAAATCACAGAGTTTCCCTGGATAAGTGTCTTGATGATGTGAAGCTTCGTCACAGCAGTGTCCTTATACCCTGCAACAGCTGTCTGCAGAAGAGCATGTGAACTGTGCAGTTGACAGGCCTTTAAAATCAAGTAACAAGCTCACCTGCTACATACTTAAGATAGGGCTTTTTTAAGGTAGGAAAACCACAAATATTAGGGAAAAGGTAGTACACATAAAGTACTGTGTGCAGTTTGGGGCACCACAATATAAGGAAGATAGAAAGCTATTCCAGAGCATCTGAAGGAGAGCTATGATGATGGTGAAGGGCCTTGAGGGGAAGCCAGGAGCAGCTGAGGACATTTGGTCTTTTCAGCCTGGAGGAGACTGAGGGGAGACCTCATTTCAGTATAGAGCTTCATTGTGAGGGGAAGAGGAGGGGCAGACACTGATCTCTGGTCTGTGGTGACCAGAGACAGGACCCAAGGGAATGGCCTGAATCTGTGTCAAGAGATATTAGGTTGTTAGGCTGGATATTAGAAAAACATTCTTTACCCAGAGAGTTGTTGGGCACTGGAACAGGCTCCCCAGGGAAGTGGTCACAGCACCAAGTCTGACAGAGTTCGAGAAGTTTTTGGACAATGTTGTCAGGTACATGGTGTGACTCTGGGGGATGTTATGTGCAGGGTCAGGAGTTGGACTCAATGATCCCTGTGAGTCTCTTCCAACTCAGGATACTCTATGACTCCATCCATACAAGAGTGAAGGAGAGCTACTTCCAGCACAAAGTTGGATGTGTGTGGAATCAGGAAGTATTAATCCAGATTTGCACAGATAACTGTGCTGAATTCAGATACACCTTTGTCTTAGGAGTTTCAAATGGCCAAAGGTGCCTCTTGTATTTAGGTACTCAATTTGCAGTGGGACCAGGGTGCTTAAAAGCAGTAATTTAGAAGTACAGATTTATTGTAGAAGAGCTAAGAGTAATAATTCTATGACTCAAAGCGATGCCAGCTTGTGGTCCCAGCTCCCATGAAGCAGCCATAGCTGTGCACCATTTCAGCAAGAATGGTGTAATGCCTCATCCCTGGGAGTGTTCAAGGCCAGTTTGGATCGGATGTCAAGCAACCTGGTCAAGTGGAAGGTGTCCCTGCAGAGCAGTGGGGTTGGAATTAAATAATCTTTAAGGTCCCTTCCAACTCAAACCATGCTATGATTCTAGAACAACTCTAACCACTGTGCTTTCCACTGTGCTTTTGTAAATTGGCTTTTAAAGGTTCTTGGTTTTCCTTATCAGCATGGAGAAGGAAAAGCACCCTGAAATATTTGTCAATCCTACTCTTTATCTTACAAGAAGGGCCATCCTTGGCTTGACCCAAACAAACTTTCAGTACTTCAAAAATGAGTTGTCACTGCTTTTGCATTGCTCTTAAGTGGAATGCTTTCCGTGCCTGGCCTTGTAAGTGTCAAAAGCCTCCAGCCTAAAGTTGACAGCCACATAACTCTGTTCCCCTTTTTATTTCAGTCTTTTCTCAGAACCTCAGAGCACAGAAATATGGTTAAATTTCCCCAAGCAATTCTAGTAATCAAATATGAAAACAGTAGAAAAATCTGTCTATGAAGTTAAAGAATATCTTACAGAAAATTCAAGTGGATTTTTGAATAGCACAGTTTTAAAGCTAATCAGTAGCTGGAAATGCACTTCATCTTTGTAACTTCACATGAAAACCACTTCTAAAAGAAAACACCCCTGTTTCTGCTTTTTCTTAGTTCCCGGGGTACTTGCAATAGCTTCTGTTTTGTGTGGTGAAATTAGTGAATCAGGCACAGAATTGAAAGAAACTACATGATACTTGTGCTTTGTTAATCTTGTTTGTTTGCTGACTTCTTGCCTTTCAGACCCGAGTTGATTCCTTCTGCCCTTTACAGAAATAACACTCCTTTACATTGTAGGGCTGAGCCACCAGCCCCTTGGAACAGCCCACGTTTTAGACATCCCATCCCATTTCCTATCCCTCTTTAAAAGGCCTGTGGACTGAACTTGTTAAACTCTTTCTGTGGAAAGGGACTAACAAGGAGAGAAGGCCATGGTAAAGAGAGAAACTACAGTGCACAGCAGTGTAGCCAACAGTTATAGAAGAGGGCTAAGGATGGTACAGAATGGCTGAAGAAAGAAAAAAACAAACCAACAGAAGACAAATTTAAGACCCTTTCAGCAAAGCACTTGTGTGTCTGTTTTATGGTGCAGGGTTTTGTGGCAGTGCTTTACAGAGTTTGTCAGCCCAACACTTAAGAAATCTTGGTTTCCACACTACTCACTGACATTGCCATCCAAGCCAAAGATTTCACTCTTTCCCTCCTTCACCTGCACTCCCTTGGAGTGTTCCTCTTCTCTCTCCCTTTTATTCCACACAAGGTACTCGTTAGCTGTCCACTACTTCCCAGCCCTTTACCCCTCTGTGCCTGATCATCATTGTTATTATCATGATTATCTCCCAGATAATTTTAAGATATTTTAGAAATCACTACATTAGAATGCCTCCAGTTTTGAAGCCTCTCTTCTTACATTTCCCTCAACTATACATTGGAAGATGTAGAAGAAAGAAGCAGAAATTGTTGCCAACTTAAAACATCTCCACTGCTTCTAAGCACAGCTCTTGAGCACAGACTGTCCTATCATTTGTCTGTTCCTTCCCTGTGACTGCTGTCACTACAAGCCCATTTTTCAATTTTCCAGCACATCTTGTGCCAAAAGCAGGATAGAGCTATTAAGGTATAATGTAGTGTATTAAAAGGACTCAGAAGTTTATCTTTACAACAAGCACAAGCCTTTCAAAAAGCAGAGACAACCAAAGGGTGCCTCCTCTTTTAGTTCTCTCGAGCAAACAGAGAATTGTACTAAGATGTGAATTACATTCATATGAATGGCACAAATAATGAAGTGTTCTCAGAGTAATAACTGTGGTTACCTGAACAGACAAGGTGGGCACCTTGGAAATCTAACCCTAGTCCTCTTTATCTGCAGCATCACTTGCTCCCTAAGACCATACTTCATCTCCCATCTAACTTAATTCAACACTTTGAATTGTGTTTGAACAGGGACAGATCAAAGAAGGTGCCACCAGACATCTCTGACAGATTTTAAAAAGAATTAGTTTTTGATTTAAAAACAGAAACTTAACATGTCTGGTGGCCTGTCCTCAGAGACAGTTGTTTGCTCAGTTTACAACACAAAACTCTCTGCTTGCTGTAACCTCCCGGGCCAGGATTCCGATGGCCTCAGAAATTGTTTACTTGCACACTGGCCTTCACTGAGCTGAACAAGTAACCAGAACACTTTCAATTCTAGGATTTCAACACAGTGTTTTTGTCTCGTGTTCAGGATGAAAACTGAAAAAAATTACCCCCACCCCCCAGTGAAATACGTAGAACTGTTCTGATGTGCAAAGTTTCATTTTGAAATCCTGCAATCAAATTAGTTAATTTTGGCTTTGTTTCACATGGAGATGTATAGTCACAGGTGGTTTTACTGCTTTACAGTCCTTTGGATCTATTCCACTCGACATTGTCACAGTTCTCCTTGTGCTCTATTCCAGCCAGGGAATAGAACACAGTGAGGGAAGAAAACCACCTTGATAAGAACCACCGTCCCAAACTTGTTTCTTGTGGGTTCCAACAGCCATGTTTGAATTAAGATGGTACAGTCATTGATCAAATAGATCATTCTTCTAGGAAAAAAATAAGCCAATTTCTTCACAGTTGCATTTTCCTATAAAAATTTGTTTTGGTGTAAGTTTTAAAGCAGCTGTAAAATGCCATGTATTTGACAATTTTCCTCATATTTATGGACTTTAATGTAGGCTAAGGACACCCAGATTCAATTCTTCAAAGTTTTAGTTAAGGAAAATGTATTCAAATATTTACTGAACAGTACTACTTTAAATGGGATTAATCTTTACCATAGTTTTCCTAGACAGAAATGTCACTTCCAACTTGATTCTCCCTCAGTGTTGATCACGCCCTCCAGTCACTGAGTACTGCCTGCAGTACAAGCAGTCGTACTTCTGTTGTGAAAGAACAAAATCAGCTCGGCCACAAATTATCAGCTCAGAATAAAAATAAAGTCTTAGAAGAAGGGCTGAGGTTGAAGGACACCATTCAGAGAAGTTGCAAAAAGCCAAATTAATTTACAACAGACAAAATTGCATGGAAGTGTTGGATGAAGTGGAAGCAGAAGTCCTCAATACTGCGGCTTTCACTATATAAAACCTGCATTTTCATTTCTGTCACAAGTCATTAGAAATGTCAGTTCCTGTTCAGAGAACCTCACTGCTGGCTGTACCTCAGTTGGAGGTATTGCTTTTCTAGTTTGATCTCTTTGCCTGTGCCTTAAGACATCTGCACTGAATTTCCCAGTGACACCTGCAGTTAAGATGCCTACAATGAGAATTCAGTAATTCTTCCTGTCTGCCTGTCTGAAGAGCTGTGGTAGCCAAGTGTTTCCTCTGCAGTCACGTGCATCCTTCTCCCCATAGCCTTTGTACCTGTGCTCTGACACAGTGTTTGAAGTCAGCAGGTGAGCAATACACGCTGCAGAGCCTCCTTTCTGAACTGAGGGATTGCTGTTGTCTGCACACTCTCCCCTTCCCTGATGAAACCTGGAACAAGGTAACAAGGAGTCACAGACTCGAGCTCTGTCCCACTTCCACTCTGGATAATTACACTACACTTGTCTGTATCCCCTCTGCTGATTTAACTAGACACAGTAACAATTCACAATTCCCACTAGAGTTTGCCATGTAGTTTCTTGGGTCATTAAAATACAGTTCAGCAAGAAGAGAGTGGATAGCCTTTGTGTATCTGATGAAACATAAACAGCATCTGAACAGACTGAGCAAAGCCTTGAGTCTTCAGTCTATGAAAAAAGAAAAGCCCTTACATCTGCTTCTGAAACCTGATTCCTGATGAAACATGCACCACACACCCTGGATCACACCTTACAATCATAAGAGAAAAACAACAAAACCCGAGTCAGACCCTCAGCCACTAGTGGTTCACAGCTTGTGGCTCCTGGTGGCAGGAGCTGCCTTGGAAGTTCTGACACCCCAGGAAATCCCAGCTGCCAGAATGGCCTGGGAGATCCCTGCTGCTTTGCACTGCCAGCACAGTGCAGGCTGGGCAGAGAACCCCAGAGCCCACATCTCATGGGAGCAACAGCAGAAAGTACCCCTGACCTGTCTGCCTCTCCTCTGTGGCTGTCAGGCACATCACCACATCGAGTACATTTGCACACACATTTCATCAGTGCTCTGCAAGTTCTGGCTCCAGCCCCACCATCTGTCCACATCTTGTTCATGCTGTGAACTAACAGACTGACCACTCATCATATCTCTTACCAGCCTACCAGATAACTGTTCCCACTATTATTTCAGTAGCCATAAAACACTATTTCTTCTTAAAGCCTAGGAAATCAGAACACCACTACCCACCAAAAATAAACTAACCGAGCCAGAGTGAATCAGGCTTTCTTTCTCTCTGGTCAAGCATAAGAAACTTGAATCACTGAGACAAACAGTCTGTTCCTCTCCCAAGCTAGAAGCTTTTGAAGTCTTTGAGGCTGGGACATGCAGCCCTGTGAGTGAATTCATGTCAGCTGTGCCCATCCACACTCCCCAGGAGGGCAGCTGCCCTTTGGAGGTCTTAAAGAGCCTCCCCGGTCTGTGATATATCCCCAGCACATAATGCTCTCCAACACTTGGTAGCCATTTGTTGGCTTGCTGATGCTAATGCTCTGTGAACTCTTATCAGATGTATTTATTACCACAGTTGTTAATGTTTTGGGAAGGCACTGGCTGGCTTGAGTTCAAAGGAGAACCACAAGAACAGAAAATAAGCCCTGAAGGCGCTTATTTCAGGAGTCTCACTAATGCACCTTACTAAAGAGAAGGTTGAAAATGCAACGTGGTGAGTGGGTGTTAATACTCACAGCTGCAAAAGGTGTTTCAGTGCAGGACTTTTCAGTTCTGCAGAGTAAGATCCAGTTTCTTGCTTTCAGTGTTAGAATCTTCAACAATATACGAAGTGAAATATATTCCTGAGGGAAATACAATTAATCACTGGGGCTGGAGGGTGGAGCTTATGTGATTAATTGTAATTGATTACCAGGGAACACAGGAGGCATCAATTAACTCCCTGTTGCTAAAGATTTTAAATGAGAGAGAAGGCTGAGCTGCATCACCTGAGATGTGATGTGTGTTGAGAGTAGTGCAGGTGAAGGATGTGAGGTAACACCATCCTGAGGCCTCTTTTCTATGCAATAACATGCAAATCATTTGTGTGTCTGCAGTGTAGCTTGTGAGAGTGGCAGTGGAAAGATGTTCAAGATTGCACTGTGATCAAAACAATGAGATGCTGCATCTTGTGTTCCTACTAATGGGTTTATTTGAATACAGAGCAGTCTAACAAACAGCCACTCTCCCCTTTAATTCCAGAGAGACAGTGCTGCATGTGCGAGAGCTTAAAGCTAAAAAACTTAAATGCATTTTGTCACTCTCATCTCTGCATATGCTTTGTTCAGTGCTTATTAGCACAAACCTCATGAGAAGGAAAACACAATGAAATCACTTGTTGCTCTTTTAGAATCTGAAATAGCTGTCCTCTTCCCAAGGAAGAGGAAAGTGAGGGTAGTATGGGGCTCATGCTCTGGAGGTTACGAAGAGCTGATGCTCTTTCTAGCACAGAGAACACAAGCTTGATTTTTCTGGAAGATGTGTTGCTTCATGGAAGATTTGTATAGGCCAGGATTAAAATTACAGTTAGGTGCTCTCCTACTGGCTCCTTTCAGTGTCTCTTTTTTTCCCCTGAGCTCTTGGGGTGCTTATTTGTAGGTGTTTGTCAGGAATCCAGTGAACAAGGGAAAGAAGAATTTTTCTGTCATATTCTATGTTCTTTTAAAACCAAAAGGTTTAATTAACAAGATTAATGCCGCAAGCTTCTTAAATATTTAGTGGAGTTAGGTATTTTTTGACACTTCTTATCACATTCATACATAGTATAGAATACATACGTGCAGTTGACTGCTTCAGACCATCCAGGTTGTTCCTTCAGTGTTCTCTCTGGAGAAGAAGAACGAAGATGAGAATTTCTTGCCATCCAGGGCCAGTGTATTTCAAACACTCTAAAGGGTTTACCACAGCTAAAACAATATTACTTAAAACCAATGAGAAGGAGAGAAAAGGCACAAAGGGCTTCAGGTGTTCTTTCCTGGTGTCAGCCCTGTGAGAGTGCTCTCCATGGGTGGGAGCTGCCCTCCCTCTGCAGAGGGCTGGGGCCAGCTGGGCTGGGCAGCTCTGCTTTGCCTCCTCACCAGAGAGGGCAGCCCTGGCTTGTCCTTGGGAGAAGGAGCATCTTCCCTGTTGTCTTTCCAACTGACTGCTCTGTTCTGATATTTCTGACTATTCTGCTCTCCTCTCTGTCATCTCAGGGAATGCTTCAGCCCTGCCACCCAGCCTGGCTTGCAGGGACAGGGGAAGCAGGGATCTAAGGAGAGGCTGGGAGGAGGGAGGCAAGGGAGTGCGCAGGAAAAGGTGTTTTTTGGTTTTTTTTCAGAAGTTAAGAAAAAGGAAAGAATCAAGGGTTTGCCTCTTTATCGAACTCTGCATAGCCTTGCCATGAACAGTTCAATTAGGCGTTCCTCTCTGCAGACTGCGTTCTTTTCTTTTACAAAATTGTAACTGTAACTTGTGCAAAAATAAAATGAAGACTTTAGAAGGAGCTTTAGCAGAAAGGATTTTGGAAGGACACACAACTTTGCCTGGACTTAAGAGACCTTAACTGTAGACACAATGGGGAAATGAAGTCAAAATAAATGTATGTTTTTACATATATATGCAGCAGTCACACAATCAGTCATATGGCAAGAAGGCATGGATCAAAGAGGAAGAGCCTAGCATGAGATTAAAGGGGGATAATTGCAAGCAACCAGAAAGTTTTACAATAGAGGTGATAATAATATACAGCAGAGGAAGGAAATGGCAAGGAACAGAAATGAGGATTAAATGCAAATAAAAGAGATCCTTTGATCCTGCTGGCTTGCTCCTATATAACAGAATTATTTTATCACCCACTTACTTCATTTCCCTTCCACTTTCATCTTGCTTTTCTCTGATAGCTTTCTAGTTCCCCTGCCCTGACACCATCCCCACTCTCCACATGTCTGGTGCAGTGCAGGATATGTGTTTATCAAGTGCCGGTTCTAAACACAAAACATCTTCAGTGAGGGACTGTACTTCTTATTTTGCTCCTGACTTTGGGAAACAACAGAGCTGGCAGGAGGAGGAATGCAGAAAATCAGCCCATGCAGTGAGCCAAGGGGTCTGAGTTCAGCCTGAAATGCCAAAACCCCTCACCACCATTCTGGGAGAGAACACAAATAATTAAAGAAAGGAGAACCCAAGAAAGAAGCAGCCTGGGAGTGTGATTTTGCAAAGATTTTTGAAAATTTCTGATTTTTACCAAAGCTGCGGAAGTAAAAATCATTTTCCTTCCTCCTTCCTTCCCTTTTTCTGTATCCTGTTTGGTTTCATAGGTCAAGAGGTCTGTGACCAGAAGGAAGGAACCAGCCCTTTTCTAAAGAGGATGTCATTTGACTTTCCAAACAGAAATCTCTGCCTGTTCAGCCTGGTCAGCCCTGGCTAAAAACTCAGACTAAACTTGGTTCCGTGAGTCACCACTTCACTGCCTCCACACCACAGGCACGACGGGAAGGAACAGCAGAGATGCTGATGGACACCAGAGCACAGAGAGGGGAGAGACAACGAGAAGCAGAAATAAAGGGCCAGTTTCTCCTGTGCCATGGCTAGAAGGTGTGTTGATGGCCCGAAAAAGACTTGAAAGCATATCTGGCAGTGATTTCTGGGGGTGGCCTGCTCTCTGCTCTCTGTGAGGGGGTGAGACTTTAAAGCACAGGATCTGCAGTAGAAGGATTTTGTGTTTGTGTTTGGGTAGCGGTTCCAGCTGTGTGGGAAGATGAAGGAATCCTCAGTGTGCTCTGATTTCGGAGCGTGCACTGGGAAGGCCTGATTTATACACAGTGCTGCTTCTGCCAATGACCAAAGAGCAGGAATAAATTTGTTCCCTCTTCTGAGTTAGAACTCAGAGCTCTCTTTTTTACTGAGCACTTGTATAGGCACTGTTAGTGAGAGCCTTGTGTCTTTGAGGGGAGGGAATGCCCTGCATCACCTGGAGAGTGCGTGAGGTGTATCCCAGGGACAGGGAAGCAGGTATAGGGGTACCAAAATGAAAGGGTACCTAGTGCAGCTGGACTTGAGAGGGGGTAAGGATATGATAATCCTGATCTTGTCCCAGCCCTCAGGCTTTGACAGTTCACTCCTGGCAGAGTTAGAAGTGCTTCCCGTGACCTTAAATGGGCTCACCACTGAGGGATGGTGTTAAACATATTTGGGTTCCCACTTACTGACTCATTTTCTGTCCTCTGGAGCCCAAATGGAGTGAGTGATCTGAATGATGTGAGCAAGTGTGACAGGAGTGAATATTGAGGTGCAGAGCTTGTGTGTCACCCCCTGTGACAGCTGTGGTGTCCACCGAGCTCCGTGGGGAATGGAGCAACAGCAAAGCTCTCAGAAGGGAGAGAAAAGATTTGGCCTTTCACAGATTAATCAGCAAATGCTCTCAACCACAAGCAGCGAGAGAAGGATGCCCCATGCCTTGTACACACTGAGATAACTCAGTATTGGTGATGATACAAACACAGCTCTGACCTGCAAGGATGGAGGACAAGATTCCCAGCTAAAGCTTTTCACATATCTTCGCAAGGAATTCAGATCAATCCTTCTCAAATCCAGGAGCTGTTTTTACCCGTTTGATTCACCATGTTTAAGTATAGGGTGAGATGAAGGATTTTGTGCGCTTGAGCTTAAACACCAAAGTTTAAAGGGGTGTGGGACGTGCTCTTTGTGTTCCCTGCGTTCCCAGCCTGGGACTGGAGGACCAGCCTATCGCGATTTCTCCGACCTCGCCGTGCTCTTGACTTCTGGCTACTATTTTTGGCGACTGCAGATTCCTTACGTACCACAGGAGGTCAGCACGGGATAAGTTTTCACCTCCACTGAATGGGTGGAAAAAATGTGTCTCAATTTCGAGACTGTGCAGTTCCTACCTGCTTCAATAAACCTGGTGAGCACCGCGTTGTGTTAGGTACCAGTTGTATTTAATATAATTTTAGGCTGCACGTATTTTTATTCTCATCTTTCCTTAGAAGGGCTGGTTTATAGGGTTACCCCCCCTCCTTTTTCTGGATGTTGACACTGTGAAAAGTAATTTTGTGAAAAGCATCTCTGAAATATATATATATACACACACTATATACACAAGCACATACACATCACATGTATATATATATATATATATATATATATATATATATATATATGCTGCTATAGTATTTAGAAGGAAAGCTAAAAAGCCTGCAAAACTAACAATTAAAAAGTCTGGGAAAGATGGGTAAGTTTGCTTTTGCCAATAGCCAAAGGGGAATATTCACATATTACAGGAAAATACTGAAATGAATGTTTGGTGGTCTAGTGATCATCATAGTCAGACAAGACATGTGAAGCTATGGCCTTTGCTTGGTTAAAAACAACCTTGGTGTTTTAATCCAGTTCTTGGTAGTGGCTCCTCCCTTTCTCACCATGTGTAACTTTTGGCTTTTTACAGCCTGAAAAAAAGAAAATCAGTGAAGTCTTGTCTCAGAGCAAGACTTTGCTATAGGGATCACAAGGCAAAGCTGAGACAGAGTAATGAAAGATTTGCTTGTCATTTGCCTTGCATTGAAATAAACGTGTTTGAAAACTCTTCTCCTTCCCCAGAAACTTAAAAAAAAAAAAAAAAAAAAAAAAGGAGACGAGCTGAGTCTGTTCACAGTGGTACCTTCTGGGGATAAACAGGTAAAATGTAATTCAGGAAGATGCAAATTTTTTTCCTCTCCAAAGTTAGATTTAGAACATAAATCTTAGCATAATGTTTGCTTTTTATTTTGTAAGCCAAAAAGAGAAGTGTAGCTCAGTCTTCAAACAATTTTTATAACATAAATATTTTTCTTGGCATCATAGAAATGAGTGTGTGGGAGAGGGAGAAAAAAGTTGGCAGTTTAAGCAAATAAACTAGAAAATAATATGATTGGTTAAGGGCACCAAAATAATATTATTGTTCTCTAAGGGACATTTACATTGCTAAAAAGTTGCTTCTGGTGCAGCAGATTTCCATTAGGAGTTCACATCAGAAGCAATATTATATCATAATGATTCTGTAAGGCCACATTTGGAGAAGAGGTCACAAATGTAGTGGCATAAAGCAAGGCGATGGCAGCATGCAAAGTACAAAATACGCAGGTCATTTAAGCAGAAATTGTTTTCTTGCAGCTAAGATAATCTGAAGTCTAAATTTGAACCTAATGAATTATTTTACTACAAAGAATGAGGTTAGAGGAAGTTACTGATGCAGGTAGAGACTGAATCATTCTGTCTCAAAATTTTCTACGGAAGTTCATGTGGTTGTGAAGTATTTCTGAACCAAAAGCACCTAAGCTAGTCATGTCTTAGTGCAGAACTGGATCAAAAAGAGACAAAGCCTGTGCAGGAGTGGAGGGAGGGAAGCACAGGTATTGAATTTTGGTCTAAAATGGAATCCCTTTAATGTAGAAAACATGACAAGAACTGTAATTCCAAAGACAGCCCATCTGTCCTCAGAAACATCAATTACAGCAGAGATTATTATCTCTTAAGTGGCATTTAATTAGTGGAATTTAGTCTGAAATATCACTTAAATGCTTCCTTGTTAATTATGGGACTTCAAATCCCTCCTTCTTTTTTTTTTTTTTTTTTTTTTTAATCTGCTGGGACACCCCGAGTGCCAGGCTGCAGGCACGGCCCCTCGGCTCCCAGAACAGCTTCCTTCCCAAATTTCCTCTGCTGGAGAGCTGGCCGAGTGCGCTCCTGTGTGCTGAGGAGGCGCTGCCTGCAGGGAGGGAAAGGCGAGCACAACAAGAGTGATTAAACAACTCATTAAGTTTAATAGCTTTGCTATTTATATTGGAGTTGGCATTGCAGCAGAAGGTAGGAACGTGTCAGCCACGGGAAAATCTAAATACGACCTAACAAAGCTAGAAGGTGAGTCAAGAATTTGGACAGAAGGGTTATTAGTTTATATATTTTTTTTTTCCCAAGAAGCTACTTCTTTTTTCAGGGATGCCTCTCCAACTTGCAAGTTTCAAGCAGCAGCTTCACCAGGTTTACTGTGGCAAAGGCATATCCTGGTGAAACATCCTTTGCTATGAGGAGTGTTCCTTGCTGTGCCCAGGGAGGCTGCTCCCCGGCTGCCAGGCAGCAGCAGGACAGGGGAATGCTGCCTGCAGAATGCAGCAGGACCAGCGAGAGCCTGGGAGTGGGAAACCAAACACCAGCTAAAGGCTGCCCTTCAAATTCACGGGGCAAAACCCAGAATTCAACATCCCTGTCCTGTGTGTCTCAGCTCACGGTGTGTAAACGTCAGCCCTCAAAGGAAACCTGCCCTGTTTGTAACAAAGTCGATGCAAATGTTGTCACTGACTGACTCCAGCTGGCCCTTGGTTGGTGCACAGGCATCCCTGGCTGTGAAAGAACTGGAGTTCACAGAAACTACTAACAAAAGTTACACACGAGGGGTTTATTACATGAATAATTTCACATACTCCGTGGTAGTCAGATACAAGTGCATTTAATTAATGTTTTGTGGACATCATAACAGTCGGAATATTTCAGCTGAACAGTCAGTATTTGGCTGAATTCAAGCCAGTGCAATTCATGACATAACCAGAAACAGGGAGTTACAGGTCTACAATGAGGTTAGACTAGATAGCAACAGCATATTTATTGTCACATCAAAGCATTACAAAGTATGAAAGCCCAATATTTCAACTATCTCTAAAATGTTATTTGTACAAAGCTGTTGTAGATACTTAAATGTAAGGATTCGTCGCAGCAGTAATGGAACATGACTTTATTTTTGGAAGTTATTTGAATATCCAAAACTATTTGGGGCAACAAGAAGAAATGTAAACATCTGACAGTCCTTTGAAAGTCCCTTCTGAGAAAATACATTGTGTGCCACAGGAAAAGTGCATTCTAACTGGTGTGCCTGCTATGGCCAGTTTGACTCACATTCACTTAGCACCAGGTATTTATCCATTTCTGCAGTAAAAAGTTAGAAAATATTTGTATTAACTCAGAAAAGATAAAACAAAGTCAAAAGTTTTTTTTTCTTCTTCTTTCTTTAGAGGAACAAGTAAATTAAAAAAAACCCACCCAACATTTAAACAGTTACCTCTTATGTACAAAGAAACCAGGAGCTAGCAAAGCGCACAGCTCCTGAACAGTCTTTATTATTTTTTTTCTTCAGGTTAATGTACCTGAATATATGAGTTTATTTACAGGTGGACAGATATCCACAGACATAATAATCAGAATTCTTCTATTTGGCTAAAAGTTGTATAAAAAAAGACAAAACACTTTGTTCAAATACTTTCCAAATATATATATATATGTATATATATATATTAAAAGTATTCAGTATTTCCATCAGTGCCAGAGTTGGAAGCTCTTTCTTGTTGTAAAAAGTTAACTTTGTGATAGTAAGTGACAGCAGAGGGCTGACAGTGTCAGTCAGAGCTTTGATTTGAGGGACTGCAGCTGGAGCTACCCCTGGCCCACCGGGCAGTTGCTGATTGCAGGGAAATGAATTTGTGTGTCTGTTCCAGTGACCTGGAAAGGGTGACCTGCTGCTCCAGAGAGCCTCCCACTTACACTGGACAACCCTGTGGGACCCTCTGGGGCAGGTTCCCTTTGAAAACAATCACCCCAAAACCTCTGAAGTAGTGGAAATATGCTTTATGCAAACGGACAACTAGCATGGGCAGGTAGCTCAGTACATGGAAAAATGTAATTGCCACACTAATAATTGTAAAGAATATAAAATTAAAGACTTGGCCCCTCAAATACAAATACATACCACAAAAATATTTTTCAATTAACATAACCTAGATGAGTGCAAATCTCTGGATACATAAGAATATGACTGCCTTCAAACTGGTTTCAAATATTTAAACAGTTCGCATATAAACAAAATCTTTCTTTGTTGTTGAGTCCATGCTTGCTTTATTCTAAAGCAAGGATATTCTTATTACTTCTACTTTTTTGGTCTTTCTTCCTGTAGGATAAAGCGTAAGAAACACACTTCATTCATTGAGTAGACTGGGCTGATGTATATTACAGAGACAACCCAAAATTTAAGTAAGAAATGCTGCATGCAGTGTCTTTTTCCTTTATTTAATTACACCAGCTGCAAGAACAAGACATCCATTTTCCATCTTTCCCTTCCAACAGAAGGTACACTAAACCTGATCCTTTGTCCCTTGCACAGCCCAGCCCTGGGCTCCATCGGTGTTTAGGATGAAGGGTGAGCACTTTGAGCTCTGCACCGCCGTGGGCAGCAGGTCCCAGCAGAGACCACAAGCCCTGAGGAGCCAGCCCTGCCCCCAGGCAGTGCCGGGCACCGTGGGAAGTGATGCCCAGAAGGAATCCGGGCTGCTGGGAGGTCTGGCAAGGCTGTCCCGAGGGGGAGGTGCCTGCAAGCCCAGGGCAGTGGCCTCTCCGTGGCACAGCTGGGCTGAGTGAGGCTGCAAACCCCTCCTGAGCCGGGTGGGAGCGGCTGCTGGTCCCACACGGCCGCCCCAGCTCCAGGATGCTGAGCCAGAGTGCAGGAGGTGCCGGGGCTGGAGCAGCTCTGCAGAGGGAGCACAGATCCTGCATCTCTGTGTTTGGCCACGCTGGGCTGGGAACCCAAAGTGGTCCCCAGAGCGTGCCAGGCCCCTGACCTGGCCACTCTGCTCCCTGGGCTTTGCAGCTCAGCATTGCTCTGTCCTGCATCTGAGGCTTTGGGGAGCAGAACCAAGACAGGAGACGAATATGTGCCAAAGGAGATGGGAGCACCTGCAGCTCCTGAAGTCTGGGGGTTTCTAAGCTACGGGGAAGGTTGAACAGATTCAAGATACAGTATGCAGCTGTGTGAAAATGCATAGTTTGCAGGTATACATTCATTTACAAAGACCAAAGGAAGGTCCTTCTCTATGTAGTTTAATCACCATCTGCTTTTAACAAAAACGAGAGCTGACAAAGCTACAGGGTGTAAGTTTAACACACAGCTTGGGAGTTAATGGTAGCTGAATGGCATTTCCCAAACAGAGGATTGACTTTTCTTTTTGCTTTTTTGAGATAATTTTAAGTAGTTTTTCATTTAAAGTCTGTTGTGCCTCTAATCATATACTTTAGGATTTCAAGAGATTCCTATTCCACCGTGGTCATCTCAGTAATGACAGACCCTGCTTTGAGGGTTATTAAGAAGTAAAAGCCCCATAAAACAAACAAGCAAATCAACAGAAACCAGGGTTTAGCTATGGTGTGTGAACTAGATCAAAACATGGTTCTTTTAAACTGCTGAAATTCGAGTTCACTAGTGAGTAGTGCTTTTTTTTGCTGTTTTGGTTTTTTTTAAAAATTATTTTGCAATAGCTGAGATAGTATTGAGAAAATCCTATGAGTTTGCTCACTTTCCTTTTATTTAGTTGACACTTTGGAACCTAGCTGCTTCCCATGAGGAATGTCTGTTGTCCTGAGCATCCCTGAACATACAACAGTAATGTACCAGGCAGGATGGGCTTAATTTGAGAAAATATTGGTCTGAATGATCTATTTTAATGTCTTTTTCTGAAGAAAAATTGCTTTGTGACTTGTGACACTAAAACACAGTGCTCTGCTGCTAAATGTAACTAACAAAGATCACTACTCTCTGCTAATCAGCATGTTCTATAAATATTTAATTCAGCAACGGATTGACTTTTCTCACAATACTTTCTTTATCTTCATGGTTTTTTAATGCACTTGATTTTTACTTAGCATTTGACTTAGATCCTTCCTTGCAATTTTTATTCAACTCTATCTATGGAAATTGCATAAAAGCATTTTTGAAGCTAGCAAAAAGTAATAATCAGATAACCAGGATTCAAATGGAGGACAGCAAAATTATCTAAGCATATCTTGCAATCTAAAGTCAAGAAACAGTGCCTGCTGCTTAGTGAACTAATCATTCATTGGGAAATGGAAAAGTAGTAAGGATTTCTTTTTCCATACAAACAATGAGTATTAGAAGTGCAAGAGGATGAGATTTGCTCATTCTAAAATGCATTGACCAGAAACAAATTATTCATTACCTGAACGACTTGAGTAACTTAAGAAAAACAAACCTCAATTTTTATAAAATTACTCTGAACAAGGCTGGTTTAGTGCATTGATAAAACTCAGGAGCTTGTGCTTAGCAAATCAGGAATTCAGTAGTCACGTTTAAAGTTTCAGGTGCAAACAGATACTTCAGTACCTTAACTCAATTATTTTCATTACTTTTAGGCATTAATATGTGCATTGCTAATTTTGCAAATGTGGTTAATTTAAGAAAATCAACATAAATGTTTGGAGTGGCCTTTTACTGAGAATGATTCCATAGATACCTGAAGTCCATTGGAAGTACTCGTGCTGCAGCAGGCAGAATTGACTCATATGCTGACACAAAGATTTTAACTTTTTTCATAGGACATAACCGCAAAATTCTCAGAGGAATTTTGGAGTGCCCAAGTCTGTGTGGCTTTGACCCAACACTAAATCATTTTCAGTGGCAAGGGACTCAGAGGCTTTTTGATGGCCAAGGTCCTCTGAATTCTTGAGTTCTCCCCAGCTGCTGGTGCGACAGGGGACTGTGAGAATTTGACAAAGGACTGCATGATGGCATTTGTTTTGTGTTTTTAATATTTTAAGAAAGAGAAAACACCTGCTTCCTATAAACAGGTTTTTGCTATGTCCAGGTCACTGTCAGTGGAAGCCCCTGATCTAAATGTGCTGTGCTGGCCCCCAGAGGGCAGAATCAAACCAGACAGCAAAGGAACAGCATCTACAAGCCTTCTCTTCTGAGCCTTCCTTCAAACACATGGAAATACACAACCAGTTGGGCCACGGAGCTGTTATTGCTGCTGCCTGACAGAACACGACCTTGGACAGGGCCTGTCCCAGCTCTCGATCCTCAGTCGAATATGGACTGAATTTTCAGAGGCACCCTGTGCTTGCTATAAAGGCTTTAAGCTTAATTTTTTCTGTAATTCCAAGAGCCGAGCCATGCTGTGCAGCCCTCATGTCTGGTGGGACGGGCAGGTGGCACCAGTCCCTGCTCTCTCCAGCACAGGCATCACTGATGCTGAGCCCAAGGCTTGCAGCACTGGCAGTGGGTTTGCCTCACTCCAGGGACTCCTGGTGGTCCCTGGAAGGACACGGCAGCTTTGCAGCACACACAGATACCTGAATCATGCCCATCTTTTGCAGGAAGAACTGCAGCTTGATTAAAACTGGCAAGGTGATACATTTACAGTCCAAGGTGAAACTATACCCAGGCTATTGGAGCAGCAGGTAGCTTTTACTTTTACCTACGGATGTAGGAATGAGCAGAATGTCTGGAAGCTTGAGAAGGAACTGGGGTCTCTGCGAAGTGGCCAACTAAGTTTTTGCAAGGATGGATTTTACAGGACTTCTGAGCTGTGCATGATCCATGTGCACACACTCAGCCTGGGAGAGGGGAGCCCAGGATTGACTTGCCCTGGGAAGGAAATGAGCATTGCTGTCTCTCCCCTCTCCACTGTGCCTTGTTTCCCCCACTTTCCTATGTGTGATTTGGAATAAAGAGTTTGGACAAAGTAAAAGTCAGAAAGGTTTTTATTTTTCAATATACTCCACAAGACTTAAAAGGATTCTGTGCTGGGGCAGAGTAGCTGTTCTTTGTTTAAAATGCTGAAACTGGCATCTACAAATTGAGGTAAACTACATGCAACAGTGTGAGTGCTCTAAGCTTAACACCAAAACCAGAGGGAAGATGAGTTCATGAACTCACTTAGGAACAAGAGGATTGTCTTTAGGACACTAGCTGGAAAACCAGTGGGGATGAAGTCAGGAAAAACCAAATGGAAATATTATTGCCAACCTGGCAGTGGCCTGCAAGCTTGGGGGCTGCTGTTTAAAGCAGGAAAATCCACCCTCTCCCACAGCTGCTGCTGGTGCCTTGTTCAGGCAGAGCCCAGGGCTTTGCAGGCTGCCCACTGCACAGCCCAGCATCAGCACAGGGACAAACAGCTCCTGGGGCTTCACTTAAACTCATTCCCACATTGCCATGGGCTCCTGGCATTTTCAACTTGCCTATTACACAGTTTCACACCTCTTTAAACTAGATTAGGCTGCTTCTTTAAACCCTTATCAATTAAACTAATGCAGGTTTTGCATGTAAGGAAATCTCCATCTAGAAGTTTGCCTCCTCCTCATTCACACCCCACTTTAATGTATTGAATTTACCAAATGATAAATAATTTCAGAAGCTATGATATTTCTCAATGTATCATTAAAATGTCTCTGACCCAAACAGATTATTTACTGTATTTTACGGAACTTGCACTTTTATAAAAACATCTTACTTTCATGGTTAATTTAAAGTTAAAACTAGATTAATAAAACCTTTACGGTTTTGTGTATCAAAAATACATGGCCCAAAAAATGAAAAAATACATAAAGTGCAATGCAGGGCAAATTAAAGCTCAGTAATTTTACACTGAAGTGAAAGGGGAAATGCTCTGGTTCTAAAACAATAATTCAGAAAAAAAAGTTTTTAAAAAAAGAAATTTACTTTATGCTCTCTGAAACAAGATTTGATACAAAACAAAGGAAGAACAATGAATGCAGGCAGGTATTTCTCTTTTGTGACTGAAGCAAGAAAAAAGGATGTGTGGATATAAATACTGCAGTCTTCTGCAAGCAGAATGTATTAGAAATCCCCTACTCACAAAAACTGGGCAATTGGATTTTTAGTTTCCTACAGCTGCTTACCCTGTGCTAAATTCACTCCCCTCTATGATGGAAATACTTTTCTTACATGAGACAATATGAATAGCAAGTGACAAAACATGCTTGCTTTTTCAGAGAGTTAAAAAAACCACAGTGCAATTGATGCTGATGGTCCTTTCTTCAGTTACCTGATGAGCCTTTCCCTCTTGCCCAGCATTCCCATCACTATTAAACTGAAGCTGTAATAAAAAGAGGCTGAAAAACTGCACTAGCAAAGCAGCTGAGGACCATTCCTGGTTGCTGTGTCTGGGGAATAAATACACCCTGGTTCTCTGCAGCCCAGAGATCCACAGAGGTGATGACTTCCCAGCCCCTGAATGAACCTGACAGGGCCTGAGACTCCTGTGAATAATTCCAGACTGGCTGAGGGAGGAGCAAGGTTCAGTAAGGTTCTTTTCACGTCCCTTAACTCCTCCAATATCTGCTTAGCAAAATCATGGTGCAGTTAAGATGCAGTCTTAAGACTCATTGCACGTACAATTATTGATCCAACTCCTCTCTTTTCTCCTATATATTTCATTTCATATCAGAATCAATGCCACCAGCTGTAAGTGAAGCTCCCCTGAGCTTAATGCTGTAGAAGTCTGAGCAAGTTCAGGTCCTTAATGAGACTCCAGACAGGACAGAGTGGGATAAAGGCAGTATTTCCATGCCTGCTCCACAAAAGAGCATAGGCTCAGACCCAGCAGGCCATAAGCTATCTAGTATTTTACACAGACCTACACTTCCAGGACTGGCTCAAGCCAGCATAACTCAGGAAACTTCTCTCTAGAAATGTCTCTGCTGAGGGTAGGAAGAGCTTTTTCAACAGCAGCACAAGCTTATGTCACCTTCACCTGCTGTGGAACTGCAGTGTGAGGCAGGATGCAGAGGTCTAAATGTAAAATAACATTCCCAAACCCCATGTCTGACCAATGTCTGGCTCCTTGCAAACACAGCAGTGGGTGGTGCTGTGTTAGAAATGCCACAGGCAAGTGATGGGGCAATGTCCCCTTTATAAAAGTCTATTAATAAAACATTAACTTAGGAAGTCCAGGAGTTGGGAAAGAATTGGAAAGAGCCTCCTTTGCCTGGGGGTCAAACTTGGTTAAAGTTGCAGGGCTCTGTGAGAGCCCCATGGGAGCTGCAGCAAGGCTCTCGAAGGAGGGACACAACCAAGTCTGATTCGAAGTCTGTCAATGCTGTGACTCATTCAGTGACTTTCTATAACATAAAAGCGGTCCCTCAGTTTTATTTTCATCACTGAAAAAGAGATTCTCTCCCTTCAAAGCAGTGTTCTGTACTATGAACATGCATGTGGATAACAAACTTCCCTCAGGCTGGACACAGCAAAGGCAGCACTGGAGCCACCAGCACACGGACTGGGGTGGTGACTCCCTTCACAGCAGGCAGGCTGTCCTGGATCCCACACGGAGAAATCCCCTTCCCCCTGGGGCTGGTATCAGTAGGATGGATTACAGGCTAAATACCACCCGCCTAACAGCTCTTAAATCTGTCACCAGGTAATATATCCAGAGTACTGCCACTTCAGTGTTACCAGAAACTCTTCCAAGAGCCCTGCCCAGGTACTGAGGTATCTGCTGTATCCATCTCTCTCACAAAGCTGAATGCACAGTTCTCAGACAGGGAGATTCACAATTTCACACTCCCAATTCTAGTGGGAAGTACAGAGGAAAACCCAGGTGCCTTTGTTCTACAACCACCATGTGTGTGAGCAGCCCTTGTCAGTGAAGTTATGCACAGGAATAACTGGAACTCTCCTGAGAAAACCTGTCCTGCTTCCAGGGCTCAGCTCATTACAATTTGATCTGCATTCTGCTCTTATTTGTGTGACAAGACTTTTTATCAGACTTGTAATTTACAAAAAACCCACAAAACACAAAAAATCTACCACAGAACTTGTGCAATTGGCTGCTTAAGACTAGTTTTCTCCTATTTCGATCAAATTCTGAGCAGTTTCCTTCAGGTCTTGCGTGCCTGGCTCAAGCCCCTTTTGACAAACGTCTCTGAGTTTGTACTTTGGCCCTTTGTTAGAAGTCAAACAGGGAAAGAACCAAACAACCTCTATTCAACTGATCTGATTACTTCTGTCTTTCAGTTAATTCTGGACTCGGAGCACAAGACAAAAATAGTAAGAGAGATGGGAATGTGATGTGTATTTCATTATTTATCAGCAAAAAAACCCAACAAGGGTGAGATAGCCAGACACACTGTACTTGGCAATATTCCATCAACCCTGCAGTGCACATGGAGGGAAGAAAAATGTGAGTGGGGCCTTAGTTTGACTGTTCAGACCTTTCATGACTGAACAATGAATCCTCAATGCAATCTTTTCCTGTAATCTTCTGTTTGTATGAACTCTCTACTTAAGCAGATCATGTTGCATGATCTCATTCAGACAGCACAGTAATATGAAGAACTCAATTTATAAAGTTTTTTTTCCAAAATAATACCATTTAAGCCAAATACTGGTAATTTAGGAATGTTTTCACCATCAGAGTACAAAAAAATCCCAAAACTTTGAGAAAATGCAAGAGACAAATCCAGGGAAATTTCAGACTAAACCAAGGGAAGTAGGTTTTTTTTTTTTTCTTTCAATAATCCAGAATTTGTATGGCTTTGTAAAGGTGTTTTAGTTTACTTTTGACATGTGAAATAACATACCACTAGTCTATGTGATTTACAATTTTCCCCTTCTCCTTTTGGTTCTCAGGAATTCCCAAATCCTGTTTCATAATGTACAATAAACACTTATAAAATTATACCAACATGATTATTTCAGAGGTATTAAGATCCCAGTGCTATAAAAGTCAATTTTCATAGAGTGCACATTTGCAGTGATGTACAAACACACATCATTTGCTTCCCTAATTTAGCCCTTTGTAAGTATTGCACCTGGTTAATAAGGCTACTGTCTATTTTCTTCTCACACTAAAAATTACACATAGGCAACATCATTTGTGGCTTAAAAACATAGTATTCCTCAAGTTTTTAGGTAAACTCATTTATTTTCTTGCATACTCAGAGCTCCCATGCCTCCAGTTGCCTGGAGAAGTGTTGAGTGTACAGGGAATACAGATGGAAGAAGAGAAATTTATTTATAATGTGACCTGCTTATCATGCATTTTTTTTCAATGTGCTTAAGTAAGTTTCTTTGAGCTTCATGTTACATACACACCTTTTATAAATTTAACCAACACTTTCACATGCTGAAATGTACAGCTGAACTTGTCTCTTTCTCACTTTCCCTTCTGCAATGCAAAAAATCATAATAAAAAAAGAATTCTGTAAATTCATCTGGTCTTCTAAACACGAGATAAATTGCATAAACCCAGGAAAAGGTAGATTGTCCCACAAAGTGCATATTTCAGACAAAGCTATAGGAGTATCTGCTCTGGCCAAGGCCTGATTTCTGAGGAGCTCAAAAATGTGTGCCAAACTTCAGGAGTGCACCAGGAGTCTCACCAAGAACTCCACAAATGGAGGTAAACACCAACTCGAGTGCTCTGATGCTAAAAATTCTGACCCCATGTAAATGCTATTTACATTTGTAGTTCCTAATACTGATGATGCTGATTTTTATTCCCTTCAGTATATGCATTTGGGAAGCTGCAAAACAGAGTGCCTGGACACAGGAAAAAGAACTGATAGGAAAAAATTATTATGGATCAAGTAAGATTTTTCTCTGTAAAAATAAAGCAAAGTCGAGAAACTGCAAAACTTGTGGAATTTCAAAATCCTAGACAGCACAGTTCAAAACCCTGGGTTTACTGAAGCTGATACCTCTGCAGATGTGACAAAAAATATGCCGTGATGTTTTCTTTTAATTTCATCTAGAATTAGCCCTTTGCAAAGTGCAGTACACAACTCTCCAGGATATCATGCTGACATACTGCTTTTTTGCTTGCTGAAGTCATTTGGTAAGAAGTTATTCAATTATAGACAAAGCATGTTTTGACCAAGTAATTTTATAGACAAGAAGGCTTTATATTTACACTAGATCCTGAAAAGATTTACACAAATGTATAGATTTACATTAAAGTTAGGTTATGGTTTAAGCTTTTTTCTATTTTTATATAACTCTTTTTGCATTTGGAACTTCCTAAGCTACAAGTCACACCATGCTCATCAATTAGTCCTTTATTCTAATTTTGATAATTCAAGTAGTGACATATTGCTCTTTTCATTTTGCCTAAAACAGAGAAAAATCATTCTCTTAGACATCTTCCATTCAAACAAACTTGCATCCTGCCTGTACAGCCCTCTCACCTTCCCTGAGGAAATCTGTTTCAACGGTTTTCTTTTTTCCTGTCTTCCAAGGCAGTTTTTTAGAAACATTTTAGTAACTTTTGTTTATCTGGCCATTGCCAATACACATCATACATCAGCTGATGCTGAGTATCACATACTATGATAAGGACTACAGAATCAAACCTGAATCTTTAAGAGGATTGGCAAACAGTAAATACCAACACTCAAACATTTTAGAATGTTCAAGCCCATCTTTAGATTTTAATTACATAAAGAATTCAGATTTAATACTGAAAGAGCATTTCTATTGCTAAATTTATTTCCCTCAAGGGTCTATGAGAGATCTCACATTCAGATTCAAATACAGAACGAGAAACTTTCTAGGTGTTGTGTCAAAAACAAGCAGTACACTGTCTTGTTACTAAATTTATCTATTCTGTTCTATTTCATCAGCTGAACAAATTCTTGCTGTGAGTGTGAGCAAACACCAGAGCAACCTGTACTTTCTTCTGCCTGGTGCCAGCAGAACCAGGCTGATTTCTGTTCCCAGGGCCTTTCTGCATTGCTGTTACAAATGGTGTGACGCACAAAGAACATGATGAGTGTTTTCTGTAATGAAGAATAAACTCAGAAAGTTGTAAGTGAAGACACACACCTCCTTAAATCCCACATCTGGGCAGAACTGAGAGCACAGTCAGTGTGAAAGCACTGTAGTCCAAGATGGAAAGAGCAGTTCAAGTTGGCACTCTCAAGAATCGGCTTTTTGGCAATCTTGAAGATTTTCCAGCTCCATATACATACAGAGAAAGGCTGCTCCCATCAGGCAGACAGTGTATTTAATTGCTCAGTATGATTTCTGCTCATGACTTCCTTCTAGGTATTTTCCAAAGGTGCCATAAAACTCTGCTGAACTTATATTAGAATAAAATCTACAGTATGATACTTTACAACTACTTGGTTATCTACTGGAAAAAAAATGGACAAATGCAGATTAAAGTCCAAACTCCATACTGCTCTCAGTTCCAGTGCTATCCCCTTACAGGAAGATTAAATAAAATATAAATTGAAGATCAAGATGAGACTTTACAGATGTTTCCATATCAAAATATTTCTAAGAAAAGGCGCAGCAACTTTTTTCAGCAGATGCCTCTAACTGAACCAACAGAAGGAAGCCTCACTGGCAACACCCAACATCTCTGCAAACTCCTAGCAAGCCTCTAATTCCATGTTCTGTTTCTGAGATCATGTTCCAACACATTTACAGGCAGGAGAAGAAAGAAAATCACTTTGTATTGCCACACTTCCAGTGATTGTCCTGGATTCCTGACATGGCCATTTTAGCTGGTCCCAGGCCAGAGCAAGCAACAGAAAACCATTCCAATGTACTGGATCAGAATGAATGACAAAATGAAATTAGTGCCAAGAACATCTGGGACATTGCATGGTGCTGGAATCTAACATGCAGGTTGTACAAGAGCTTTTGGCTAAAGCTTTACTCCTGTTGTGCTGCCTATCTAGTCATTATTGTGAAAAATGAAAGGAGAAAGGAATAAAGATGGTAATGTTGATGATAACCAATGGCTGCAAGGAACTTGTAGATAATTAGACAGCTAACAATCATACCAGGCTAAGGATTTGAGAAAAGTAATCGGGCAGACAAGCATTCTGCTCAGCTTGTGCACACAAGCAGGGCTGACCTGCCAACAGGTACATGCTAGGTGATGACTGGTATTGGTTAAAAGTGTAAACTTGCAAATTGGAACAGAAGACATTTTACTCACTTTGCATTTTGTATATCCTGCTGCATTTGTGCAAGGCACTAGAGAATCAGGCACATTGTTTTGTGTGATACCGTTTTATGACTAAGATGATCTAAGTTTTAATGTTCAACAGCTTCATAGAGGAGCAGCTGGAGCATAGTCAATATTAAAAACTGCCCTTAACATTTCCCACTTCTAAAATTATCTCATTTTCCAGATCTTCTGAGGGATGGGGTGATTGGGGAATTGGGAAATAGCTTTGTTCTAATAAGGAAATTCCTAAAGAAAAATATTTAGGATCGATATGGTTGATCTCCACTCTGATGCTGGCAATTTCTGTTACCAATGTCAATACTATTAACAATAAAACAGATCCTTACATTTTTACATCAAGTTCTGGCTCTTAGATGAACCCATGTCCAAACCCCTGTAGCACACAGAGACTGCACAATGTGTTCAAGACATTCTTTCCGACTTCTCTGGGGTGTCAGAGACAATGACCTACCTCCCACAGAGAAACCAAAAGCAAGAACTGGCGTGTAGTGATGACAACAAATGACCACAGCACTCAGGCAAGCTCTTTCTCAGGAGAACAAAGAAATCTGACTGTTGTGGAGTGTGAGATAAATCAGGTGTGAGCAGGATAGCGATGCAGCCCAAAGCAACACGGAAGCAAGACACTGAAAAATGGAAGAGGTTACTCCAGTGCTGCCAGCAGAAGGAAGGCTCTGCTGACATTTCTGCTCTTGCTGGCTGTGTGAGGATCACCAAGGGGATCCAGCAGGTGCTGAACTGCTTGTGCAACGTGAGCTATCTGGAGTCCAAAGCACAAAGTGACTGCAGAACGCTCTGCGCGCGGCTGGGCGGCGGCGCTGTCGCCGGCCTGGGTTCAGACACGGTACCTCGACAAGCGCCCACTCATGAATCAAAATGCCACAGCCATAACATCCAAAACCAATTTAATATCAACTGCTGGTTAAAGGTTGTGTAAAAATACTGGTAATTTAGCTTTGTCTTGGCAGGATTCATCAATACCTTCTGCTCTCTGCCTCGTTAACACCAACTTTCTCTCCCGTTTTGACGGTTTGTGGCTTTAGTCCCTTATGTAATCCATTTCCAATTTGTACCAGAGGGCAATCTGGTCTGGCAGCAAAACCATTCTTCTGTGCAGAAATTTATAAAGAATAATCTTATTACAATTTGTAAAGTGCCCTCGGGAAAGGTGCTCACAATACCATGACATTAGAGAAACAATATACAATCTGACACATTATTTTAAAAAAAATCCTCCAAAGCAAAGAGGAGGTGAACAACAAATATATGGGCAAATTCTGTTAGTCCAATAACAGTCAAATTAATTATGGAATGCTTTATAGTCCTGGAGCACTTTTAAAAATGGGAGGCAGGGAACAAATTTGGCAGGATATCTTTGGAAAGTCCCAAATGTTTTAAGTTTTGTCTAAGTAAGTACACCATCAGCAAGCCCAGTGTTTGAAGATGAAATGTCTATGAATTACTATGAGGTATTTTACTGTGGAAATTGAAAAAATACAACATGTAAAGAAAATCCAAGTTTTACTAAGAGGAAAGAAGATAATACAATGTCTATGTATATCCACTGACCCTTAGTGTCTTTTTTTTTTCTATTTGTAAAGAAAACAATCTTTCTCTTCCCTGTTAATTTCTGATTTTATATACACATATAAAACTATAAAAAATATATAGTTTTACACGTATATACACACACACACATACAAAAATACTCATACACACTTGTGTATATATCTCAGGGTCTTACTGGATTTCAGAGTCCTTTTTTTTTTTTTACTTAGAGAACACATTTGGGCAAAAAATCAAGTAATTGCATGCATGCAAGTGTATCTTGCCACTTGTGCATGTAAATTACACAATTTGTAAATAACTGCAGATGTAGCATGCTCAAATTAGGCATCTGATTGCCCAATTAACTTGTTCACAGAAAATCAGACGATAACATTCAGGAGCTCCTATTATGGATTCTTCTTTCCAGTGCTACCTTATGGAATCCACGGTGTATATTGCAAACAACTGCTTTGTTATTTTTTGCTTTTACACAGACACAAGCAGCACTGCACACTAAATAAAGCTATCAAATGAACTTTGGACCAGATTTTAGGAAGTTGTTTAGATACTTGTAAGTCGTCTTGTGAGAATGAGCCAGCTCAGACAATTAAAAAAAAAAAAAAAGAAAAAAGTAGAAAAAGATTTGGTCTAATTTCAGTTGGTTCAAATGTTATGAAAAAAATAACCCAGGCATTTGTGGCCCTTCTTGCCTCTGTTAAGAGGCAAGGCTTTGCTTCTGTGTCTTTGATTTTTTTTTTAAGGTGTCTTGTTTTCTTTAACAGGCAAGTATTATTTCGCCATATACATTCACTTCCTAGTAAATCCTTCCTTTATTTTTGCATTGAAATAATCATTCATTAACAGGAATTTGATACAAGTGGACACAGAACACCAGGTTGTCGCATTCCAGTGTATACTTCCTAATGGACAGAGAAACTGAAATACCCAAATACCAAGTACCAAATCAGAGTACTGCAAATAGAGAAACTTGTTAATGCATATATCAAAACGAGTTAAGAAATGGTCTTTTACCATAAATATGTTGCTCCTTTGCTGCTGTACTTCTTTTTCTGAGATGATGTTGTGGAAAAGAGGGTATTTTCTTTTCTCTACCAATTTTTTGCATCAAATAAATCTTAGTAGCTTTAAAAGAAAAAGCTGAACAAACCATTATCTTAACAACAATCTCTCAAATAAGAGGAAAGGAAGAAAAGCAGAACTGCTGGGCTGGATCGTGTCCCTGAATTAGTTATTACATATAATCCTAGTGGCTGCATTCACCAGTTCTTCGCAGGCCTCCTGCAGCAACAGCTGTGCTGGTCCAACTGTTCCTCCCCCCCTCAGAAAGGGGAGAGTTGTAAGAAAAGCTATTGGAGCCCTCTTATATTCTTGTGGTTTTCAATCAAGCATCACTGTATATTCCTCAAACTTCTTGTGATAGTATCTGCTGGTGACTTGCCATCGCTGCTTTTCTTCCTCTAGAGGATCAAAATCCAATTTGGTACTTAAATTACTTTGTTCCACTCCACTGGTCTGTGCCTCTTTTAAAGATCTTCCAGGAGTGCTGCTTGTCCTTCTTGCAAATCAGACTTTGCTTTTCTCCTATAAACAAACAAATGAAAATCCCAACTCTTCCCCACATGCCCTTTTCAAAAATATAATCATGATCATTTGTATCAGGAGAATTATTTAGCAGTCTCCAGTCTTGGTACAGCTTTTGTTGAGAAAACTGTAGCTTATATGACTCTGAAGTGTTTATTAGAAAGCTTTCAAAAAGAGATCTTCGTTGCAGGAAAAGAAAAATTGTTCGGTTTAGCAAATACAGACGTTCACAGCAGAGAGACTGAAATGGTTAAAAATGATCCTAGGGAGCAAGCAGCTCGCAGAGTTAGCAAAATAATCAACTTTTTCCTTTCTTTTACAGAAGAACACTAATAGCTGCTCTGGTTTCCACACTTACTGAGACAGATTTTGTTGTGTGGTCTTGGTTTTGCTTTGTTTTTTTTGCTCTATTGCTCCACACAGGTTTTAATTAGTGCTTCTCCTTGGCTACAAGTGCTTCATTTTGAAATACAAAGCTCTTTAAAAAAAAACAAACAAACAAAAAAAAACCACCCCAAAAAACCAAAACCCCAACACCACATCACTGGAGGGGAAAATGGGAAGTGATACAGTGCAGCTGCAGCAATCTGGTTCTGCTGTTGTCCTCCCCCTCCCCAAATCCTCTGCATAATTTCAATGGTTAGTCGATGAACCTTTGGCAGGCCTTCTTCCATCGGCAGGCAGTGCACCACATATCTCTGTTCTCCATCCCATAGACCTTCCGACACTTCTTCCCCTCCCCTCTAGGCTTCCTGTCAGAGAGAAAGGGAAGCTTGTTAATGAGATGCTTTAGCAGTTTTGCTTTCCACCCTAAAACCAGGACAACAAACTCAGTGGAGTGCAGGAGGCAGAGAACCCTGGGCCTTTCATGGGATTTGGGCTGGTTTTGTTCCAGCTGGGAGCTGATGAAACCACAGACATTTGCATGGCTGTGACTCCATCACTCTGAGGGACCAGGCCTTCTCTTCACCTGGCTTCTGCTAAAAATATTTGGAATAGCTGTTCCACAATACAGGCTAGGCCATGTCAGCCTAAGGTGCTGCAAAACTGTGGTAAAAATATTTCGGCTAGTTCAGAGCAGCAGACCTTGATCACCAGCAGGTATCAGCTACGCCAAAGTGGAGAAAATCTACCAGCTCCTAACTTTGCTGGTCCTTTCTGCACAGTTTGCTCTGAGCTCATTGACTGAAAAACAACAAGGTGAGTGGTAAGTGCTGCTCTTACTTGCAGCACATTCTTGTGTGCACCTTCCCTGTGGTCCCCAAAGCCAGCAAGGTTTTAAACCTACTTTTAAAGCTGTGATAATTGTCCTGTTCTTCATCTTACAACCACACTCAAAAAATCACAAGTCTAGAAAATTATTCAAGTAACTGTTAAAATGGATTTTCAAAACAGCTAACCTGAGAAGCAATGCTTCACCAAGCAATCTAACATCCACTACAGCAGTGCTATCTGTCCCATCATCTTTAAATCAATTAACTGTATCAACAGAACTGTTTAATACCCATTTTACATGTTGCATGGTACACATGGCAATTGCCTGGTGATTCCTCTCTTGCATACCCACACATTTTTTGATTACTGAACATTAATTAATGGGCTCAATCTATGAATTGGTATGACTCCAAGTTTGGTTTGTAGCATATGCAATGATCTAAGAGTCATGAGGAAAATGAAAGCATGAAATCTTTTTGTCTCATTTTAGGATACTGTCACCTTTAGGACTATGAGAAATAAGGATTTTCTATACTGTGAGACATTTAACAGTCTGGCTTTTTAACAACTTTTTTAACACTTTAAAAGTAGATTCTGGTCAAATATCATATTTAATGGAAATGAAAGCAGCTTGTCTAGGAAGACAAGGCATAAAAAGCTTTGTCTTGATCTCATTTATTGTAAGACAGGGTTTCCTGTAATTCAATTGAAGCCAAATACCATTCTGACTGAATGGCGATAAACACATAAGACAGTTCAACCTTTCAGGGAAAAGTGCAAAGCCAGACAGTGCAGCTGAACTTTACCTTTGATGGTAGTGAAAAGAAAAATAGGTTCTGAACGCTGACTTTGAAGTGCTCTAGTGAGAACCTGCCTGACAACTGCAATCAGGGTTGGCAGTGGCCTTTTTCTGTTTCTCTGGCCACTGACATCTTATTTACTAAATGCCCTGCAGGTTGTGAGGCTGTAGTGTGTCAGCAGGAGCTAATGGTCCCATACCTCAAGCCAAATGCTACTCTAGGCGGTGATGAAAGAACTGTGTGGGACTGTTTCTGCTCTCCACTCCCTGCAGGACGATTATGGGTTGGTGAGACCTGTCAATACAGACAAAAAAGCTGCTTACAAAGAACATACACATATGAATGCAGTATAGTTTTTCCCAGAAAATGCAAATTATGATCCATGGTGGCAAGGATACTCCGAAAAGGTGACTATATAATGTACAAACGTAATTAAGCTGTAAGTTTATTTAGCATTAGGTACATTGCATTAGCTTCTCTTTGTTTCCCTTTATTTCCAATCATCCTCCTAGAGTAAACCAAAATACAGATCAGCACCATTGCAGGTTTTGGAAAAGACAAGAAACACATTCATTCTTATTAAAAAACTCTGAAAACCTCCTAGGAAAATCTGCAATTTAAGCAAAGAAAATAACCAGAAAAATAAACTCTGTCCTGTGCTGAGATCAATACCAATGATCTCTGTGAAATAAAGTTATTTCACTTGTTGCTCCTGTCTGTGACTTGGCACTCTTTGTGGAGAGACACACGTGGATAAGAGGGTTTGTAGAAGGGCACTTACAGTGGGGCCCCTCAAAGTTTAACAGGCAGGGAGTGCAATGCAGCCCTTCTGATCGAAGTTGCTAACAAGAGGTATTTTCTTACATTGCAGTAAACCTTCTCAGCAAGTGTCCTCTTTGTGAATGCTTCCAAGGGAAGGGTGTAGTTTGGTCTTCTGAGAGTTTCCAAAGAAGTCTCCTACACGAGTAGGGGGTTTGGCAACATCATTCAAGCAATCACGTAGCAAAAAGCTTGGCCTTAAATAATACCTAAAATATTTCACTATGGTTTTATTTTGCTCCTGTGCCACAACTACTTTACATCTAATAGACCAGAAAAAAAATTCTGAACACTCATTTTTTTTCTTGTATATTGAATGTAGCAAGCTTCATTTGGGCATCTAGTGCACAGTCAGCCTCCTGCTGCCAGGAACTGCAGATATGGTCACAGTTCTCTGCACTGCTATGACTTTTCCCTCCTGCCCTTCTGAAGTCTTACAATATTTGGATGACAGGGAACTGACTGACCTCACTTTAAGAGAATTATTGTATGTGCTTTGTCTATTTTAAAGCTACTCCATAGCAGCAAAAAACTAACACTTGTGAGTGCAGACACTCAACTTTTACTCTTGGCTAATTCCAAGATAAATTTCTGATTTAAGTGTGCATGTGGCTCACACTGAACAAACTTAGACCATTACTGATACGAAAAATGTACCTGCAAAACTCGGAAGAAATTTCTTCTCTCTCTGCCAGCTTACCATGTTTTGTACACCCAGAGATCACACTTGCTCCTTTTGTTCTATCCCTCCAGAATACAAAGGGCAGCTTGTTCTCTGCTACTTTTTTTCCTAATTTTTATCAACCACTTTCCTTGTTTTACCCAAGAATAATTGAAACACTGAAGATAAAATGCAAAGCAATAGCACTTTTGTAGTATTTGGCATTCACCAGACACTGTACAGTTTTCCAGTCCTTATCAGTTACCAGAGATCACCAGACATTGTGCAAGGGTTCAGAAACATTTTAAAAACCAGAAATTATGACGTGTCTACCACTAGTTAACTGACACTCAATATATTGGCTGGTTGTCATTGAATAGAAGAGTACTTGGATGGCCTCCCATGTTGTAAGCAATTATCTTGCTTACTTCCAAACAGAAATCAGGCTGGAGCAGTAATTGCAGTGTGTGGACTCCTCCCTCACATTCTCCTGAGAGGGTCTGTGCACAATGGCTCCAGACTGGCACACCAAGGCAGCTAAACAGCACTGAAGTTGAGCTTTAGTGTATTTTGATGGGATTGCAGTAGGTCTAAACAATACCAGTCAGCAGTTCCCTGTAGGGAACACTAAGAGCAGATTAAGAGCAAGCCCTGAGAAAGAAATCCTTGCCCTTGGAGGCTTTTCATGTCTGAAGTGCTGTCTAATGCAGAGTAAAGTAATGCTGTTTGTTTGAAGGACTGGAATTTCCAGTTACAACTCCTGGGCGGGGGGGGGAAACTGTGGTTACTGAGAAGATTTGTGATCTGTTAACATCAGATCATCAAAGATCTTGCCTGTTCAACCTTTTTGGGTCTTATGAGCAAGCAGATAAAAGTCAGTATCAGAGGGTGGAGATCTCACTGACATTCAGGAAAACTTTTGCCCTACATTACATAAAAGTGGAAGTACACGGTCACTATATTAAGTCCTCCAGTACCAAAACATATGGATTTCATCATGGCTCATTCCAATTGCATCATGTAATTCACCCTCCTCATGCACCCCTAGGCTGTAGCTGATTTATTCTCCTAACATCAGGCTGTCCTTTCTTCCTTATGCACAGAACATGTCACAAAGACTCATGACTGTTCCAACCTTTTACCTGCAAAGTTACCTTAGAAAAATGATATGAAAAAGTGTATTTCGCATCTGCCTTGGAATCTAACCTAAGCATGATTCAGAGCACAAAGGGCTTTGGAGGTTCCCCTAATTACAGAACCACAGAATAACCTGAGCTGGAAGAGATCCACAAGGATCATCAAATCCCAACTCCTGGTCCTGCACAGGACACTCCAAGAGTCACATCATGCACCTTGGAGCATTGTTAAACACTTCTTGAACTCTGCCAGGTGCTGTGACCACTTCTCTGAGGAGACTGCTCCAGTGCCCAACCATCATCTGGGGGAAGAACCTTTTTCTAATATCCAACCTAAACCTTCCCTGACACAGCTTCAGGCCCCTGGATGCTGTCCCTGGTCACCCGAGAGAAGAGATCAGTGTCTGCCCCTCCACTTCCCCTCATGAGGAGGTCTCAGTCTCCTCTTCTTCAGGATGAACAGAACAAGTGACCCTGGCACTTCTCCCTTATGACTACGAGACTCCTAAATAAATGCCTGTGTTCAGATGTTGTGAATACTCCTGAGCCTAGAGCAGCCACACACAGAGCCCAGCTGATCCAGCAGTATTTATGGGTTGTGTTGAGGTGCTCAGTTATTTGCTGATGAGTACACCCATATTTCAAAAGGCCTTTCAGTGCTGCTGTGCTAAAAACCTTCTGAAAACAAGGACTTAATGGAACTCATGGTGTTTGAACACCCCGGTTCCCAGGACAGAAAGCAGGAAGTGCTCACGATCATTGAAATTCAGTGTCAACAGGAATGAAAGGGGGAAATATTATTGTATATGTAAAAAAATAAACGTGAAAGGAGACTATTTTGAAAACGTGTAGATCTATGCACTTTTTCAAATCAGTCCCTAATCTTTTCCTGCTCAGTGGATTGTTCAGGCCAGAAAAGTATTCCAAAGCCATTTCAGAAAACTGCTTGCATAAATATTAAGGGTCAGGCAAAAAAGTAATGGTTTGGACTTACTTTGAAGTTCCCTTGGGTGCTACCAACTTCCATCTCATCTCAGGGACTGTGTATGTCACAATTGTGCGAGTTTGTTATGCTGGCTCTGTCGTATAACCTGGGCTTAAATACACCCCATCAGAGAAGGAGAAAGTCTGAATGTAGGTGAAGCACCTACACTCAGTGTAAGGGTGGGAATTGCCAGATCCCTGTTTCTGTAAAGCAGTATCCAATTTACTTTTCAACAGAAATAAAACTTTAATTTAATATACAGGTATTTTACACAAATTTGCATTTTCACCTTCACTTACTGCACATAATTTTTCACTGCAGGCAAGTCTTTGTAACTCATAAATGATCACACTGATGACAAAGTAGTCAAATGTGTACAAACCTGGAAGACTTTTTTCTTATCATTATTTTTTTCTTTGTTAAACAGCCTTATAACTCTTGTTAGAGCTATGATAGCAGTTTACATGGTTCCCTGAGCAGTTTATAATTCTGCATCACTGCTTCCCCAGGTTTTTGTATTGAGATTACTTTCAAATTGTACTTAAATCATTACCATCTTCATAGAATTCTCCGAAAGTGATTTAGCATTTCTTAAATTCTATTGAGAACTCTCCACTCTGCAGATCAGTGTTGTTGCCTGAACAAGTAAACTTGACGCATACATGTCTAATCCTGTCCTCTTAAGTGTCTGATTTACAATGTGACTAATTGCATTTTTAGATTCCCAACATTCCTGGCACCAGTTTCTGCCACTACACAAAAGGAGCCAGTTTCATAATCACTCCGTATCAATCCCATTGTTGGGAAATCAAATTCTCAGGGAACTTTGCAGATAGCACACTCTGTCAAGGCACTCTTGTTGAAATTGCTGCCAGCATGATGTCTTTCACTGTTAGTTGTTCCTTGATGGAATTTAATAAATATTCATTGGCAGAGTGCAGTGTAATTGATTCAGTCACTTTCATTTTTATCAGCTCTGCAGGATGCCACAGCTTCTGCAGAAAATCTCCAAGATTTGCCAAAGGTTGACAGTAAGAAGCTTTGGAGATTCACTTGGTGAAGAGATGGGAGGGAAATGGTATCTCTTATTGCCTTGTCTAATATTCACTGTCAGGAGGAAAAAAGCTATATGGTTCTTTGGATGAGCAATGTGCCTTATATAACACACTTTAAAAATTCATCAATTCATAAAGTGTAATATTAAATGAAATGTTACTATATCAAGAAGGTTTATGATTAGAGAATATAAATTTATCATGAAAACAGTGCTTTCCAATAAAATGAGGATACTTTACATTAATATTTATTTATATTCATCATAGAGAAGATTTCCCACTACTCATAAACAGTGATTTACATTTACTTTCAGCAATCTCCACCCCAGACACGACAAGCTGAGTCCCTTGCAACTCTTCATAATGGTTTTCCACTCCACCCACAGTACCCACACTTCTGTGGTACGTTTAGAACCACTGCAATTCTGTGTTCAAGCAAACATCACATTTCTGCAGACCTGTTCATAGAATTAGGCCTTGTACAGCAGCTGTTTTGGAGAAAGGGTTGGTGTTGAATTTCCATCTAATATGTCCTAATTAAAAAGCTGTCAAACTGCAATACGTATTAGCAACAAAATGCAATAGATACTGAACATATTTTCTGTATAAAACAACATATTTCTGCTATCAATAGGGGCTACATAGTTGTAGTCTCCTATAGTGGGACTTTGCATTTCATCTTTCATTTGCCTTTCAAATACGCTTCATCTTCAGAGTTCCTTTAGGTAACAGCCCCATTACCTGAATCCATCTGGCCTCTTAGAATAACCATCACCAGGCTGATTTTCCATCTAGTCTTTTAAGAAATCTCTTAGTGGCACAAAAAGAAGCACACAGTGCCAAGCTCTGCACCTACCAGAATGTTGTTTTGTAAGCACATAGTTTAAAAGATACATACTATAGACTGAATTGTCTGCTTGCAGACATTGATGCAAGAATATCCAGCTGTACGGATAAAGAGAGTAACAAAGGTGCTAAACCAGCCATGCTGGCAAACTGAGGCCCACGTTTAATTTGCATCTTTTTGGTATCTGTTATGTCACATTTACTTCCATAATTACATACTGCAAGACAAAGCAAAAATATCTCAAAAACCTTTTTTGTCCCCTTCTTTCCTTTTTTGATGTGCACTTACTGGAATGCCGGTGAAGGTAACTGGAGGCGACTGCCAAGAGATGCTAAAGCTACTGCCATTGGGAGTGAATTTTGCTGACCCTGGAATGTTCACCGGAGGAGTGGCCTGTGTGAAAAGAAAGTATTATTCCAGCAAGAAGAACCATTCCTCTTCCAAGGCATTTCAAAGGATCTTTCATTCCTTGAAATGGCAAATCTGCGAGAGATTTTCCAAGGTATAAAAAAACTCCATGGTGACAAGCAATTTATCCTTGTGAGAGGGATAATCATGGATAAGCTAGTAAGGAAGGGACAGAGTTATATATATACCACTGTTCCTAAATCTTGTTTAGAGAAAGATGATTGCTCTCAAAAGAATCCACAGAAAACCCTTAAGAGCTAGATCTGTTAAAAAAACCAGACAAAATCAAACATCACATACAAGTAACTTTTAAAATAATACCAGCAAGAAGCAAAAATTACTTCACAGATGATCACCTGTTCCATAGTGATAAACAAGGCCATACTTAACCTCATGGCTGTTGTTTTTCATGATTTTAGTGTGGATAGCAAGGTTTCTTGGACGAAAGCAATCAACAGTAAGTGTTGGCCATTTCTCATTTATCAGGTTAATGCTAAGAGTCATCCCAATTAAAACAGTTTTTCTTATTAAAAACAAGGAGCTGTAAATCATCCTTTGGATTCAAAAAACAGTTCTTGAAAAACAAGTATTTGAAGGACTCCTGGGCCAGGACTCCTCCTATTCTCCCCATCTGGGCTGCAATACCCAGTGCTGCCCTGGGGTGCAAAAGACATAACCTGAGTTTAGACTGTTCAGCACATTTCATCTTGTGCCTTTTCTTTGGTTTTCTCACAGGGTTATGCATTTCCATGAATTTTTCCCTGCCTGTTTTTGAATCCCATTTCATTTTCAGAACCATTAAATTCATAATTGTGCAGCTACCCTGCCTAGCAGGAGCATGAGCAGCCAGCATGAACAAAGGCTCATTTTGACCCTTGAATTTCAAGCTGTCACCACAAAAAAAACCCTCCCTGGTTTAAACTTATAAAGAATTTGCTAACATGAGTTTTCACTTCTGCCTTTGAGTTGACTGTACATGACAGTAACACAATACACTTATTTAAGCAGTGTTTGTGTTTGTGGCTGCTGAAATTGTCTCACTGCTTCAGGAAGAGAGTGCTTCCTTGAGATACCAGGCAGAGAGAAGTGATGACAAACTACAACCTGATAGTCCCCATTAAAGATGATCTTCCAAGTAAACAAGGGCTGAAGCAATTCCCTACAGCCTTTCCAGGAAAAGGAAGGCAAGACCACCAGATGCCTCTGTGTATGGCAGCAATGCTCTGTGGGCTGCCAAGCTGCTGACAGCTCCAAGAGAAGACATGCAGAAGAGACAGACATGCAGAGCAAACATCTACTGAGCTCCATAAAATATAAAAACCACCCTGAAAGGTGTCAAGAACAATTTGGCAGCTTCAGATGGTACCAGTAACTCTTCATCACAACCCTGTTCAAATGGGAAGGAGTGAAATGACCACAGAGCTCCAGATAGAAAGAACTGGAGAGAGCTGGATGAGCAGGGAGGCAGCACTGCCTCTGTTCAGCACCCCACAAGGATGGCAGCTCAAATCCAGGATCAGCACAGCAGCTTCCTCAGGTATTTGAGTAGGACCTAGAAGAGAATTCCTAGGTGCTGAAAGAGCCTGCCTGTAGCTCCTCTTTAGTTAAATTTAACAGGTACAGGTAATAGTTTTATAAAGAAACATTAAGTTTAAAACCGACGCGATTTGCAGTTGCTTAAAATACCATAGTGCTCAATTCCTTTTTCTCAGTGCCTAAATATCTACCTCAGACATAAACAGACTTAGTCAATCACCTTGTTCACTTGTTTTCCAGATGTACATCTTTGCTTGTCCAGCACTGTCAGTTTTTTCAGGCTAATATTTTAATCAGTCTCTTCCATAAGGTAAGCAACTATAACATTACAACCAACTGAAGAATTTCTATACCCCAACTTCAATTTGCTTAGAGACCTCCATCTAATTGCCACTCAAAATATATTAATGAATGGTTTGTATTTACTTATTTGTGCCAACATTACCCTTATACCTGAAATAGCCTGTGCTCATTGTCTTCCCCTCTCCTGCTTGTCCTCTCACTTTCTTCCCAGGCCACAATTCCATTCCCTTCTCATCCCTTGCTTGGCATCAGGTATCAGTACCAGGGCTGGAGAGGCTGCTCATGTCCCCTCTGCAGTCTTTCTACTTCTGGTTGGAGCCCACCACATCAAATTTGGCTGACCAGAACTCCAACTCAGGATTTCAGCTGAAGTTATGTGGGGGTCTTGTATAATGGCATAAAACCCCCTGTCTCTCCTAGATATTTCTTATCCAAAAGAGCTGAAAACTATTTTTTTCTCTCCTTCACAGCTCTGCTGTTGTTGGCTCACAATCATTCTGAACACAGGTTTCCTTCTCACATAATTTTCTAACTACCTTGTTTACGGCAGAAAAATCTCCTTAGTTCCTTATATACAGGATGTTGCATGTTCGGACATTAAACTGCATCCAAAACCTGTTATTCTTAAGATCACCCAGTCATGTAAACCTGGTTTATAACTCCCTTACTGCTGATGTCTCCCAGGTTTGTTATCAGGGAAGTTTATTACAGTATTTGTGTATTACCAAAGTGATTTAATGAAAATGAGATCAGGGCCAAGAACAGCTTTTCATTTAACTCCTCTAATGACATTCAAAAACCCTTTCAAAATAACTTTCCAGCTCCTCTCTTACAGTAAATTTAATCTCTAGTTTAACAAATACTGTCCATGTGTTTTAAGATCAGATGCTCTCCTTGAATCCAGAGGGATTTTTTCTTTTGCTTCCTATATTGTTCTAGCATAATCTTTCTCTGGAGTTACCCCAATGCAGTTCCCTCAACTCCAGAATTTCTTCCATTATTCGTCTAAATCATTCCTCACCCATAGGATTGGGTCAGGGAAGTGCATCAGGATTTGCCTCACTTTCCTCGTATCTTTCTCACTACGAGAAGTCTATTTGATGTTTTCCAGTCATAGAGGAAATGGCAATTAACAGATCTCCTTAGGATTCTTGCGACTGAGCTTTGGGTTCTGTATTTTTTCCCCCCCTTTTTTAAACAGGAATCCTGTGATGAAGAATATTCAGCCTCCCTTATCCAAATTCCTTGAACTGTTCTCAATGAAGTAACCCCCACTTTCTCCTCTGAGTGGTGAGATCTGAATCTCCACCCTGCCACCTGGCCCTTCTTTCAGGGTTGGAGGGACCCTGGCAGAGGATGCCACTGACCTTCCCTACAGGAGCTGCTTCCTTTGCCAGGACAGCCTGAATGCTTGAGCAGGGACTCTGCCTCCTGCTTCCAATTAGCAAGCTGTGAACAGTGTGGACTGTGTCACTACTCACTGATGAAATTAAGCATTGAAACAGAGTAACCTGAAAAGCCAACGGGGCTCAGGCACTTGTAGTCTTGTATCATGGAATACATCAATTCAAATCCAATTCAAGGGCCTTAAACACTTGAATTAGGATTTCCTTAGGCAAATGCTTTACTCAGAGGCTGCTCTTAAAAAAGGGTTGAGTGGGTCTCCAAACAGCAGGGCAGACTGTCATGACTGCAAATCCCAAATGAAGCAAAACTTGTCAGCAGCCTGGACTTGTTGCCTCACTCTCTGAGGCCCGGCTTAAGCTACACCAAAAAGCAAGTCTTTCTCCTAGCTGGCTTTGTCTGTCCTCAGGTTGGTGTGCTACCTGATGCAGCTTCTACCTGCGACACCAAGCTTCCACCCATGCTATTCAACATGCACAAAAGTCTAAAACAAGCCAGTGAATTCTCTACAGCTCCCTCTGACCTTTTAGTAGGTATGCTCCAAACACACCACAAAAGTCTTATCCGCACAATGCTATATATGATAGTTATTGCATCTGATAAATTTAACAGAGTTCAGTTCTCCAGTGCATACAGTCACAGACCACACTACTTCAAAGCCTCTACTCCTCTTTTGTCTTACAGTATCCAGACCAAAACACATAAAGTTTTACTGCAGTTTTATAATTAATGCTTTCTGTCGACATTTAGTTGGAATGTTTTAGGACAGCAGTTTTTGCCATTTGAAAAGCATTACCTCCAAAAATAGGAAGATACCAAATTTACTTTTTCATTCTTCCTGTTCTGCTTCACATCTGCAAAATGACATCTCACACTGCACGAAAAGAGGAAATGAATTGTTCCTGGCATCCTCTGGGTACTTGTTGACACCTCAAGCAGAGCAAGTACTTGTTCAATAAAAACAGAGCTGAAATGAAGACTCTGGGAGGGATTTGGCTGACTGGCTGGGAGTTTTTACAACGCAGGAAATCCCATCTGAGCACGTTACCTTGGGTTCTCCTAATGGTCAGTGAAAATTGAACTGATGTAGGCAGTGGGATACACACATCTACTCTTCTCAACCTGAAATATGCACCTATACTGGCTGGATAAATAGCACCCCAAAATCCACCAGCTGTGGTGGGCATATAAACAAACAAACAAACAACGAGCTCAGAAGAATACATCTCGATTTAAATTTAAAAAATGCCTCTGACTGCCCTGAAAACCTTTTACCCATTAAAACCCAAACATTGTGATGTGACATTTGTTTACACATGAGTGACTTTGCTGCAATCACTGGAGCTCTTACCACTGGTGTTACCTGGTAAGCATGGTCCGTGTGTACGAGGTAGAGGTTGGTAGGAGCTGAGCGGCTCAGAGGTGTCATCAATTTAGTCTCGGTTTTGGCACAGGAAGTTTCAGGACGGATTGTGTCTTGGGTGGGAAAGGAAGGAGGAGATGCTAAAGATGGAGAGACTGGGGAAAGACTGCTTAAGCCATCAGCTACTGAGTCCGTGTTGAGCCTGATTTCTGTATAGTAAAAATCCTCCTCTCCATCACTGTAGTCAGACTCTCCTACACGTCTGTATCAAGAGAAAGAAATAAGAATTGATTAAATGAAAGCAAGAACCCAAGATAAATTTTAAGTTCTAGATCCCTGAGCAAATATATTCATATTGTCAATAAATTAGTATTTTCAGTTTCAACCCTTTATCTGCATTCTGGCTGCAGGTAAGTGGGAGAGGAAAATCATCTAATCTGAAGGCAAAAGGAGTAGGAATTACTTTTTTTTTCCTCTCTGTGTTATTCTTGACAAATTCTTTCACCTTGGAGTAGATGTTTAACTCCTTCAGATCAAGTATCAGCTTCTCATTTGTAACTATTGTAAAGTTAACAAGAATCTCAATGCACTCTGTCTTCAAAAGTCACAGCAAAGATAACAGACACAGGCAAGATATACTTCACTCATGTTAGAGCAAAGAATTGGCAATCTTATCAGAAGTTACTTAATTATACCAAATACAGCAATGGCTGCCATTCACCATAACTTTCTGTAGCATAACGGAAGAATTTGCTATAAAACAGCCTCACCATGGATTTCACTCAGACTCAGAGAAAGGACTCATACAGGCTGGCTTGCCACAGCCAGGACTTTCTGATCCTCCTCTCCAGAATAAGACTTATTAAAGGAGGGCATGTGGAAGGTTTAACTGCCTTAAAGTTTGACCTGATGTGCATTTGAATGCAAGTGCTAACAGTGAAAGCTCCCAATAGACTACACATTATCTTGAAGTTCAAACCAGAACTTGTTGAGAGAACATAGGTCCAGCAGGGTTGAAAGAGTCTGCCAGAAGTATCATCCATCAGAACGCAGCCACTCACCAAAACTACTGTCTCCAGCAAAGTTGCTAACTCCAGCAAATTCCAGGAAGGTTTTGCTATTTACTTCTCCCTCTCGCACACCCCAAAGAGGATGTCTCCATAATATAAAGCCCAAATCAGCATTCCTATCTGCATTTTGAGAGAGATTTTCTGTTTCCCACAGTCTTACTCTTGAGCCCAATGGTAATTCCTATGGCCTTTTCAAGACCATCCTGAGGCTCCAGACCTTTCTTGTGTGGCTTTAATTTTTAAGACCCACACAACAGAGATCTATTTTCACCTAACAGATGAAGACCTGAGTTCTCACTGTAATTATATACAAGACAGGTACATCACTCAGTGATTGCACAGGAGAGTTCAGTTGCAAACTAAAGCTCTGAAACAAACTCGCGTCCTTAAAGATTCATTTGCTTTTGCTTCTAATCCAAGTAACATACATGTGTGTCCTGGTTTCATCTGGGCTGGAGTTAATTTTCTCCCAAGTAGCTGGCACAGACATGTCTTTTGGATTTAGAATAAAAGTGTTGATAACACACTGGTGTTTTAGTTGATGCTGAGCAGTGCTTACTCTAAATCAAGAACTTTTCAGTTTCCCATGCTCTGCCAGTGAGCAGGAGCACAAGAAGCTGGGAGGGAGCATGGCCAGGACAAAGGGATATTCCATACTATAGAATGTCATGTTCAGTAAATACACTGGAGGGAGTTAGCCAGGAGGTGCTGATCACTACTTGGGTCAGGCTGGGCAAGGGTCAACAGGTGATGAGGAAGTGTAATGTGCATCACTAGTTTCTCTTCAGTTTTGTTTCTCCCTCTATCCCCCCCTTTCCTTACAAGTATTAGAGTCATTAGTATTACTCTTATCATCATTATCATTATTGTCATTAGTTTTACTTTATTTAAGCCATTAAACTGTTCTTGTCTCAACCCATGAGGTTTACTCTTTATTCCTTTGATTCTTCTAGGGAAGGAAGGGGTTAGTGAGTGAACAGCTTTGTGGTACTCAGCTGCTGAATGGGGTCAAACCATGACAACATGCAGCTCAGTTTCCTTTTTCTTTTTAGGTTTCTTATGTGGTTTGTGGTTTTGGTACATTTTTTGGCATTATTTTTTTTTTTTTGCATTAATTGAACTCAAAACCATCACAGGCACCTACCCTACTGTGAAACAGAGCTGAAAAGCATTCATGCAAGACCATGAACCTGTTCACCAGAGAGTGTCATCCAATGATGTGCCATGCAGACAGCGCATTTGACATAATGGCACTGAGCTGTGCAGGTGACAGGAAGTGCAGTGTGACCTCCAGCTCTATTTGACCTTCTAGCAAAAGCTGACAGAATTTCAGGAAGAAAGTGCTTTGCTGTTGGAATGAGTGCTCATTCACCTTGATGCACTATTTCCTCAGAAACACAGGGATATGAGACAATGCAGTTCATCTCTCCAGCCAAGGGCAATTGTTCCACTTCTATACCAAATGCTTTGAACTTCCAGAAAGACTGCTCTCTTACCCAAGGTGAATGGTCCGTATGTGTTTCTGAATCCCTGCAGCTGTGCTCAGTACCTTCCCACAGTTCTTCCACAGGCATTTGAACATCACCTTCATGGAGTTCTGAAAATTATGAGTAAAGCAGCATTAGTTGTAGGGAAGCTGTAGGGATATTAGGAAAAATTTCTTCCCTGAAAGGGCTGTCAAGCTCTGGAACAGGCTGCCCAGGGAAATGGCTGAGTCACCAACCCTAGAGGTATTTAAGACTTGTAGATTGTGTTGCCTGGGGACATGGTTTAGTGTGGACTTGGCAGTGCTCGATTAAGGGCTGGATTCTTACAGGTCTTTTCCAACTTAAACATTTCTGTGATTCTGTAATTCTATGAAGGCAGAAAAAACCCCAACTATCCAAAACAGATACAGCTACAAAACAGTGTGAAGGTTCAGAGCCTTTGACTCCAAATTCATAATGATCTAATAGTCTCTTGTCAAGTGTGTCCACCTACTGAATTCAAGAGAATCATAGTGAAAAGCTGCAGGAGCAGCTTGTGACAAAACTTTACCTTTCTCTATTCATTGGCAACACTTTTCCATTTTTAATTTTCAGTTCCTCCACTAAGGGAGGCAGATGATATAAAAATTTCCTACACCTCTTTCAAAAAAAACCCTGATGAGGACTTCTCACTTAATCCAAAGCACCTTCTTAAATTAAGGTCTTTGCAAAGCAAGCTCTTATAAATGTTTCTGCTCATGATATCTGCAGCACAAAAAAAAACGTTGTGCCAGAAAAACACACCTCCTGTTAAGTCAGTATTTGCCATGAGCTGGCACAATTTGCTTTTGTTTCACTCAGAAGCTGCTGTGGACCTTACTCAGACAAGAGAATGAGAAATTATCGGTCCGTGTACAATATTTAAAAAATATGGATATAATCTCATGTAAATATTCTTTTTATATTCTTTAATATAACTTCATTGATCCCCACAGAGTTATCACTGATTTAGAGCACAGCCAACAAAGCTATAACTAGGCCAATATTCAACATTTTGAAGACTCTGGAGAAAAATAGTCTTAAAACAACACAGATGTTACAAACTCTAGAGATATTTAAAAGCTAATTTTACCCCAAAATGAAACTGATTTTGTACAGCTTAAATAAAAAAAGAATTCTAAATAGCTTGTAATTCTCAAAAATAATTTTCTCTATTATTACAGAACATATTAACACTAGGAAGAGCATCAAAATACTGTATTATACTATAATTTTAGTTACATATAAGAATAATGTATTAATCTAAAACTCAAATAAAAAAAAGAGGAGGAAAAAATACATCCTTAAAATTAAGTACATTTCAATGTTCCTTGAACTAAACCTGACTTGGTTCTTTCTTCAATTTGGACCCTTTGGAACTGCATGCCAGTAGATGGTTTCAGCATTTGCTAGAAAGATGATGATTAGAATATAACTTTAAAAAGAAATCTCAGCTGATGGGCTTTTTAAAATACAAGCTGATTGTAGTAGAATGTTCTCATATTTCCCTGCAGTTTAACATCTCCTGTTCAAGTATGAATGCTTAAGGCTTTGAAATTTGAGGTACCTGATCATACTGTTTGTATGAAAAACTTCTACTTTGGAATACATTGCACATAAATTGTCTCCCTATTTTTTAATTTGACAATACAGCTATCAGTTACATAGATATAGAACTCTTTTTCTCAGATTAAATATAAACTATCTAGAAATTCTGATTGATACTTTTCTTGCTTCTATAATACAGTACTAAATACTATTATCAGCTCAAAAACACACAACCAACCACCAACTATGGCAACAAGATGAAGGCCATGTTTATAACTGACATCCTAGGATTCCCTGTGGGGCATCATGAACACCATATGCATCTTTATGAACACAGTATGGTTTAACATCCATCCCTAATCTGATGGTCAAATCAGTCTCTTAGCTCCACTGTGCTTTGGATTTATTGTCCTGGTAGGAGTTTGCGAAAACCTATGCACTTTTAACATAATCAAGTGAAAGCTCACTCAGTAAAAATAAAGAGCATGCTTGCATTTCTTCCATTTCCTTTCCAAAAATTACCTATTCAGGCTTGATGTTTTATTTAAGAAAATAATAGAACATAAATGGTTTGGTGAGGAAAAACTACCTTAGAGGAAACTTTTAAGCATATAGTAAGGTTACCAATCACTCTATTTCCAGGTTTACTCCTCCTGACTTTTGCAGCCCTGAAGAAGAAATAACCTGAACATTTTTGTTTCAGCTTCTACATGTGCTAACTTGTACTCACATCAAGTAACATGATGGAGCCAGAATAAAGAAAAAACCTGCAGGAAAGAAAGTTAATTTATAAAACCAAGTTTGGCATGGAACGTTACTGTTTATCTAAATAAAACATTGACCATACAAAGCAAAACCTCTGCGAATCAGAACAGAAAGTGTAATAGATCTCTGGTGAGTACATAAACAGCAATATTTGAAAGCAACTTAGAAAGCAGTAAAGATGGCAGCTGCAAACCCATCTGTCTCATCACAGCTGAGCAGTAAGAGTGATGCTAATAAGTAAGTAAGATGAAGGTTAATGGAGAAGTAAAAGGCAAACTAGGACACTTTTGCACTCCTACTCCTCCTGTCCCACACGCCCCCAAATTGTCTCTCTGTTTAGTGAAACGCTCAGCTCCAACTTCTACTTTATTATAACAAAGGTGTCCTCCAAAGCACTTTTTTCCTTCTTAGCAAGATGCACAAATATTTTCAACCCTTTCCCATGAACAAGGGAAGAACTGCATGGGTTGGCATAGAAGAAGCTTCTGGAGCAAGAGGATAAAACTGAACAGGTTTAAACGATCATTAAAACTTCTTCCTGCTGGTGATGAAGCAATTAACTGTCTCAGACTGAGTCAGAAACAAATTCACTAAGGAAATAAATTCTGTGTTTTTTCTCCTTACAAAAAGCCCTTTTACATCTTGCTATGTAAAATCTCTCCTGTTGTGATGGGAGGGAAGGAAACTTGGACTTGTGCCATCTCTTTGTTTTCTTTTTCTCCCTTGCTTCTGGCTAGCAACGGTGCATTTTTGGGGTTAGTTATGGACCTTTTTTTTTTTATATAGTGTTTTATTTAGCCTGCTTTTGCACTCCAACTGAAGATAAATTTGGCTAATGCTAATACTACATCAAAAACCATTGGGTTTGAGCTCTCTCTCCTTTTTTCACTCCATATGTTTGTGCAGAGAAAGCTTCACAGTATTAAGGTATCTGACATGCTGTCAGACAAACAGTACTTTAAGGGAACAGGAGTATTAAGGCCATAGTCAGTTTCTGTGATGACATGTAAAGGCTGCCTGTTGCATCCTGCACGCAGAATTTGTCAAAGTAGGACAGAAATCCCTTGAATGGCCAGAGGCAACACCTTCTGGAAATCACTCTGGTGTTTTCTGAGCAAGAGGCTCTGTAGCACCTCACCATCTGGCAGGAAATATGTGGTGCTGATGGCAGCATGTGTGTGCAGGAGGTGACCATGCTGAATGAGACACAGTGACTAGGTGAAGTCCCCGTGTTAACTGGATGCCAAGGAAGGATACACAAGCAGAGCTATTTGGGTGACCTGTTCCTTTCTCACAACAAAATAAGCCCACCAACATCCCTTCTATGTGTGGGTATGGAATTTAGCGTGAGGCTAACCTTTCTCTTCCTAGGAATGGGCTCATCGAAGAGAAGGTTGCTTGTTTCACCTTCATCAATCCCATCATCTGGCTGGGAAGGTGTCCGAAAAGCTTTGAAGCTATCAGCTGACAGAGGTGGAGATGGGGTGGATGGGTTGGACTGGTCACTGGGAGCATTCCAGCTCCAGTATCCACTGCTGCTGGTACTAGAAGGCACAAATCCTCCTTCTTTCCAAGATCCATTCAGGGATTCTGTCAAGAACAACAAAAGCCATTATTACAACAATATCATTGTGATAGGGCTAAGGAGCTCTTTTTCCTATGGTTTAGATACCATGCTGGTAATTAACTGGACACTCAGTAAAGGAAAGTGAAAGCATTGGATGCAGAGAGGACAACCATTATCTAACCCACTGCACACAAATTACATATTCCACACTTGATTTTTATTTATTTAAAATAAAAACAAACAAACAAACAAACAAAAGCAAATAAATTTACTAAAAAGGAATGTTGCATTTGAAAAGATAACCTGTTCTGGAGCATAAACAGCAATAAACAGTCAGATATTGCATGCGTGATTTAAGGAAAACATTTAAATTGACCTTGAAAGGTCCCTGCAAACCCAAACTATTCTGTGATTCTAAATACATCCTCAATTTTCAACAGGAACACACAACTATGGTGAGGCACCAAAAGAAGCTCCAAGCCACCACATGGCCAACAGGAGATCCCCTGAGAAGGAGACACACACTCTGAGCCCCAAAACACTAAGCAGATCCACAAAACCATGACTACCTTCCCAGTACTAAAACACCAAAGAAAACCACAGTTACACTCTGTGTTCTTATAATCTCTCAGTACACAGGCCTCTGCCTAACCTGAATCTCTACATGAGGTGGTGTGCATTCCTTGGGTATACAGGTGTACAGGCACCTGGTACCAGAAGTGGAACACACAGACACTGGATCATCTCCACACCTGCTCACTGGAGGAACTGCCTCCTCAATGCAGCAGTTCCCCTGGCATTAGGTGGTGAGGAGACACTCCAACTAACAGCTTACACTCTGCAGCACCATGGCTGGGAGTAACAGCACTGCCTGTGCAGCCTGAGGCTCAGCTCGAGCCACGCTTCACACGCAGAGGTCCTCGGCCATGGGCTGCTGGCGTGTCACTGTCACCAGTCCCTCCAGGGCTCCTGGCAGCAGGGGATGATGCAGGTCAGCAGCTCAGCAAAGGCATGGCCCCAGCACATCCAGGGCACAGCCACAGGCAGCTCTGCCAGAACCCTCGGGTTCTTACAGGGCTTGGCCAAATGTGCAGGGACGGTTTAGGTGCGGCTTCTCCCGACCTCAGGCATTGGAAGCTTTTCCCAATGACACTGTAGGTGCCTGAGTATTGTGCAATACCTGACTTCAGAGCTGGCAAGCAAATAACATCTTATCTGTTCATGAAACAATATTTAAGTCTGGGACAAGTCCTTTCAAGCCAGTGCCTGTCTTTGAAAGATCTGCAGAAGTCGCTCCTTCATTCCTTCTCATTTTCTTACAGATAAATTTAACTAATGATATTGGCAAAAAAATGAGCTATCAAAAGTTTATCCCCAAACCAATGAATTTTTGGGTTTTTTCTCCTAATTCAGTTGGTTTTGGATAAAATCCTTAATGATTAACATCAGCTGCTTGAAAAAACAGAATGCAGTGCCCCCTTGAGTAGGCAGCACTACTGATTTGCTGATCAGGACCACACAGCATAAATGGAATTGGTCCTCTCCCTCCACTCCTCCCAATTCCTCTTTGGAAAAGGACATACACGTTTCTGGCAGCTTCTAAGTTAATAGATGAAAATGTCATGCCTCATGATTACAATCTTCATGTGACTGCGATGAAGGTGGGTTCTGTTTCTTTTAAATATTTGGTACTTCAGTCTTGTGCCAAAGCCAAAAAATACATCTGGTATCAACTTGTGACCTTAGCATAGCTTAAAATTTCCATGTCTTCAGAAAAACAAAAAACACTCTTTCAGCTACTATTTTCTGACACAGTTATGGTGGTATTTTGTATTCTCAGTTGTTTACAGCATCCCCTCACCTTGCCGAGGAAGAGGTGTAAATCAAGAACATTTTTAAAGTAGCATGGAAAAGACTGATTGAGGTTGACAACAGGAAAAAAACCAAACACTGGTTCTCATTCAAACTAACAAATCTGTCAATGTAAAGAAATTTAATATATAAATAAATGCAACTTACTCTTATTTTGGGGCTCTTTTCACATTGCTGGAGTTGCGTGAAAGAGAACCAGACCAAATATTATTCAGCTGCAGAGAAACAAGGGCCAAACTCTGATCCAGTTTACATGGGTGATCATTCCCAGGAATTCCATGCATGGATCTGACTTCAATATTAATACTAACGTTATTTTTTTTTTACTTCTAGGCAAAATTCCTTTTGTTTTAACAAATATTCTTTTAATTATACTGCTACTTATTGCCCTTTTTTGGAAAAGCATGTAGAAAAAACTAATCACTAATATATTTGTTGCTTGTATTACTAGGATCAGAGCCTAGCCTTACAACACCAAATAAGTTTAAAATTATCAAGTCTTTACACTTCTATTTAAGTCTCAGGCAAAAAAAAAGATATTCAGGGCGAAGGTGCCCAAAACCAGCTTCAAAATCTTGTCTGACTACTGAAAACATGTGAATTACTTTTTCAGGCTCGTTTTCCCAGATTTTGGGAAACAAGCAGACAAGCTATATGAAGAAATATCAAAGAGCACTCAGACTAAGCTAAGAAATATCAAAGGCATTTAAACAGCCACCATTTGCTCATTAGCAATTCAAAGGGGCTTGTTTGGGATATCGTTCCAGTTGAGAGCTGCAGTTAATGTGCACTGCTGCTCCTGACAAGCGCCACCTGCTCAGACTGCCTAAGGTGGCACATCCTGCTTCACCCACAGCAGAGCAGCTCCCCAGGACACAGATGCAGCACATCTGTGTGTGCCTCAGCCACACCAAATCCCTGCCTGCCACATCAGCACAGATCCATTTTCTCTGTGATTCTGTCTGTGACCAGAGCAGCTGGAAAGCAGGTGTGCTTTTACCCTTCTGCTGGCCTTTCCCAGGGACTGACAACATCCTGTCCTGAGGTGTGACATTCATCAGGGATGTCACTGCCTGAGGTTTCCTGGGGCTCCTCAGAGCAGTGGTACTCCATAAACATTTCTGGCTTTCAACACTGGAAAGCTCATGAAAGGAGATGGCTGTTCATGGCCAGAATTCCAACCAAATGGATAAAACTTACATCTTCTGAAAATGAATGGAAAAATCACAGCACTGACATTTGCTATGAATTAAAGAATTCATTTGCTATGAATTAAGAACATCATTCAGTGCATCATGCCTGTTCCCATAAAGAGAAGCAAGTATTTCTCAGTCTTCCAGTTACTGACATTAGGAGAGTAGCTAGTGGTCTTCTCAGCAGTTAAAAATGAGTAAGAAAAGTCAATCATAAAAACAATGCTGAGGTACCTAACAAGAGTGTCCTAATTTAAAATATTCATTAAAATAAAATACTCTTAAAATTTTATTTAACTCAGTCAATCTTGCATAGATCAATTATATTTCATTACCAATCTCTTTATTACCTGACACTTCTTATATTTATATGTCTTCTGCTATACCATGAATGAAGCAGTCTTTAAAGGGATTATGGATTTGATGGAAGACCATCAGAGAGTTACAAATAGCACAGGAACTGGAGGTCTAATCCTGCATCTGCAGAAGCAGATCTCTTGCTGTGCAGATTGCTACTGCACGGCCTCTCAGCCAAGGGCTGTGATCTGGAAGAGCTTTCCCTTATTGTGGCTTTGGGTAAAATCTGATCTCATTTCTGAGGAGTGGAGGACAAGAGCAACTGCTATCGTGTTTCCTGGATAAGGCACTTGGGACATGGTTCAGAGGTGAACACAGTGGAGGGACCAGGTTGATGGCTGGACTTGGTGATCTTAGAGGTCTTTCCCAATCCTAACCATTCCTCAGTTCTAGGACTGTATGTGCAAATGCAAAAAAGCTCTTTGAGAAATTGTTTCAGTGAGGCCAGGAGACTTTTTGAAGTGCTCATATCCCATTTATGGAATGGGCATCTCCCCTTTCATAAACTGGAGCTGCTCTAGAGTTAAAGAAAATGTTTCTTTTCATTTCTGCCAGTGCTGCACCGAAGACTTTGACCAGGATGGAGCAAAGCTCAGGATGATCCCCAACATACCACAAGACAGCCACTCACCAGTTTATCCACCAGCCCTTTGGTCCGCAGCCCTCCTGTCCGACCCAACGGTAAGCCTTTGGAGCCAGGGGCTGGTGGATAAACTGGTGAGTACCATGGCTGCTGTTACTTTATCCATGTCCAGTTCTTCTGAAGATTTCCTGAAACACAGTGAGTGGGAGGCAGGAAACACATCAGCAAATATTTAACTTTTTTTTAGTGGTTTATTTATTTATTTATTTATTTAATACCAGAACAAATCCCAAGCTAGCTCAGCACAGTAACAAAAACAAGCTGCTGCACAGAGCTCTTCAAGCATTGGTCTTCTGGCAACCTGAGCATATCAAGAAGCTTCTACAAGCAAACTAAATCAGTGTAAATAGGAAAAAAGTGGGAAAAAAGAATATGCCTTTGTGTAAAATTTTCATGATTACTACAGCTCTCTATAACTTTGACTTTGTTACTTTTTTTATTTTTCAGAATTTCAGCTATTCATATTCTTAGAGCTAAGTATGCTCTTAGGGTGATCTTCTTTTTCTTGGACAAAGACACAAAGATGCAAAATTGAGTGAGAGTACTTGCAACATAAACAATATACATTGGTCTCTGTAGGGTAAAGAAAAGCATGAACTGGAACTAAGGGATGTGAGTTCATTGCCTCTCCTTAACACTATGAGCTCTCCAAAAGACTGATCCTAATTTTTCCTCGTCAGATTAAAAGCCAAATATTTTAAGTAATTAAAAATGGCGCAGGAGGGGTAGAAGGATGGAGGAGAGAGAGGGAGAGAAGGTTATTTTGCAGGTGTGATGGGCACCTGAGCCAGCATGAGGGCACAGGGGCCCATTGCTGCCTCAGGGTGGTCTTGCTGGGAACCTGTGCTCCCAACAGTGAATGCCCCCAGGATGTAGTGATCCACTGCTCAAGGAGTCATGGGGTTTCTTTTAGGCAATGAAGGATTTTTTTTTTTCTGCCTGTAGAAATTATATACTGTAGTTTTTACTCAAGAGTAACTCTCACACAATGTAAAATTTCTAAGGAGTCAATGCACCAAAATTAAACTACCAAACCAACTACCATTTAGCAGACTTTTGTTTTCCATCCTTGTGGGCTGGAAATCCTTGTGGGATTTCCACTTTGTGGGTGGGATTTCCACCTTGTGGGTGGAATCAAACGTTTGCTTTCAAACACATGATTGATCATCCAAAACAATCTTTTCAATTCCTAGAGATCAAATTAATTTTGTCCTTACAAAAGGACACTTCCTCCCTGTATTCTGCTTTGTGGGTCTCAGGAGATGTCTCTGTGCCCGGCCAGGAGCTCTGCTGAACAGATCAGCTTGAGTCTAATTTAAAGCCCAAGATAAGAAGTGGTCAGCTACCTGCTGTTTCCCATCAACTGCTGGTCAGTAAGCCACCGAGAGGAACAGGATGTGCTGGGTGCACTCCCTTTCCCGGAATCCTATCTCCCCCATCAGGTGGAAGGTTCATTAACTGAAAACTGCACTACAGACAAAGGCTCTTGATATTTTAGTGAGCAAACCTTGAACTTGCCCGTGAAACAGTTCACAGCTGCTTTCTGGCTGATGCAAGGACCCACACAGATGCTGATGAACACTCTCCCACGCCACACAACAGCTTAACTCTCACAACTGTCTTTTGCAACACATCAGTGCCTGGAACCAAAACACTGACATGGTTCCCGATGCATTCTGATTTTATCTGTAGAAATCCTTCTTTCCTCCAGCCAAGGCTTTTGCAAAGAGCACAGCAGCCATATGGTCATCATCAAGTACCGGAAAGGTCTCGGATATCTGCTGTAATCAGCTGAATCCTGAATCTGTCACCCATCAGCTCCTCTGACTGCAGAGGAGTGTTTCACTCAGAATGCCAAAATTCCTCTGGGCTCTGAAGACCCTTCCTCAGTGTTGACATGGAGATGGCTACACTTTCCCAAGACCAACACTGCCAGATGATTTTCCAATTACCTAATATCCCAGTATGAAAATCTAGTTTCCAAGAAGGCTACACCTACTCTGCAGCCCACTCCTGCCTGACTACACCAATGGTCCCTGCAACTTTATCCAGTTGTGAATGAACCATTAATATATGCATTTCTGCAACATATGAGGACAAAATGAGCACAAGTTGCTGATAAGATGGAGAAACTGATCCCTAGTGTTTGCAATCAGCTTTCCAACAAGGCTCTTCTGTGTGTGTGTGGCAACAGGACTGACACATTCCCATCCAGGCCTCTGCAGAATTGCAAAAATCACACTACAAGTGTTTGCCAAGTTGATGTCAAGATGTCAGAGTCTAGACCCACAGCTAATCCTGAAGTTTTCCCAAGTATAACTAACTTCTTCTTGGTCTTCTGATTTTTTTTCTCCCCTCTACAATGACAAGCACTGCTGTTCTGAAAATCTAACCCTTGCTCCAAGTAATTTTACAATGTCCCAAAATTGTCAGTATTGGCATCTGTGCCTAAGGTGAAAGTTTTCACGAGCAGGCAAAGAACAGGAACAGTCATGAGAATCCTTGCCATTTCTAGCCATGCAAAACCATACTCTTACAATTACTGGAACCCTTTTTTCTTCCTGATCCAATTTAACAGGCTAACAGCCCAAATAAAACAAACTCTGGACTTCTTCTCTGCCCATTCTGAATGACAGTCATTTTTACTATTCACCACTCCACAACTGCATCCAGCAAACAAGAACACTGTGCTCATACTTCCCAGCCACAAGAATTTTAGCAGCTATAAGTGCTGGCTTATGTGACTCTGCTCCATTCTTACAGTTTGGCTCGTAAATGTAAACACACATATTTCATATATCACTCAGCCAGTACTGCAGCAGCAGCAGCAGCAGCCTTTGAGATACAGGCAAGGCATAAAACTGAAGACAGGAACCACTTAAGCCATCTGCATTTAGTCAGCATCACATGTGAGCTGAAGCCTTAAAACTGCCCCAGTACTTTCCAGCTTTCTGTGCTGGAAAGCTGACCCTGCACACAGCTGTTCAACACTATTTGCACTCAGAGGGGAGAACAACTTGTTTGTTACGCATCAGTTGTTCCCAAAACATTTATCCCACCATTGCTAAGGCGATTTTCTGTAGACTGAAATCATAAGCCCTGATGTTACTGTTATTAGGTGTAATGCAATTTAAATCAGTCATAAGATCATCTACTACATCAACTATGAAGATTTCTTCTTTTCTCTAATCCCACATCCCAGTCTCCAAATGCCATCTCCCAGCTTCTGGATGGACGTATTTGTGCCAGTCCAGTCTGCATCTGAGAACCAAGCAGTTTTGGAACCTTTCTTTCCAAGTGCTTGTAAATCCAGACACATGAAATAGCTGAATTACAGTGAATCAGCAGAGATATTAGCAGTACAAGTTACAGGTCCTTGGAGGTAGACCTTTTACTACCCCAGATCTCTTAGTTTCATGTCCCCCTGCTTCCTCAGCAGGGAGAGTGGTTTCACTGGATCCCTGCAATACACTAATCTAGCCAGCCTGGCCATTAAAAGTGTCCTTTTCTTTATAAATAGTCAAGGCCAAATCAGACTTGGTTACTACACTTACTCTTGATCAATCCTTTTCTTGATTTTGCTGATGAATTTATTGCTTTTTTGATAATAATTTAACAACGCTAAGTAACCATCAAATTATCCCCAGTCAAAGCTCCCTACAAGGAAAGGCTGTGTTTAAGCTCCAAAAGATGAGAAAAATATGGTCCAAGTCCAAGGCTATGCGAGTGTTCCAAACTAATGCAACATCCAATCTCCTACTCTCCCATTTCCTCTGCCAGCTCCTGGCCACTGTTACCTTCCAACTCCCTACTAAGTATTATTCCCATCTAGACACATTTATACCACACTTCTATGTTTCCTTCTAAGACTTGCTCTCAAATAAATCTTTAGAAATACAAATTTTATTCTAGCTTTTACGTCTTTAGACTCCTCTTTATTACTTGCCTGGCTTAGATCAAAAAGCCGGTAATCCTTCCTCTTGGAAAGACTGCATTTTAAGTTAGTACTTTACCCAAGCATATTTTAAGGGTACTGAAGAATACTCTTAGAGCAGAGAAACTTGTAGTGGTAGCAGATGATTTTGATAAAATTGACCCTATTGAAGAGCACAACAAAGTTTACCTGAAGCAAAGAAAAAGCAAAAATTCATTTCCCTGCCCACAACTCCAAAGCTTTCAGTTAATCTTTTCCTGACCAGAAACCTCTGACTCCAGTGCAGCAATGCTGAAAGCCATGAGGCACCAGTTCACTGTGCTGAAAGGGCTCTCCTGCACTCCAGAGCTGCCCCAGAACAGCCTGAGTGGGGGCCAGGCAGTGTTTCCTCACCAGGGCTCCACTCCCACTAAACAAGGAGAGGGACAGCAGCATCCTGCAGCTGGCAGGACCAGGCTGCAAGGGGGTAGAAGCTGCAGCATCAGGACAAGAGCCATGGGGAAGGGAAAGAAAAGGACATGTGCTGTTATTTCAAGTGGATGTTGGCTACAAAAGTTGATGGTCACAGAACCAACCTTCTTCTCCAGAATCACATGCTCCTGTTTTCCAGCACTGTTAAGTCTGGCTTTCCTTATCCTACTTCCTAGACAAAAATCACCTGAAGCCCATAGGCTCTAAACACTCAGATTTACTAAAAGGCCTACATCATCCCTTGTTTTAGCAGTCATGGGCTTATCTATTTCTTACTGCTATCCTCACCAGAGGGACACAATAAAAAAACCCCACAAAGAACTAGGATTGATAAGAAGAGAAGCAGTCAAGCACAAAAATGCTATGATTCCATGTTAACTGTTTATCACCCTCCACCGTGGCTCACAAGGAAGTACCATATAAATACGTGAGATTATATCATTAATAAGCTGTAACTGGGAGAAAATAACACTATATTTATATTGCTCTCTTCTTCCCATACTTGCATGGGCTAAATTGTCATGAAGAGACCTCTGAAATTTCTCTCTGATCACTTGACTACAGTCACATCACACTGATAATGTCAGACCGAGCACTTCACCAATACAGATAAACATGTTGTTAGAAGCTTTTGACACCAAAACTATGATTCATCATGTAATGAATCATTGCAATCAGTGCAGTAGTAATAGAAGCACTTCTGAAGTAAAAATCCTAATTTACATTTTACAGGTAAAATAAAAATATTTGTATTTTCTTCAATTCATCATTAATGGCAAAAACAACATTCTAACAAAGAACCAGCAAGAAAATCCATGTACATGGCTGTGACTACATGTATCTAAAGTAACTACACCCACTCTTCTATAATGAGCAAAGATCTACATCATGCTACAAAATATTTTTAGTCCATACAATACTTTGCATTTGCAATAATACTTGGTTACCACCTAACAACTCAAAATACTGACAGTACACATAAATTACCTTACTTCCTGCTCTTGAGTTTGGTTGCTCATTATGGAGATTCAAAATTTCTCACTTGCCAAAGACAAAATCAAAAATTACAGAGAGAATGATCCATATAAATAGTCTAAGGTCCTCAGCATTCTTTAGTAAAAGCTGTAACTTTTCACAATAAAGCAAAAAAGCAAAGGGAAATATTTCCAAATATTATATTAAATTAGCATAGTACTATAATGATATTTTGCAGAACATTGAGAGCACTATTATTTACACATTTAAAAAGAGAATTGGTGTTTGATACCTGAAAGAGAGATATAAAAATAATGCTCTAATTAGAAGTTAGGGATTTCTGCCTTTGCTCTGTTGTTAAACATAAAATTAACATTTTCCACACTAACTTTATATCTGCATACTAATTCATCTGCAGAATAAAGGGCCTTTCTTTGTTTCTGCCATCCTTGTTATACACAAGGACTACTAGAATTAATTAAGATGAAAATACAAATACAGAACTTTTCTTCTAAAAATCCCGACATACCTCAACTTCTCAAGGAAAAAAAGAAAAAATGCATCAAAGACCACCTCAAAGTTCACCACCTCCTCCTGGCCAATGGATTTTGGAATTCAGTTATTCAAAGGGCCTTTGGAAGTCTGGCTGGTGTTTAGAGCCTGAGACCACTCAACAGAGTCCTCAGTAATTGAGACACTGACTTTCGATTTGGACTGTAATGGCTTAAAGACAACAAAAAGTCTCTGCACATCAGTCTTAAGAGATGGGGGACATTCACAGAGTGGTTCTCAGAGTCCTGGCATAGAAAATACAGTTTAACAGAACTGAAGTGAAAGCCGTGTGTAATACAAGCAGGTTTCTCAGTCTTTTATTTGAATCTAGCATTGCTCCACAAAGAATGGGCCTGTTTTTACAAACACATATTTCTCTATTGTCTCCATTGTCACTAAAACCACTAAAACTTGACCGAAGAGAATCAATTCCTTTTTACAACCATTTTGTAGATATAGATATCCCAGAAATTGCAGTATTTGGTTCCAAAGGTTGGCTGATGTACTCTCCCCCACACAGGGCTCTCACTTGTCTCTCCCTCTGCTGCTCTGGCCACCTCAAGCCAGCTGGGCTTCCCAAGCCAGGTGTGTCCCCAGGAGCAACTGGAACAGCCTTTCCCAGTGCCCTCTCCTCCCTGTGGAGGTTCAATCCAGTGATGCTACCCTGGCTCCAATGGAGGCTACCACCACATCTCTCCAGGGAGTGCCGGCAAAGCTGCACCAGCAGTAAAAAGGATGTAAAATTACTGTGATTTCTGTTGTCTGATGTAAACACATCCCACAGTCAGGCACTGCTGCTGCCCCCCTCTGCAGTCCAGCGGCAGGAACAGCTGCTTTGCCCCCTAAGGCTTCCCAGAAAAGTTTGCTTAAGTTTTGCAAAAGAGATGGAAAATGCCTTTTTCATAGAAACCTGTTTATCACTGCTTTTTGAGCAACTTGTCAGACTGCCTTAAAGATAACTGAAATTTCAAACCTATCCACATGGAAACAGGATTAAACTCTAGATCTTGGTATCTGATTTACAAAATATGGGATACAGGGTGCTGGGAGTGGGGAGGGAGAGGATGGGTAGTGAAACACTGCTCTCATTATTGGCTGGTGATAAGATCTACAGTTTTAAATGCTATGCATAAATGGGAACAGTGAGGCAAGCCAAATTCCACACTGGGAGATAAGTTAGTGTTTACAGGAACAATTTATTCTATATATTGAAAAAATCGATCCAATGAATAATTTTTACTTTTCAAACAGCTGCAACCTATCAGGAAAACTTATCTGGCGAAGAGCCCTTGGGGCAATGACTGAAGCTGAAGTAGGAGTATGACACAGAAATTGTCTGCTTCAAAATAGAGCAATCAAATAAAGGGTAATCTCTGAATAGATTATGAGTGCAAAGCAAAAATTAAATTCAGAAAGGAATAACAGAACCCTGCAGAGAACGGTTATCCTTTATGGTCATCCACAAATCTTGAGGATTTTTGGAAAAGATTTGCTGTTCCATTTTCTCTACTTTAAAGGCTGCTTGCTGATGCAACAAATAACTCTGTCTGCAAACCAAGACTCGATAGTGCCCTGAAGCAACAGACCAATTATTCCAAATCTTATCCAAAATATTCATGTTCCAACCCCTTCCTTCCTGTGCCTTATGCTTTTGTTCTAGGTTGTTCACAGGTACATCCCTGTGATCATAAATGAGATCACTTTGACGGGGTACTGTTTACAGAAAGAAAAGTTCACACTTCTGATGCTTTCCTCAGGGAAATGGGCTGGACCACTTGTTCAATACAATACAAATTACCAAGCTGAACATGAAAAAAGATGGAAAAGTAACTAAACAAAAAGTCCATAAATCTTCCTTAACTTCTGAGAAGAATGATTAGCTGAAGATATCCTTACAGCAGATGCTACAGGAACTTTGTCTTTCCCAAAGTAAGAGAAAATGCAAGGCCACAATGTTTTGCTCTTCCTTCCTTCCCCCTTATCTATTGCAAACAGCATGATTCCCACACTGTATGAATGTCAAATATTCCTAAAATATGTTTTATAATATTACTGCATACAGTCCTAATGCACATACATGGATAACTTGTTTACCTCATTTTGTCTCTAAAAAGTTGCTTTAAGTTTAAAATAATATTTAACTTTTTTCCACCACACATGAAATATAATTTTTTTAAAACAAAATATACATTGATGAAACACTTGGAAAAAACCTGCAAGTCCTTATCTCACCAAATCAAAGAGCCACAGGCATGTCGTTCTGTTGCTACATATATCTACAAGATGGCAAGCACTTTGCTGAAATCAAGTTAGTCTCAAAAATGACCCAAGAGTCAGTTTCTGCTTTTTGTTAATATTTACATGTCATTCTTTCTGAGCTTTCCAATTCCTTATTTTTTTCAAGCAAGAAGCAAAGAGGATTGGAAATAAAAAGCCACTGATTCTGGGCAATGCCGTCCAGAGCTGCCGGCACTGCTGAAAGAGATCTGGAGACTACAGGCAAGAAACACCTCTGAGAGGATCCTCTGCTTCCTGCCAGAGTGAGACTGTATTTCCTGAAGAGTGGAACCATTAAGCCACTGTTTCTATGTCTGGCATGAGCCAAAAGGTCACAGCACTGTGAATTATCTTCCAGGGGTCTCTCTGCTATCGCAGCCATTCAGGAGACACTATACTCACCATGCTCACCACTATGCTATGGCTCACCACACCTGGTTGGATTTCTGCCCTTCTCCATCCACTAGAAACCTGCTTCAGAACAGGGAAGGCACAGAGTTAGCTCATCTTGCCCTCTCCAGTCCCAATTTCCCTTCATCTCCTGTCCTTGGACTAGTTTGGCAGGGCTACACAGACTACAGTACCTGTGACAGCTGTTTCAAAGCTATTTTGTCTATGCACACATCCATGGAAAGCACCCAGGTACACCCCTCAGATGGGTTCTCTTTCCATTTCCCTAATCATCCTACAAATCTGTGTTCATCTCTTGACAATAAGAACACATCCATCATGAGCAAAGCTGCTCCAAGTGTTGTTAATATGTTCTTGTCCACATCTTCTACAAGGACACTGTTACTTCCCTGTTCTTGTTGAAATCTCTATGATTTGACTCACAAGGATAGCTCAGTCACCTGTAAGGAACAGTAAAACCCCACTGCTGTTCTCTTCATCACCTGTTTACAGCTAATGAAGTTGCAACAAGTGCTACCGAACTTTCATGTTTTGAAGAGGTGATAAAATGTTTCCTTCTAAATAAAGTAACATATACAACTGACATTTATCTTTACATCCAGCCTAATTACAGGCCAGATTTTAATGCTTTTCCTTTCTCAGTTTTCATTTTCTCAGGAAAGATCATTATTGAGACAGAAGTACTTCCAGACACTTTTCAGGTAGAGCAGTAGGGTGTATGGTACAAATAACAATAAGATAAACTCTCATACTTTATATTTGGGACTCTGCTCATCGTTTGGCCCAGTACTCTGCAGCCAGCAAGGACTGTTTCAAAGGAAGATGCAACAGGGACATTCCCACAATTAATGTATCATCCTATCCCCATGAACTACAAACTTCCTTACACTCTAGACTAAAAAAGCACAAACAGAACATTCTAGATATTCCACTACATCTTCTATCAGCTATGGCTCTGGATACTCTTCCTTATTTTTCTCCCTCTGTACACTGTTCTCATGTCTGGGCTTCAGTCATGTTCCAGAGCAGGGAGCAGAGCAATCTAGTTGCATTATTCAGGAGACAAATACTACCTTGTGGCAGGTTTGATTTAGTTACTTCTGCGACTGTTCTGTTGTTTTCAAGCTACCAGACATGAGAGCAAAGCTCAAGTTCATCATTACTTTATATGCTATGACATCACCTCCTATCAATTGCCTTTTTGATGAGAAAATACCCAGGAACTTCAGCATTTCATTATATCAAGCTCCTTCCACATTTATCAAGCCATAGTTCAGGATACAGCCCATTGCTGAGACATGAAGGAGTTTTGGAATGAAAATGTCCCAGTCAACCAGAGATCTGACTGATGTACTTTATAGCAATCCCCAGTTCCTCCAAATTACACACGAGACACAAAGCGAAGCCCCTGAGGCTGCTCCTGTGTCAAGAGAACCCCTTTGCCAATTTTATGCCATGATGACTCAAGAGACAAGCTGATGTTCTGACAACACACTGGCAATATGTTGAAGAGCTAAAGAAGGCCTGAGTCCTGCTGTTTTAGGAAAGAGAGTGATAGATTACAGACTGAAATAGATACCACCACATTAAAAATATCTTGCACACACTCTACACCATATAAACTTGTTTTGGGTGACACACAGTTTACCACTAGGTATTTCAGATTTTTTAGTTAGGTTGTTGTTGTTTTTTTAAAGTCTCACAATTACAGATGAGAGGTTTCTGTTATGTGCTTAGCACCTGAAATTTAAACTGGACATTATGAACTGAGAAGTACCACCACCAGATAATCTCCAGGCCTAACCAACACAGTGCTTTTAACAAGGGCTTCTGACTTTGAAACAATTAGGGCCCAAAGTCATCTCTTCACTGAACCATTTCTTATAAAAAAGAAATATATTAAATCAAGCATACAGCTTTTTTCTTGCTTTTTAAGCAACTCTTCACAGCTTTCACAGGTATATATAACTGAATTTCTTCCAAAGGACCCAAATACAACCTTGTAGATAGCCATCTCCTCATCACATGAATTACATTTGTGCTGCACTGATAAGAACTAAAGATATGTTAAAAATTATCAATATGAAAACAGACACTACAAAACAACAAGATTTGAGAAGATAACATTGCAGCTGGGAATGATCATTCTTGATGCAATAGCATGAACTGTTAACATCTATCGTGACAGGAAAAACAGTACCACCACTTTGCTTTATACTGTACTAAGGCCATCAAGCAAGATGCCACAGTTCACTTATACAACATGCCATTATGGTATCTATATCAGATATTCAGATCTACCTTAAATTAGATAAGCACTTCACCCTTCACCCCACCACCACCATTTAAAGTAGATTTATTTACTTATGAACAGTTCTAGCACCCAAAAATGAGTAGTGAGAGTGATGATTTGTGACAATTACAGATACACTGCGGTTTCTCTTTAAAGCTACTGGGAAGTCACTTAATCCACCATGAAATTTCTGAGCTCTGGTTTCTCATTTTTGATTCCCTTCTTTGAGGGAAGTGAAAGCATTGCCCTTTTGTAGAGAGATGTCAATGGAAAACAAACAAACAAACAAAATTTTTTTTCACAGAATGGCCTGGGTTGGAAGGGACTCTAAAGATCATCTAGTTCCAGAGCCCTTGCCGTGGGCAGAGACATCTCTCACTAGACCAGGTTGCTCAGAGCTATGTTGGTTATGTTTTTAAAACACAAACAAAAAATCCTGGTGCAATAAATCGGACCTGAAGTTAGACCCTGTAACTGAGACAACTGAGACAAAAATAATCAAAAAGTAGGAGTTGCATGGTCAAGCATAGGACAGATAACACACAATTTGAGAGCAGAGGAAGGCTGGCACTCAATAACCTGCAATACACAAAACACCTTCCAAAGTGGTAGGGGATGCAGAAAAAGCTGGAGGCAGCAATTACCACATATGGTTCTACTGGGATAGTAGATTTGGGCAAAACTAGTCTGCAAATTACTGCCTTCCCTGACATCTGTTTCCAAGAGTTTACCTATGATCTGTAACACCATTATAGGAAATAACCAAAATGCATAATTACATTTAGAGTGAAATAAAGGCAAAGCTTCATAAACGATCTGGAGACATGAAAACAAAAATGGATTAAGAAGTCCCACGAAACTTACTTTTGATAAAGCACTGTAAGCATAAAAGCTGGTCAATTTAGATGGAATAAAACTGAAGGGAGGTATTCCTGATCTAAATGTTTTTCCAAGATGCTTTTAACATTAAACATTCATTGTGCTACAAAATATGTTTGCTCTATGAGTCCTGGGTTTTTTGTTGCGTTTTTGTTTGGTTTTAATTACTTGAATGCTTTGTATTGAAAAGAATGAAACCACTGACATAATATGCGGTAGCAGAAGAATGCATCTGGCTTAACTCTGCTGTCATCTTTAGTGTTCTTGTTCTGAATTAATTTTTTTTTCATTACAAGAAACTACCAAAACTGTGGCTTGCAGGAATCAGGGGAAATTGAGAATACTCCACCCAGCCTCTGGTTACTAACAGGTCCAGCTTGTTCCCCAGTCTGTTCAGCTAAACAGAAACACTTCCTTTGTAATGTATGTATTTGTTTATAAAGCCACAATACAAATAAAGCTGTTTATAAAGCCACAATAAAACAGTGCTGTACTGACTCAGTTGCTGAATATGTTCTTGTAGTTTTCAAATTACTTAGCAAACTCCCAACCTTTTTTTTTTTCATTATTACTTTTATCCAGGAAAACACTGCTCTCAGAAATATTACAAGCAATAACTACCACGACATGAACAGCCAGTAACTTATTGTGGGTCGGGTATTATGCTCCTGTTATCCATTCTCAGACTTTCATAAAGTTGCTCCTGCTGCTGACAGAAGTACAATTCTAACAGTCACCAACAGAAATCACACAAAAAATTAACTTCATTAACATCTTCACCACTTTCCATACTGTCCTATGCAAGCAGTATTCTGCATTAAACTACAGATGCATGCTGTAAAAATCTACCACAGTGTAACTGAAATGTCCATGTTACAGTTGATACTACTAACCTTATTTCTGTTTCCATCTAAGATAACACAGATTTTAATGACAAGAAGTAATGATTTTCCATTATAGAATTCAATTATCTTCTCCCTCTAAGAAAAGGAAGTGGACTGTTTTCCACTAGAGTCAACAGAGTACAACATTTTCCATCTTTTTTTTTTATTTTCATACAATTTGCAATAGTAATGATGGTCTAGTTTCTTCGTGATCTTCAGATCACAAATGTAGAAGTGGCTAAGCATGTGGAATAATGAATTAGAATAGTTATAGTCAGAGAGGCACTGACATTTAAACTTTTAGCTAAAATTATTTGTCTCTCTGTACGTGACAAATTGTCTCTCCGCACTTCTCTCTTTAGAATGGAGTCTCAGAGGAGCACTGTAATTAGTTTACTCTTAAAATTCTACCCAATAGAAACACAGGCTTGGAAAGCCAGAAGAACAGCAAATGCAGCCACATCCCACTCAGCACACTGTCAGACAGAGTGTCCTCAGTTTTCACGAATTCAAACATCTTCACCCCTCATCTTGGTCCCTCTGTGATGCTCCCTTTTCCTCCTGACACCAGACTTCCCCTAGTATGCCTGTCTTTTCCAACAACCATCAAAGAATTTCAGGGAGAAAAAAATCCCCTACGATTTAATAAAAACTCTAAGGTTAAGGCAAATAAAGACATTAACAAACAAACAAATAAATCTTTTCATAAAACAGATGAAAAGGAGAAGATTTAGCCTGTGAGCAGCTGGCAGTCAGGTGTTGGTGCCCACTTAACATCTGCTTTGAGCAAATCCTCTTTGCAGTCCTGGACAACCACAGCCTTCTCCTTGCTGCTCTCTGGGGAGCCCCAGTTAGTGTGTTAGCTACTTTGGGCAAAGGAGATTTGGCCTTCATGGGGAAAGAGCTACTTCTTCGGGAGTCTCTGAAAGCAGCATTCACCTGACAGCAGGTTTTAATACCATACAAACATGAGAACTTCCACAGAGGGACGACATTGCGGTCCTGTAGAAACACTGTATTTTCTGCAAGCTGGAGCACTGCAGCTATACACTATCTTTGCAGAATGCTAAGGCATTTTGAAAATTTACCAGTTTTATTTAAAGAATAAACTATCTTTAGACTGTCCATCATTTCTGATTGTTTTCCCCCCCAGAAAAATGAAGGTGACTGAATTTATTTTTTCTCCACTGCACATCTCAATATAGATGTAAAAACTGCAATGCAGCTGCAACTCTCTAGTGGAGCTGATAGCAGTCTCATCTCTACCATCATCCTCTGGCTTTTAAACATAGATAAAACATATTAATTCTCTCTTACTTTGCTTCAACAATCTTTTCTTAAACACACAACCTTGACTCTTCCCTTGCCAAGCACAACTCAGCAGGTCACGAATTCTCCTGGCTAGCTTCAGGAAATTTTTGCCTTATTTCACCTCCAGCACAAAGTGCTCATAGAACTTGCTATTAAGGAAGATGTAGGTAGGAAAGTACTCTTGGATTCCCAGTATGATCTACCTGACACGAGTCCCTATGGAGATGTGTCTGACAGCTTGCCCTGGGCAGTGGGAATTGCTCTCCATCATTTATGAGACAAGATTTTGCTGTTTGCACTGCAGATTGAAGAGGAAATTTAGACCAGCATCTTTCTTTAGAGCATGCTGGGAATTAGGAAGCACAAGCTGTACCAAGTGTATCTTAGTAGGGTGTTTCCTTTTTTCAGCTAAAGATGATGATACTCTTAAGCCCTGACCATTCTGGCTGCAGCCTCAATAGCAGATTCAACTCGCCCTTTGGTCTGCATTATCACAAACATTTTGATCTCTGACAGCACACACAGATCCCTTCCCAAAATACCTGGGTGATTCAGGCACTACTCCATACAGACAAAACAAATAAAACTGCTTGACTTGGAACTTTGGGACTTTGAGAACCATGGGACTTGCAACTTGGCCAAATAAAACAGATTAAAACCATATTTGTGACAAACAGTTTGGCAAAAAAAGAGGTGGCATTTCTGTGCTTCAGGCATGACTGCTAACCATGAGGAAATACACGGAAGAGCCCTTGACTACAATGGCTGGAAATTTTTATTTATGTTGTGATAATGTACATGATCAAATTGGGGCAAAATGGGAACAAAGAAAAATAGAAAATGTGCACATAAAACTAAAAAACTAAAATTTTATGAATCAAATTCTTTTTTTGTTGTTGTTTTTACATTGATATTCCATCCTCTTGTGTAAGGCCTTATAGTTTAATTTTTTTGTTCATTGATTACATACAAAATAAGAAAAAGAATGATGCACTCAATGTGTATTTGTCCTTCACTTTAATGGAATATCTTAAAAAGATAAGCACTAACTTATAAAGCCAGAAAAAAAATCATAGTCACATGACTGTGTCTGTACATGATCCAGAAACGGATTTCCTAACAAAAGATATTCAGCTATAAACAGCAATATGCAGAGCATGATAAATCTCTTTGAAGCAAGCATCTGTAACAACACAGCCTCTAAAGAACATTTCACAAGCAAAAGTATTATTAAACAAAAACACACGCTTTCAGACCGATTTCTCTCGGTCTCAGTTTGCAACCAGGGACTTGTTTTGAAGATCTGAAGATAAACTGAAGGGCAGATTGAGCTTGTGACAGTTTCTGTCCGCCTGCTCTGCTGCCTGCCCTCCCTGCTCACTGCTGTGCTGAAGGGATGCTCTGTCACAAGGGATCCATCAACCAGCTGACCAGCAAGGCTGTTATGCAACACGTCCATCTGTGGTTCCTCTGCTGGCATTGACTGCTCGCCTCAGGAAAGCCAAGAGTGTCAGCAGCCTTGCTTTGTCAAGACTCTCCTTGTTCTTTAAATAACTCCAAGGATGACGTTTGTGTGACTCCTCGCTGCCATACCTGGCTCATGAAGAGCAGTGCATGGAGCCCTGGCAGTACAACAACAATTGCACTGCCCCTGGGACTGCAGTACTGGGAACTGGGAAAATCCTGCCTTTCCAAAGCAGAAACCCAGCAAAAAAACCACAACACCCAACAGAACAGGAAGTGAAAATGCAACAGCTTCAACCCCAAGCATTTTATTTTACCTGACTCTTCCTCCAGGCTGACATCTGATGACCAGGCATGTTTCTGGCTGAGCACAGGTCCAGCCCAGGAGGAGAAAGAGAGAGCTGCTCCCTCCTGCTCCCACTGGTCTGTCAGTGGCTCAAGCATGCCAGCATGGGAACGTGTAAGACTCCCACCGGTTTCAATTGGTCCAGTTTCTGTATTCCTGCCCACATAATGGAACTGTTAGCAACTGCAAAGATTTGTCCTCAGTTTAGTGGTTTTTAGATAAACACATGCCTAAGTAACACTGTCAGCTTAGCCAAAGGTGAATAATTAAAAACCAAATTTTTTTAAGTGAATAGTGCTGGGTGCAAACACACAGTCAAATTAAAAAAAAAAAAAAAAAAAAAGCTTTGGCCAACTTCCATAATTCACACCTTCCTTTAGCATACCTTGTTCCCAAGCAACACACCTAGACAAATTTAAATATCTATACTGTGAGAAGAGACAACTGTTCCGTAAAGCTACATGTGTTGGGCTGTTTAAACATATTTATGTGCTGTCAACTTCAGCAGACAGATACTGTTTTGGTACCCAGACTTAAGAGGACCATGTCTGAACCACCTTAATCACTTGATGGTGGATGTTCTATCAAAAATACTGTCTTTGCAAAACACTTAATGAAAATCTAAAGCAAAATAGAATTCTGTCCACACTCATGCTTCTTCTAGAATAACCAGTAATTTGGGACACACAACCCGGCACAACATTGTAAGGACCAGTTTTACAGAAAAGTCTTAAGGCGAAAACTTTCCCAAAAGGAGTTAAAAAAACAAAAACAAAATGTCATTGCAATCAGTTGTTGCAATCAGACAATGTGATCAACACAGCTTCACACATCACTCTTGAATCAGAGACTTGCAGAAGTAAAAGCTGGCTTCATATCTTAGCCTAGAGGGCATCTGAGTTATTCAGGGAAGCATAAATGTCTTGCACAATTCTGCTGTGGTATTACTGTCATGGTGAACAGTCAAGATTTCAGACCAGCTGAATGCAGTAATCAAAAACGCAATCATAGCCTTCATTTTTTTACTAATCTCCTAATTTTTTATTCCTGAAGAATAAGCAGTTTCTTTCTCAGTTGATTTTTTAAAAAATACCATTATTGACAGAATCAGAGAAGATTCACTAGAATCAGAATATGCAACTTTAGAAGTTGCCTTCACATAAACTTTCAAAAGTAACTTAAGTTTAGAGTAAAATACAGCAAGCAAAGGTTGTATTCTCACTAAATATAACATGGAACTGTACTTCTTTAATGTGTGCCAATATGTTCTCTAACACTGCAAAATGTTTGCAGAAGTAATATCCAGTATTTCTGACTTATGAGTGGGTTGGGGGTTATTACAATATCAGTTAAGAAAAAGAGGCATTTGCTTCAAAAACTGATAGAAGAAAAACTGCTATTAAACAGAGAGTCTTTATCTAATGATTTCTGACACAGATCTGCGTAACGTCTGTTCCCAAAGTTAAATCAAAGGGAGAAAATCTGTGGGGTCAATATTTATTTTTGTTAACTCAAGCCTCACTTCAGCTTTAACTTCTATGAACAGAAATCTGTAAAAAACAAACATTTAGAGAAGCTTTTTTGCAGCCAGAATTTTAGCTGTACTTTAAAATCCAACTCTGGAGTACACGTTTTTCCAACTTTTTTTCCCATGGAAGTTTTTTTCAGATGAAAATCACGAATCTTAGAAGATGACACTGCATGGCTACATGTATAGTCTGGAGGATTTCAGCACATTTTCTGATTGCATTCTTCCACATTAGACTGCTGGGAGAAATCAGTAGCTGAAATTTTGTTTCAGCAGCCCACAGTCCTCTATACTGCAGAAAAACCAGACATGATAAAAGGGGTACTCTTTCTTGCCCCCATACTTGCACTCAAGAACTATTTCATTAAGTTATATGTTGACTTTTTTTCTTCTTAATTAGGATATAATTTGACAAGGGAAGTTTAACAAGGTGAACCTCAGCTTCCTAATGTGGAATGATAATTGACTGTGTAATGCTTTTTAGAATTCATTTATAGCAGTGACAAGAATACAGTTACTGATGGAAAGAGCAAATAAATACCTTCTCCACTCAGAAATCAGCTGACAGCCATAGTGACCTGTTACTTGATTTAATTTCCATTAATTTTCCACTGGAGAGACTCCCAGCAGGGAACACAAAAGATTCAACAAGAAGTTTCTACAACTATTTGGCTCCTTTGCCCAAGCAATCCTTTTTCCTGAGCTGTTTGTGTTAAATGTGTTAAAATCAATGTTTTTGCACATGACTGGCTATTCCAGGCCTTGTGGAAACAACCAAAACACAGGGTACCAGCAGTGCATAGCATGAAATGCTTCAAGAAGTTCCCAAATTAAAAAAATCAAATGGTCAGCCAATGAAAACTGTGTATTTTCTTTAAGTTATCATAAGTACCAAGGCTCTAACCCTGTAAAAATTAGTTTACACCAGGAATTCTACCAAAATTTACCTTTTTTTTTTTTTCTTTCTAAGCCAGAACCTACATCAACCCAGAAAATGCCTGTTTGGCATTTATTATAGGATTAAAATGTATTGGTATTATGACTAAAGCCCTAAAAAAGGGAGTTTGATGGATTACTTCACATTTATTTATTTATTTATCTATTTAGGTAAATGAAATGCAGAATTAAGCAACAGCTGAGTGGATAAATTGCCATGCATTTCTAAACCAGTAAAAAATGCTCCCATTAATCTAAAACACCATTCTGCAAACCGGGCACAAGAAATGGCCACATGCAAATGTGCACGTCAGGTCACTCTGGAACAGTTGTTTTCAAAACGTGAGCTCCTGAAATAACAACTAAACAGGAGATCAAAAGAATCTAAATACAGATAATTAATAAAGAATATATTAATAAATTAATATAATTAATAATAATAATAACAGGAAATTAAAAATCATCTGTGCATCAACATCTATTTATTTATTTATACACACACACACACACACACAGATACACAAGTCAGCTCCAAGTTAGCAAGCTGAGGTCCCCCAGGTTAGATGTTTGGTGCTGGGGAGAAGGCAGCACAGGAGCTGCTGTCCATTAACATGACAGCTCAGATTAGGCCCAGGCAAGGGACCACTGGGCACAATGCCAGCAGATAAAGTTCAAACTTGTACCCCCCCCATCTTCCAGACAAAGCTCTTACAGCTGCAGGAATCTGGAAATCTCAGCTGCATCTCAGGAAATCAAAACACAGCCCTGAATGTAAAAACTGCACCCCGTTGAGTTTGTTAATAGATGAAACCAAGTGGTGGTTTCCCTCTTTCAGTCTTCAAACCCTTCCTGCCCCATTACACCTATAGGCAGCAGTATCTTAAAAAACACAGCAAAACGCAGAAAAAAATATTCAGATGGCTTGGGTAACAAATCTAGGACATCCATGCCTGTATTTAAGCTTTTAAGTGTAGTAAAATATTGCCTCCAGCTCGATTATTCAGCTTCCTGGGTACAAAAAGGGTATAGTTGAGAGCACTGACTATCCTCACTCTCCCGCAAGCCACTCGCAATCACACTTGATTTGTACTTTCCATATGCTTAACTACTATAGTTGAAGGATGCTTTTCAGTCACAGTTCGGAAACCAATTTGTATCTTTATCAAGGCTAGCTGGAAAGCAGCATTACCTCTGCCTCTGCACCCCCTGCTGAAAGCTCCACATTTTATTCTCAGTGCCTAGATCTGTGTGCTTGTTGGTGCAGCTCCAGCTGTAGAATCTGCACTGGAAGTCTTGGTATCTGTCAAGAAATTCTTCTCTCACAGAAACCTTCTCACATTTGGAAACAAAATATCTTTAATGCATTGGTATGTTTTAGAATCTACTGCCATAAGTAATAAGTATGTTTTAAAAACACTCCTTTTGAGATTTTTTAAAACCAAAATACATGACCCACATGACACTGAGGATGGGTTAAAGAATGGGTTAGAAATACATGCAAAGCTGTCTGACACAGGGTGTGATTCAGGTGCTATATGCCTGCACTCCTGTCACTGTCAACAGAAACCTGGGCACAATAATTAGCAAAACACAAGACTAGGCACAACCAGCAGGATTAAGCTTGGGCTTGCCTGAATTTAGGTACCCAGCATCTCTGAGGTGCTCTAGCACACTCTCCCCTGTCCCCCACAGTCATTAGCTGCTGTGTGAGTCACATCCAGAGCTCTGCACTCAACGTCTGATGGCACCTAACACAGCACTGGATGTTTGTGTCAGGCCAACTCCATCTCCCACTTTGTGTTTCCTTCAGGGTAAGAGGAACTCACCTCCAAGTCAATTGGCCTCCATACTGAGGAGACATCCTGACCACAACAGTTTATACAAGACTTGCATTCAATCGTCCGAAAGGAAGATCCCATTCTTAATTAGTGTTTTCAGCATAGCAAGATAATCCCAACTTTACATATGGAAAGGCAAAAGAGCAAAGGAGTTTGCCCAGCATCAACTATACCACCACAATCAGTTGGTGCGACCAATTTAGTAGGGAAACCCAGAGCAGATCCCCCCTCCTTTGTTACTTCTGGAACCAACAGCATCCCCAAAAGCATTTCATAACAAAATTTACAAAACAATTAATTGAACTTTCTTCCACAAAATCAAGGTGTGGGCTTGTCTCAAAACTTCTAAATCAGGGTGGCAGGGTTATTTTTTGCTTTTGTCTCTGAATGCAAAGATTAGATTCATCCTTGAGCACAACTATACAAAACATGCTTTAAAATACTTGAAATTAAAAAGTGTTTATTGAAGATTATGGTTTGTTTTACAGCGGAACATGGGTTGTTAATGCTGAAGTAATTTTGAGTTCACCTCTGAACAAGTGTATTTTGGCACTGCTCCCATTCGTGGTGTGAAATTAAAAGATTACTATTTTGAAAATACACAAGCTGGCATAGTATACAGTATGTCTGTCACAGATAAAGCCGACTATACAGAAGCCAGCACTTAAACTGCAAGTCTATTTGCTTTCCTCCAGACTTTCCTAATGCTCCTGGAGTGGGAGAAGGACAGGAAGCACTAGCAGGCTCCCAGCTGAAGCATTTTATAGGTGCAGAAGAGCTGTTATCTGCTGCCCATGCTTCTAGAATATTTTCATGAAGTTAAAAAATATCCTGCTTCTTCATCTGTTCAAGTTATAGAGACTAGAAGAATTACATTAAGTCCTTCCACACCTTCAACAGCAGAAGTTTTCTAAAAACCTACCTGCACTACTGTATGCAGAAAATATTGTTTTCCCTTCAGAGAAGAGGATAGCAAGTGCAGAATTTCCTTGCTCAAACAGGCTGCAGTAATTTTTAGAAAACAATTATTTTCTTACTAGGCCACTTTTTGTTGAACTGACTGACAAACCAGCTTGGCCTTTGGACTGAGTTATTTCCCCAAGCAACAAGCTTTTGAAGTATTATTGCCCAGCAAATAATTCATCTGTTTCTTCGTTTTGGGATATTCAGATTCTCCCAGAACCCAAACACAAATCTGAGAGAGGGACACAGTGCTTTTAGAGCAAACCCACTTCTTACTCAAACTCAAACCCAACCTCTACTTTATTTCAGATTTCCCTGTACTTGTATTGCTTACTGTGCTACAGCTACCAAGACAGATGCATCTACAAGAAGTGGCTAAAGCACTTTACACCAGGAATGAATAATCCTATAAAGCTGTTATAGACAGCAGCAATAATGAGAGTTTAGAAGTAAGCAGCTCTCCACATCCTCATCTCAGAAGGCAGGTGTTGCATTAAGAGAGAAGGTACAAGGTGCACCTACAAAAAACCAAAAGATCCAAGATTTATCTTGCTTAGAGGGCGCTCCTGAGGCATTTCCAAATGCTAGGCACAACTCAACCTTTGAACATGACATCTCAACCTAGCATCTTACTCTTTAGAAATCTCTTTTAAAAAGCATTTCTGAGGAGAATTTCACTGACTCTAACTATACAAATACAGTAATACTTCTAGCCTGCAGCCAGGCAGAAGGCAGAGTTCAGCAGATGCAGTTCCCCGGTACTTTATCTCATTTTCAAATAGCTGCTCTGACCCATTTGCAAAATGGCATGGTTTCTGACAAACATTCAGACTGGATCTTGAGACATTTTATGAAGCTAACTTCCTTCACAGTGGAAGCAGAATTTTTAGATATTTTTTTAAAATCTGTGTACAGAAAAGCCTACCCTATCTTATATTAAATGCAGCCACAACCCTTAAAATATTGAAAGGCAAACCTATTTAGTTCTCAGGTACTTTCCTGGGGCAAATTAAAAAAAAAATTAGTCTTAACATGGGCACGCTTGTTTTTTTCTAACAGCCCAAGCTTTAGATTTAAACTCCTATTAGAAATTAAAACCAGTTATTGAGGGGAATAATACAGCTTTGCCAGAGCTACACTGCATCAAAACAAGAAACATATACACACACATATTAGGTCTACCCACCTTCCACAAAAAGGCAACTCAGAATGCTGCTGAAAACTAGTACTGCAAAAATGTTAAAGAGCAGGAATGAGGGGGGGAAAAATACCTGCTTACCCTTTTGGGAATGGTAGACATATCATTCTCTAACAACATTGTGGAAGCAAAATACAGAGTTCAGTCTTTTGTTTTGCACTGATGCTTGTTTTTATTTAGTAGAAGCTCTCCTAGGTCTTTAAATAATTCATAACGCAGTGCCTGTTGTTGAGTTCAAGGAGGGAGCCTGGAGAATGTTAATCAAACCAGAGATGAATTGGCACAGCTGTAAATCTGCAAGGCCCCTCCCCAATGAGCTCATCCCCTAGCAGTGCAAATTAGAATGACATCATGCTTGCAAGCCGCGGCTGCACTCGCAGTGCTGTCTCCTCCTCCCCACTCAGGATTTCTCCTACTTTTTCAGGCAGCTTTTTACCCCAAAAGATCATTATAGTGATATATGTAGGTAGAAGGAATGGAAGCTGGAGGACCAGCATTAAAATCATGGGTTCTGTCCTCTTATATCTGTCACAGGTGCAGCACAGACAAGAAAGACACATCTTTCTATTTAGAGAAGACTGAAACTGTGTATTTATCAGTCCAGCTGAAAAATACTTTAAAAATACTAGACACACCTTTGAAAAAGATCTACAAGTATTTTACAAAGTACTGCTCCTACTTGCTTTCTCATACAGCATGCAACATGATGACCTTTTGATCACAAAAACACTCTCAAAACCAGGTTTCAAAGAGATATGTTTGTAAAAGAAAACATTCATACAGACATGCTGTTGGAATCTCTCTTTTCTCTAATCCTGTTTCAATTAGACATCAGACACTTAAGGCATGGATATAAAAATATGCAACACCGATGAATAATCAGAACCTATTAGTAACGGGTAATAGACAAACTAAAAAGTTAATAAAAAGCCCACAGAAATAATACACGGGGAAGAAATGCTCCAGGAACAATTCTGATACAAACCTGCAGAAATCCAAGGTGTTTTCCTATTTGTCCATGAACAGAAGAGCCAGCTGCATTTGTTTACTTTTACGAATACGTTAGCCCAGGTCCATAACAAGCTTAGTAACTTCACAAAGTACAGTAAACATTAATATTAACAAGCTCATTTAGGTCTATTTCATACTCTTCAATAATTAAAGTTATTTTTAACTGAAGAAGTTTATAAAATTACTGATTGCAGTGAAAAGCCCAGCTCGGCTGCCCAATGCAGTCAGCATACCACTCAATGAAACTAAATTGGTAACACCTCTCAGTCTCATAGCATCCACTGGTCTGGTAAACAGCCCACGCAAAGATCAGGTTTCTTTCTTCTCACTGAGTAAGGACATGCTATATAAACTCCCATATGAGAATATAATGGGGAAGAAATATAATCTAGCAAAAGTTTTAAACCCTATCATCATGTATTCCTCAGAATATATATAAAAAGTATCTTTTCTGCAATTTTTAATCTTACTTTTTTTCCCCTTTATAAAAGTCTATACAACAAACAACTGAAGTCAACATACCCAAAGCTAAGTATTGTAATTTTAACATGCAGTATCACCTTTTAGTCCACATCAAAACCAAGTTTCTGCTTCTTGTGAGAATGACAGGATGTGGCAGCAGGAGGTTTACAGGTTTGCTAGTTATATTTCTAAACTGCTGGGTTTTCTGTGCTTCATGCTTCCTGTTGAACCATGCTCTCTACTATCCATAGTTTGGAGAAAAAAGCAGGCACACAGTGGATTCTCAGCGATGTCTGAAGAGCTTTGCAGACATCAATATAGACAGAATTGAAACAGGCCTCTGAAGGAGAAGAGTATAGCTTCTTAAATGTACAGGAAAAATAGAGAATGAGAAGAAATAAAACACAGACAAGCTGCAGAAGCAGCACCCTTGCCAGTGATGAAGGATGCAGGGCAGCAGGATGCACCCAGAAGTCATCACCATATGGCCTAAGCCAAGATAAAAGATGCACCACAAGAGGAGAGGTCTCCTAGCCCTGCAGGAAGCTCGGCTGCTCCCTGGGGAACAACTGGGCTATTTTCAAAGTGATAGAAATGCTTGAGAAGCAGTTGGAAAAAACAGAAGGAATTGGTTAGAGGTCACACAGAGAGGAGTTGCAGAGGGGCAAAGGACCATTACACAAAGGCCTGACACAACCTGTGTGAAAGCAGAGGAGGAAGAAGGTCTAACTCTAAGGTTAGAGGACTTTTTTAGTTTAAAGAACTTCAGTACTATAACTCTGCATAGCATTTTTAGAGTTGAATACAGTAGTGTCATTCTAGGACCTTTTTCAGATACCAACAGAAAAACAAAACTGAAGAGATTCTTTGCTCAATAAACTGTGAACTAATTCTCCCATTAACAAGCAGGACACCTTGTTAGACCAAACTAATACAAGTCCCAATTATATTTTCACATACGAGATTAAGAAACGTAAAACACATAGAGCCAGAAAATAATAAATGCATAAATGAGCCCAGTGAGCCCACACTTTAGCTACAGACTTTGGGAATATACAAACAGGCTGCCATAAAACAGTGCCTGCCCAAATGCTTAGGCTCTTCCTTTAATCTCCTATTCCAAGGAATCCTGCCTAGCCTTCCTATGAAAACAGCTGCACACAGATAAGCTCAAGATTTCAGAAAATAAGATTTCAGCAGAGGAAAAAAAGCCAAAACATCCCTTCTGATCCAAGTGTAGATTTTGAATCTTGTAAACATGCTCTGTATTATGAAGAATTGGAAATCTCCCATGTTAGCATAAAAGTCTTTGGCAATCAGCCCCCAGATCCAAATTCTGTAGCTTAATTTACTCATAATGTCAAACAGCTTGTACCTCTCCTTTCTCCACACTCTCCCCTTGCCTCCAGCTCCCAACTGGATGCTTGGAGTTAACCTAGACAAAGTCTAATAGAAACTTCAGGAAGTTTAGATGAAACAACAGATTGTTTGATCTCTCTATGCCATTACTTTGCCCCAGAAAATGGTTAACAAAACGTGCCAGCAATGCCTCTGCTTAAAAAAAGAAATTTTATATTTGTAATTCAGAAAAAAAAATTTAACCTAAGCTCTTCTGCATTTTGTTTCCATCTGAACAAAACAAATATTTAATGCCATTTAGTGACTAATGGCAAAAAAAATTAGCCTTTAGTGCTTGATAGGCCTCTCCAAGCAGGAAATATACACAGGAAGAGTTACAATATGGAAAAATTCTATTGATATGGAAGACTTTTTATTTCTGTGGCTTTCAAAGGATGTACAGAATGATAACCACTTGGACAATCAAAATGCTAGGTGCACTTCTATTACTTATTATTACTCTTTTAAAAATAATCTAATTCTGTAAAAATTATTCTGAAAATCTATAGAATATAAAACCTCTTTTCTGGGAACTGTGTACAGGCAAATACAACTTACAACTGTTTAAAGAATGGTTTAAAAAAACCTTCCAGAAGTACCATAATTGCATGCAAAACTTGCTTATGTGGCTTTTTAAATAACGGGAAGTGTTAATTTACATTTCTTTGATCTGCATAACACAAGCTCAGAACCAAGGACTGCTGGCAGTTTCTTGCAGGCAGGGATCTAATCCATAAGATGCAAGATGGGCAGGTGCACCAAAACCAGCTGCAAAAGAGAGGGCATGGCCAAAACCAGAAGAGGGAAAGCTGTGGTGTAACATCAGGCAGAAGTGGCACTTTAAGGAATACTTAAAGTTCTCTGGGAAGATCCAGTTGTGCAAGCCATGGAAAACACACAGCTTGGTACAAGGGATATATATACAGAATATGCAAGAAAAGGACTTTTGGAGGAAATAACCAGACAGATTTTAATGGCTGTAATGGTTAGAAGTAAACAGAAGTGGACAACAAAGAAGGATAATGAGCAAAGAAAGGTGGAAGTAAAACCATGGTTGGGAACAGAATTTTCACCCCAATGTAGGTCCCAGTGGACTAGCAAACACATGCAGATGCGGAATGGGGGGAAGAGATCCCCAGGGAACAAAACATGCAGTCTGTAGGACAAAGCTCAAAGACAAATGGAGGCTCCAGCAGAGGTGCTGAAATGCCAGTGAGCAGAGTAGAAGGGATCCCTGACTAGTGCAGGATTTCAGAAACCATCAGAAAATACAAAATTGCACCTTCTCACCAAACATTTAATTTTTCTGCCTTTTCAGTTTTCTCTTCGATGTAATAGCGAAGCACTATTAAATATCCTAATAAAAGAGCAAAGAGAAAATCAGCTCAGTTCTTGTGCTGACCTGGTTAATCTGGGAAAATCACCAGTTCAACAAAGCACAGCTCTACTCAGTATAAAACACAAGTCACTATTGGTTCTAAATATGCTTACTCTCTGTTAAAATAGCATCAGCATAATCAGGAGAAAGCTTTCTTTGCTCTTCTAAGCTCTGCATGTCCCTTCATCTGCTGTAAGAGAGGGTTCACACTGGTTAAATACAGCTTTTCAGGTTTCAGTAAGACAAGGCAATACTCTGTTTGGGAGATCACCATTACTCCACACTTAATATAATAACTGCTACTAGATAAACAATTGCAGGACTCTAATACACTACTTCAGACCATCACATCAGTCATTTACCATGACGTTTTCTTTGGCTGATTTATCCCTGCTTCTTCTGTCTAACAGCAGACAGTCATATTTCAAACACAATTTTGTTTTCTTTGGCTCAGAAGCTTCCATTATGGTGACTAAAAATGATGAGTTTATCTAATGAGATTAGAAAGCATTTTAATGTTAGTCAGTCCTTATGATGGGATGCTTAGTTTGGAGAGTTTTGCTGAACAAAAGCAAAGCAATGCAAGAGATCAGCAACATATGGTGCAGGAACCATTGATGCTGTAACAGAGCCACTTCTACCACTGTGACTGTGACTGACACGTATTCTTCTGTAGCACTGCTTATTTATATATAAAGCATATATTTATATATACTTATAAAATATGCACATATGCTCTACACCCCATTTTAACTCTCTCACTTCTATTAATTTTTCATGTGGCTTAGGTTGTAAGTGCATAACTGCTGGAAACAGTACACATGCTTTGAACCCCTCATCTCACAGTGGCAGAGGAACCATCCAGCTTGCTCCTGTGGCGTGAGCTGTAGAGAGCATCAAATGCATGAACATGTATTTTCTTCCACAAAAAATGTACTGATATTTACTTTTATATTTGGGTGAGGTGCAATGGTTGGTATCACAGATGCTAATCTCTTCATAAAGTAAGCTACAATAAAAGAATGAATGATGCTTTTATTCTTCTTTTAAATCTCAACTGCTATGAATCACACTCTTCTTGTGTGATCTTGGTTTGAAGACCAATAGGACTGAGAAAAGGGCTTCAAACTAAATAAAAACATTAAAATCTCAATTCTTCATTGCCAGACTACTGTTAAAATTTGCTATTTAACACCTTGTCTGGACTGATCAGAGAGACTGGCAATAACCTAAAATTGCTATGGTGCAGCAGGACCAAGAGTCAGAATCTACTGCCAAGGCTAGCAACTCCCTTGTGTCTACCCAGATAATTCACTTAGCCCATCATTTACAGAAAGTGGATGATTCAATTTGATAAACTCATACACAAGTCTCACCACAAAATGCCTATGACAAATGCAAGTCTGGGTGCTCAGCCGCTTCAAAGCCACACTTTACGTAACTCGTGTTAAAAACCCAAAGATAAAATAAATAAATGACATTTTCAGAATACATGCTTTTGACCATCATTTGAGTCCAAATATGAGAAAAGAAAAAGTCATTAAACATCTAAAGAAACTAAGGACTTTTCCAAGGTCATTAGACATGCAGGCAGGAGTGGCACAAATTTTTTTTATAAGAGTGTACTTCATATGGAGTAGAAGGTATTTTGCTTTGTGTTTGGATCAGAGCTTTTTCCTATTTTTCAAGTCAACTTTGAGCAGAATTTTGAACAGTGGACTTTAGATGGGAAGTGTAAATGCCACATAAACGTCAGATGCTGTCTGTTGGGAATCAGAAGAAGGAGGAGAGCAGGGCTGGCCGTCAGGAAGTCTTCACTTTAATCCTAGTACAGCCCCTGCCTCACTGGGCAGCCACCCGCTCCTGCAGAACTGCTTCTTGAACATCTTTAAAGTGGTTTTGCTTAGTGTTCTCAGCTCAGAGCACGTTAGTGGCTGTACAGCACTGAATCACAAAAATGCTGTACAAGGAGCTATTACTTTTCCATCAGCACAGTTGGCTTCCTATACACACTGAGGCATGTTTGAAGTTCAGTTAAAAAGCAAAAAAACATCTCTCCTAAATTACACAGCACATTAATGAGCTGTGCTGCAGTACATAACTGTGTGCAGACATGGACAAGGGAAAATAAATGGGAAATGATTCACAGCAAATGTAGTTAGCAAAGCAGCCATTCTCAGAGTGATTAATTCCTGGAGGACACGATGATGCACTTGAAAATACCTGGGTAATGGTCCGCCACTTTTAACAGTGAGTCATCTGTTCAACCATTCCCAGGTCTAACTTCAACCCAATTCCCACAGATGACAATTAAAATATTTTTGGATGGGGGGGAAGGGAAAATAGAAGTGACCCTTGAGACTCATCTAAACCAGAGACTTTTTGAATTCATGTTCACAAGGCTTTACAGATACACATATATATTTATCTATACATACACAGATATACCCTCTTACGTAAACGTATGCTTCATCAACACTGTTTTGCAATCTGGAGTTTGTCAAAACCTATCTAGTGCATCACTATTCAAACAAATAGTAATCAAGTTTCAAAGCTGCACAGATGGATGGTTGCCAACTTCCCTGCTCTGCCAGAGTGTAAAACAATGCTTCTGCTTTGTACCTGCGATAAACAAACTGTTCAAAGCACTGAATCCTCAAAGCAAGCTCCCTCACTCCAGCAGCCCTCTGCTGTCGGGAGCCTACTTACATTTTGGGGAACACAGAAGGAAGGAGGTGGAGGCAGATTGAGCAGCTAAAGCATATTAAGCATTATAAAAAGGAGACTACTCAGTCTAAACAGCAGAGGTAGCAGTGGTGATAAGACTATTGCTTTGCAAGTGAACAATATCTATGCCTTCTCTAAATTAGTTTTAGTGCCATTTTTTGGTGGATAAAAGTGCTTTTCTTGGCTTCCAATCATACATAAACTACAGAAGATTGGGTCAGGTCCAAGATGTACCCATACAATGCATCAGTGTGGAAAAACAAGTGGTGGATTCAGTTTTCAGAGTAGGTTACTTCCATCAGAACACTGAAATGCTATCAATCTCACCTGGTTATTCTACTCACTAACCTCACACAGATACTCAACCAGATGTGGAGCTCCTCAATCCTCTCCACCACTATTTTACCTTTTGTGTTAAAACTGTAGAAAAGAGGCAGAGGCAGAAAAATAATAATAAAACCACAGAAAATAAAAATGGTTAAAGGGCATAACCAACAAAATTCCTCATGAGCAACACAGAAACCACAGGCATCTTTGGTTCCTGCTTGTGATGTGCTCAAGGGTTTCTGCCACTGTGTGTCTCTGTTCACTGATGTCAGCCCCATTCTCACCCCAACCCATTCCAAACCTCACCACCTAGCTTCCTGGAGGGTGCTTCAATCCCTTGCCCTTGGCAGAAGGCCAAAGACTGAACATCTATGACACAGTGACACGGGATGATCACCCATGGGATGTTCACTTTCAACTTTATTCATGCAACCTATATCAAATAGGAATTGGATAAAAGGTATACCACTATGTAAAATGATGGCAGAGAAAATGAAAGAAGGAAAGAAGGAAAGAAGGAAAGAAGGAAAGAAAGAAAGAAGGAAAGAAAGAAGGAAAGAAGGAAAGAAGGAAAGAAGGAAAGAAAGAAAGAAAGAAAGAAAGAAAGAAAGAAAGAAAGAAAGAA
>JAHLSL010000021.1:11031285-11062979 GCA_025920805.1 Petroica traversi | reverse complement strand
GAAAGAAAGAAAGAAAGAAAGAAAGAAAGAAAGAAAGAAAGAAAGAAAGAAAGAAAGAAAGAAAGAAAAAGAGGGGTTATACTGTTCTCCATGCCCACTGGAATATGGAGAAGAGGCAATGCATGCAAAAACAATGAAGGTTTTAGCTGTAAGTGGAAAAAATACAGTAAAAATAATATTTAAATCCTGGAATTGACTGCCCTTCTAAATTATGACCTGCCAACAGGTACAGACTTTGAAGAAAAGATTAGACAGTCACCAAAAGGGGTAAATTCTGCTGATCCTGCATGACCTATATGCCCCATGGAGGATTTTTAACTTATGCTTATTCTATTCCTATGCTATAAATTGTGTTATGCCAGTATCTGTCATATCTTCTAAATACATCTCTGAGGCAAAAGTACTTAAGCTACCAGTGTAGTAAGTGAGCAATTATTTGGCATAGTTGATGATACAGGAAATATGGCAATACACCAGAAATAAAATATGCAGTCATGCATATCCCTAAGCAATAGAGTTTGGGCATATTTTTTAAACAGAACATGGTATGAGTTGAAGGTTGTTAAAATCTGTTCAAATATTTTCCAGCAAAACTGTATCAATTCTCTCTATCAACAAGGCAAGGCTCTGCAATAATGCTAGCACACCTATTTTGCCATCAAGATAAACTCTAACGTAAAGAGTTTACTTCATGTACATATACACAGATACATTCTAGGGAAAATCTTTATCAACTACCACCTAGATTTCTCTAAGGTCTTTTATCAATTCCATAACCTTTCTCTGCAAGTTGGGTACTGCAGATGATGGTCACAGCTTGCTTTCACTGAAACCAACTGGGGAAGCTGCACGGCAGCAGAGACCCTTTGCTTCAGCAGAGCAAAGGAGACCTCTGCGTGCACACCCTGGCATTTCTCACTCCCTTCTCCAGTCCCTGCCTTCCAGAAGGAGATGCTTTACTTGGTTACAAAGAACAACACTTCCCCATAGCCTAAAAAGGGGCTAGTTTTGTGTGCTGGGAGGAAGCAAGGTACCTTTAAGCCCATAAAACATGATTTCCATAAGAGATACCCACTCACATTTGTGCAGAACTGGCAGACTGGTGGGCTCCTGTCTGCAGTGTTTTGTCTCAAGTATAGTGTGAACAAACCAAACTCATCAAACTTAGCAAGATACACTGACAAAACTGGTTTAGGAACAGAGGAAATTAGCCATGTGTTCATAATGGTTCTTCTCCAGGCTTCTGGCTGTCTATCTTTCACTTGGCTTGTGGGGCTTGGTTTGGGATTTTGTACTTGGCATTTTTTAGTCTGGTTTTTTTTTTCTGTTTGTTTGTAGTTAGAAAGATAGGCTTCTTCAAAGTCTAGTGTTTTCTTTAGGTTGTACTGTTTACAGAAACGGGAAACAATTTGTCCCTCACTGCTTACACAAAGAAAATAATGTGCATGTTGTTTGTGGCCTCACCACAGGTGTTCCTCAGCAAATTTTAATTATCCTGTTGGTGATTTAATGTTGTGTAAAAACATATCCTAGCATGTATACACATCTGCCCTTGCTTATTAAAGTCTGTTAGCTCACAGACATGAAGATACTTTTCACCACCCAAAGCAGATTTTGAACTTTTGTCTGTTGTTCACTGCTCTTTCCCAAATAAAAATTAGGTATAATCATATACTAAATGTTGATAATTTCATGAAAATAGTAGCAAAAAAAATGATGACTGGGCTCATGTATGTAGTTAATCGGATCTGCTTTTTCCCAGCTACTTCCTTCCCTCCACGAGCTTGCACAGCTCTCAAAGCCTTCCTTCACAATGTGGTGGGGCAGGGAAAGGTTGCTTGGATATTCTCCAGGCACACAAATAAACTTAGTGCACAATATGGGACCTATGTAATACCTCAATTAAGCATAATACAATTTATTCCATACATGGCTTATAGAATACATTGCAGAAGCATAGATGATTTGAAGCATAAGAAAAATTTTTTCCTCACTGGAACTGAAGCGAATGCTTTAGAAGAGTGACTGTGAAAAATGTCAAGTATTTCAAAGGAGGTGAGGTTTGGAGAGTTGCTGGTGGTCTTAAGGGATTGCTAGGAATGAGGCACACCTACAGAAGGAACCTGGGGAGAACAAGTGGGAGGAGGAGAATACACAGTGAAAAATGGGAGGCTATAGATGTAGAGAGCAGTGAGCCAGATCTTACAAAGCAGGAGGGCACTCTAGGCCAGATGCTTTCTTAAATTTCCATGATATCAAGGGATACATTTAGCTCAGATAAGCTTTAATTTTAAGAAGTAGATAAGAGAAGAAGAAACACACAGAATGGCTAAGTATTTGCCCCCAATATAAGAGTGAATGGAAGGACAGCTTGTTTTCAGTTTTGAAGTCCAGCTGAAGATTTTATCTTCCATGTTTCCTGTTTCTGATACATTTATAGTAAGTAAGCAAGCCATCCTTCTAAGATCACTGAGAGGCAAATAGAAAGAGTCAACAGTACTTCAAAAGGTACTGATGACATTGAAGTACTGTGAATTGCAGGGTTGTATTTTACCAGGCACATACACTAAAAACTACCTAGGAGCCAGAGTCTCAGCTGTACCCAGGCACCCCCTCCATCTCGAGGGGTGAAATGAGGCCAACACCTACTGCTCTGGAGGCTCAGCTGCAACCATGGCTGGGGGGTGGCAGCTGCTGAGACCTCAGTCCTTGTCCCAGAGAAGGAAGCCACAGGCAGATGGGTAGCACTGGTGGGTGGGACATCTACTGGGCCCTCATGGTTTCTCTCACAGCAACTGTATTTATCCCTGGCTCTCAAATCCAACTCCTCTCTGCAAAAATGCTGTCTCTCATATTCCTCTGCCATAATAATGACAGGCAAACTCAATTAACACTGTGAGCAGTTTGGATGTCTGCACAACAGGTTGCGAAAAGAAAAAAAAACAACTCCCAAGGGAAAAAAAACCCAACCAAAGATAACTAAGAACATTTGTTACATAATGTAATTCAAAGCTTCTATCTGTAGGACCATACAAGTCACATTTATTATGTCTTAAATCAAGATGTGAAAGCTTGGTTTGAACTGCTTTAACATTAATGATTTATTATATGTGCAATATGTATCTAGTTTGGTAAGATCCATATTATGCAACGAACACAGATTTTCTCTTCAAGCTTCTTACAGAGATCAGAACATAATAAAATGACAAAATGGTGCATTTCCCTGCAAATAATTTCTTCAGAGATTAGCAAGAGAGTAATATATCTTCCTTTGTAATATCCTGAATTTCTGTCAACATCATCATAAAACATATACCACAAAATACAGTAAGTGTAACCACAAGCCTTTTTATGTGACATATTCAACACTGATTAGATCTTTACTACTGCTGTCAATAGTCCTAAAACCTAAAAATACTCCAGATAGGTATTTAAAGTAGAAACATTAATTTAGAAAGATTAAATATCAGGAAGATATTTCTTAAGAAACTAGAGATGAGCACACAAGTATGCCACCAAACAAATGCTTGTCCCCAGTTTCAAATATATAGATAGATATATATGTGTGTGTGTTTGTATACATCCATAAATATATTATTTAATAGCTACTCTGCACTTACTGTGAGAACTACTCATCTATAGTCTTGGAGCCAGGGGTCCAGTGAACCTCATAAAAGCAACCACCATTATATAAAATAAATTAAAGAACTCTGAGAAGCAAGAGATAACATAAAAATTCCCCATACGAATAGCCTTTCTATGAGAGAGAAGAGAGAAGAACAAATTATTAAGTCCAAGAGGACATTGATAAATGCACGACTTCTGCATGCAGCTGTGAGGAGTTGAGCTGGGAAAGAGCAGCCAAAATATTCTTTCTAAAGCAACAGCACAGACTTATAAGGAAGTGGCATCAAACCTTTTCTTCACAGACACTTTTCATTAGAAAGAAATATTAAAATAGGCCCAGCACACCCTTTCATCATCTTTTCCCTCCTCACTCAGCCAAGTGAGGAATCTTCTCCCACCAAGCCACCAGGTGACAGTGCAGTGTGTGGCACTGTGTGTGTGTGTGTAGGAAAGTACTACGAGCCTTTTGGACACCTTATGTCACTGCCTGCCTTCAAGGGAGGAACCAACTGGACACACACAAGGAAAACAAAGGACATGATCCAAATTAACATACACAGCAGGGAACATAAGCTTGGGAACACAGGATGGGATGAAGAATTTCCTTCACATACAAAATTAAGACTAGAAAGTATTTAACAGAGATTTTCCTGGTAAAAGCATTACCTAACACATGCTCTACACTGCATTATAAAGCTGATGATAATGACAGTACATCTGCTACTCGTGGAAATACCACCCTCTGTTCTTCCTCAAACAAACAGCCATGACATTAAGTTTTGGGTATCAAACCAAATCCAATTAGGAGCAATAGTTACAACAACATACAATATAAGAATAACTTACTAAAAGCATCAATTGGCTATTGACTCAATTTACCATCTGGAATATTGCCATAACTATAAAAAAATACATGTGTCAACAGAGCAGCAGCTCGGTGCATTATGCTGGTGTTGATGCTGCAGAGGACAACTATTTCCAGAGGTTAACACAGCTCAGTTGTCCAGCCATATGCAGCCTTCTGGTAGGCTCCTGAAGAGAAGGAAGGACATGATGCCTAGAATTTAGTATAATGCATAATTAAGGAAACACTCTGCTACTGTTCTGTGGCAATTTTATTCTATACTTCCCCCAAAGAGGCTATCACATATGCAGCCACAAAGAGAGAATGTTGTATCCCAAAATGAGAACAAATAAATGTTTCTAAACACTGGTTTTATGCAGAGTGTAAACATACATTTCCTTGGGAATATTAAGTATTTTTAGCAAAATGTCTCACTTCATTTTTACTCCACTGATGGAAGAGCAAAGAAAGCCAAGTACTTTGGGATGTACCCTCTCTGCTGGGACAACTAGTAGCAGAAATTTGTATTCTAAGCAGTTTTCCCGGTCCTCTGAAGATTTTACTACCTCTGCTCTGGTCACTGGGCACCAAGCACAGATGGGCTGAGGTCACAGTATCAGATCACCAGTAGGAATTCTTAAGGCAGAATTTAAAATAGAGACCCATGCAAAATTACAAAGCTTTTTATGTATTGAGCTTGACTATCATACTTGAAGAACAAAAACTATTTTTTATTGTTGGCTCAAGAAAACTGTGACCAGGTTAAACTTTTGCAAGCTTCCAAAGAGCAGCTGTTTATCCAAGTATGGAGCTAGGCTTCCCACATGTAGTACAGGTATGGTGCAATACCATGTTACTGAGTGTTGCTTCAGTAACAAAATCAGAGGGTATCTTTTTTGAAAGACTAACAGCTGATCAAAACTTGTAGAGGCTTCACACAGACCTTGTGTATCCAGCATCACTTCTGTTCAAACATGATGTTCACAAAACGATCAGGGATTTGAGAGGGAAGAGTCATAGATTATATTAAATCATGCAGATTATAAAACCACAAGAAGATGCTTTGAATAAAAACAGCCCTTTAGAAGTATCTAATTTATATGCACCTTCTAATCTAGATACTGGTATTTTAAAAGTGATTAAGTGCTCCCTTCTTTGACAACACTCTTATTGTCACAATACCTGAAGCAGTAATAGGCAAAACAGGTATCTGATGTGTATAAATAATCGTATAAAGTTTTCTTGTAGTTATTAATAAAAGACAACTTAGAATAGTCTTTCTTCTATATAGCTTATATACCACATGAATAAGAGTCACAGGACTTTCATTGTAGTGTATTTGTTTTAGGGATACAAATAAAATACTTGTAACTCCCCATTCACACAATGCAAGCATATTACTGTAAATGGAGAAAAGCAACACTTTCTATCTCCTTTTTTCAAAATGTGCAAAATGAACGTTTTCATGCATATGATGCTGAATGACTTAAGACAAAAACTTCTAAAAATATTTCACAAATAACTGTCAGTGATACGATATCTCTCAGAACGGGAGGCTTTATCTCTTTGATGACCTCAGTTATACAACATCAAATACCACAGAAGAAACTAGAATATTTTAATTTTACAGCATTTAAACAAAATTACAGCTATGAACATAGCTATGATGTGTGTAATCTGTGTAACCATATATACAGTAGCCCATTCTTGCACGTTTTTCACAGACACACAAGTTACAAACCATGTACTCATTGACTTTTTTCTTTTTCTCAGCACAGATGGCATTTCAAGAGGAATTTTTTTGTGCCACAGCTAACACAAACCACAAAGAAATTACTCTTATTGAATATTGCCTGCTGTTGAAGAGTGTTTTGAAATTACACTCCATTTTTTAAGGGAACTGAAGAGCTGAGAACAAGCCGTGCATTCACATCAATGGCTAACACAGAGAGCAGCAGTGCTGGCTGAATGCAGCTCTTCACGAACCAGCGCCTAATGGTCGTGCAGATTAGGGACACATTTTTCCCCTGTGCCACTTTTGAGGAATTCATTGAAATTTGCTTCGTAATGAGATCACTGTTTGTTGGCAACTTCCATCACACAGATAAAATTCCGTAGACTTACATACTGTGGCTACCAGTGAAGAAGATTTTTAAGAGTACTTTTACTTCAACAGATGAAGACAAATCTTCGAAGCAGTGCTATGAATACAGGATTTCCTAGAGAAATGGGAAACTTATTTCTACATGAATATATATGCATGCATTTCATCTGAAAATAACAATTACCTCAAATAATACAGACTCCGATGTCAGGCAACAGAACAACTTAGCTTTACCACACTTAATTGTACCATCAAGTTTTCACACATTTTATTTTTCATGCGTAGCAAGTCCACACTTAGAAAAATGGAAACTAGCACTGGCCAAAAATCCAGATGGCTAAAGTCATGAGCTGGTGTGAAAGTTCCCTCTTCTAACACTAATACTATGAAAATCTGGGAACAATGAACTAAGAGGGCTGTGTGATGGCCAGGTGCTACAAAAGGTCTCACCAAAGATAGAGTCACTTTTTTATGAGAAGTAAGCTTCATCTGTATCCTTGTAGGTCTATCACTCTTAAACCACAACCTGTTCTCACAGAATCAATTATGATAAACCAGGCTCAAAACATTGAGCAGTAAAGAACAGAAGAGCACACTTCTTTACTCAGGAGATTAATCTTCCTTCTGCTTCACACATTACTGGGAAAAAAAAACCTCAAGAGAAATGTTAACTAATCTAGAATTTGCGCTTTAACAAGAAAATTACTTCGGCAAAATCCTGCTGGAGAAGCCATGCAGCATATCAGGACAAGTAATGAAAGAATAAATTGTACTGGTCACACAACTGGTTCCTCTTGAAGCTGCAGCTGACTGAACATGAAGGTTGAGGGGATGTCAGTAACACAGTCAAGTATGAAATATTTTGAAAGTATCAAATCTGTACACAGCACAGCACAAAGGAGAGAAATGGGGGAACTGACAAAGTACCACTGAAAAATAAAGATACATTATGCACAATTTCAGAGCAAATTTTTCTACAGCTGGGAATGCTGCACCTCTTTCAATAAATGATCCTACCCAGCATCTTGCTGGGGCTCTCTGGCTGTGGGGACTTCTGAATGATAATGCCTGAGTCCATAACACCAGCTAGGAAATACAAGGTTATTTATAGCAAGCTTAACAATCCCAGTGGTCAGCCACACTTAAAATGGGACAGCCCTGCTTTGCTCCCCAGCATGCTTCAGACTTGATGCATCTCACCACTTGAAAGGTGAGTTTCCAGCAGTTTGTAAGCTGACAGGAATGCTGCCATCTGTCTCAACACCGTGAGAAGCTGGTTCAGCTATCATGGCAACAACACCTTACACACCCAGGTAACTAATCTGAAGATGGCCTTCCAGATGAGCAAGGCGACTTTTGGAATTATGGTCTGGCTCTGCAGAAACTACCTGCAGAGTTTTTATTTGCAATTTAATCTACCCTTTTCAAAGAATTTTCTGCTACACTGCTTTTGCACACTGCAGGCAGATGAAAGGCATCCAGCACTCAAAGAATATCTACAGTACTTCTAGAAACGTAGCACTAGAAAACAGCATCAAGAAATACACAGGATTTTACTTCAAAATAGGCAAACAGACCAATTCTCTGATTGCTCTTTGGATAAGACTTTTTTTTCCCATTAACAGTTTGATCCTAGAAGGCACTACAACATTTACTAGCAGACCATGACAAGCAGTTTACCATCAATATCAAACATAATCAGCCTCTACTGACTGATTGGGTAAAGTTCAATCATATTTAACTAAACAAGTGTAGCAAACAAAGCAACAATTTACTACTTCAGTAATTAGGTGGTGCATATATTTGGAGAAGCTGCTTTTAAATGCATGGTATTGCCAACTATCAGCATTTTTACAGAAGCTCTGAAATATGGGAATTACTCTGGGAGTAGTTTTCTTAATGCAAAACCAACTGTTATTGAAGTTTCTAACTAGCAATAATGTACAGAAAATAAAACAAAAGGAACAGGAGCACTCAATCTACAGGATTGTGAAAAAACAGGGGAAAACATCACACCTCCATGAAAAGCTATTGGGCTGGCAGGGAAACTTAGAGGGCTCAGAAGATCACAGAGCCACAGTCAGTAAATCCAAAGCACTGCCTGGTTTCTTGGCCTTTTGTTTTCACCCAATTAGACTGAAAATCCTCAGCAGCCAACAGTTTATGTCCTCAGAAGCTGCCCCATCAAACCCCCCCAGCAAAAATTGTGAGAGACACAGGAAAGAAGCTCCCCCCAGGAGAACTGAGGACAAGCCTAAAACAGATGGAGAATAATAATAGAAGATAATCTCTGAATAAACACCACCTCTGGATAAACAGAAAAGCACAACTTGATCGTCAGGTTCTTCCCTCTACAAGCAGATGGGGAAGTCCTTCCAATGAGGTTATCATAGCTAAGCAGATACTGCTTTTGATCTTGGAGTCAGACTCCTGGAGAGTTTTGGTTATGAAAATATGCAAATGTTTCCACTCAAATGCATGGTGCATAATCAATCATGCCCAGCAGGCCTTACAGATCAACAACACACTCTAATCAGAAGGCTGCCCAGAGCTGTGTTCCTGGAGAGGCCAGGCAAGAAAATCATTTAGGGATGAAAACACATCACCATCTGTACTATTTCTTTATAATGATGGTCAGGAAACACAGCTGAAATTAATTTTGCCCCAGCTTTCTGTAGCTATTCTACAAAGATCTAAAGAGACAATGTTGGAGAGAATTCCTAGAGATATTTCATTTCCTTTATTTCAATTATTTCATCTATTTTTCCACTACATTATAAACTAATTAATAGATAACATATAGGTACAGGAATGAAAATTAATTTCACAGTAATATAGAAGGTTTTTAAATATAAAAGCAATAGAAGATAGGAAAATCCAATATTATTGTAATGGCAAATGTCACTGCTTAACAGCAGTGAAACAGAAGAGCACAGCAGCTAGGGTTTATTGTACAATAACTATTTTAACACTATAAGGAAGTATTTAAGCAGCTGACATTTAGCTGTGGCTTCTCCTTTAGGAGCACAAACTTTGTAGAAAAAGTTAGGCAGCCAGAAAGTTTATCTTGTGCCCTTTTTTTTAGAGACAACAGAGTACATGAGGACTGTGGAATAAGAGGATAATACAAATTTCACAATATTTTGAGGTCAGAAGACTAACAAAAGAAAATCTGTTTATTTATTCAAGTGTTTGTACCCATCCGAGGGGTAGAAGTGATGCCTGCCTAGTGCCTTCTGGAACACCTGAAAGGGCCTCCTCTGACATGAATGCATTTCAGCTCTGAAGGGTTTCCAGCTACCATTGTTCAAAACACTTCAGTCTTGAAGGGCTTTTAACAGAAACCACTACTGTTTTCAGAAATTTATTCTCACATTTTACTCAAGAAAAGGAAACTTCATTCCCTGCTCTCTACCACCCACCCTTCTATCCTCATTCTTCCAAGAGGTAGGAGCCATTCCCTGTGTACCTGGCCTGCACTGGATCCCTCCTCACATCCTCATACCCCCTGTTTCAGCAGTCCAGGCTTTTTCCTGTCTTTCTTATTGACATGTTTTGGAACTATGGGCCCTGACGGGAAGTAACTGAAGAAAACACAAATGAGCAAGAAGGTCCTGCTGACTTCCACACCTCTGCCTACTGGGAACATTACCTCTGATTACATTTGACCTCTACAGAGGCAGCTACCTGGAACACTGGCAGACCTGTGCTTGCTTCTGCCCACCAGACAAAGTGATTAGTCCCACAGTGATAACACTCTCTTTTTAAAAAAAGGCCTTTCACTACTCAGAGCAGTGGATCTGGCTGTGTTTGAGTGCTACTGTTTGAACTGGACAACAAGCAAAAGTGTATTTTTCTCTCTAATACAGATAACATCTCAATTCTCAGAGATAACTGCAGCTCAAACCCAGACCCCTTTTTCCAAGACTGCAGTCCTTTATGCATCAAAACTGACAATAAATATTTAAAGGAAAAATAAGGAATTCAAGTTTCCTCATTATATCAAATAATTCATTTGCTCAAGCTGAACAGTTTCATTTATGCTTATCTGCATTACAGAAGAAGGAACACTATTTGGCTCAGATAAATTTTGCTCAAAATGACCAAATGAAGAAATGTGAAAAGGGAAAGAACTAACGCTCTTAACTGCCATTTAATTTTTTGCATTCCAAAAATAAAAATCATTACGAAAAAGTCATGATCTCCTCCTGTCTTAATCCAAATAACACTACCACTACAGGACATAACACAGAGAGAAAGATCTGTAGGATTTCCACTAGATGAATAGAAAACATAAACAATGAATGTAAAAATTCTGCATGCAATACAATACTTATTTCAGGTCTGCACTTAGCCTGAAACGATTACTTTAAAGACCTGCCCTATGAAGCACCTTGAATATGACAATGATGACACCTTTGTACAGCAGAGACCTCAGTTCAGGTCCTTCTACCAAATGCAACAGCAGAAGCCCACACCTGCCTGGCTCCAGCTAAGTCACTTCTTCCATTGGTTTCCCATTCTCCTGTGCATGTGCACATCAGATGGCCACAGTTACATCTACTGCAATTTCCATGCACCGGACAACCAATCACACAGAACACTAGGACTCAGTTAAGATATTTTTGCATTTCTAAACTATCAGAGCCTATAAGAAATAATGAAAGTCTTCAAGCTGAATGCCTCCAAGAAACATTTTGCTGGTGTTTTGCTAAACGGTTAGTTATTTTAAATACAGTGCCTCACAAAGATTTCCGTTCTTACTCATTGAGATCCTTAAAAACAGCTGAGAAAGGATGGCCTCATTTTGTGGTCAAAGTGAAGTATATTCATCCACCTCTTAACAGCTCTTATGCAAACACTTTTCCAGAGCTCTTTGGACATACTCATATGTCCCTGTTAATAATGAAACTGAAGCTATGATAAACTCCTGTCTCAAAATCACTTAAATATTGCCTTGGGTTTAGCTGGATACTGCAAAATTTCATGTTACCTTGCACTTTGGCATCTGAAGTGAAATGGGTAAGTTTCTCAGTTCCACTAAGATTTTAAAACAAAATAAATAGCAAGCTTCATTTTCATAGCATTTTCCTACACTTTTTTTTTTGTAAAGGGGATGTATTTAGCAATAAGAAATTAAGACCATATTAAATCTCTTATTTGTCACATATAATTGTAAACATTATCTGATTAATTCAAGATGACCTTCTACAAATGGGTGTAACAAATCTGTGAAGGTGGATGGATTTTCTCATCAGAAGAGAGGACAGTTGATCCAACAAGTCCTGCCAGAAGGCAAAGGGAAGAAGAATTCACCTCTGGGGAACATGCAACTCTCTCAGCACAGTCCTAGACAGAAGGCTGGAAGGAGCCTAGAAAGAGGCAAGAAAGTTTAAATGCAGGGAGACTTCTTGGAGAACATGACTTAGAGATCAAACTGTGCTGCTGAGGAAGAGAGATTGGGTGCTCCCCTTCATTACAACAGCAAGTATTTAGGAAGATCTCCAAGCAAAGGTTTAAGTGTTCTTCCTGTCAGTTGTGGACAAATGGCCCAATAATTCACCTCAGCTTCAAAGCAAAACTTGGGCTTGACTGAAAATATGTAGCAAGGTTGACCGAAATGTTTATTATGCTATTGAACATAAACTCCAGGTTTCTTCCTACTTCATTCTTTAATTCTGCTAATGCAGGAGCTCAACCTGCATGTCTGAAAATACACAACATAATTCAGTAATTATGCTCCCAACAAAATACATGCAGAAGTAAAGAACAACTTTAGAAGAGACCTTTGTAAACAAACTTATTTCCTATCTTGAGTATCCTGTGCCCACAACTGGCCTTAAGAAGGCATTAAAGACGTTTATTCATCCCTTTTCCGTCTCACTGGGGAAAAAATATCCATCCCTCCAAGGAAATATGATCTAATAACTATAGAAAATGGAAGCTTGACTACTACTTGAAGTGGATTATCTGCATGAAGTCACACAAAAATGCACTTAAACCCTGCACCTTAGTGGCCTGAGCTGTTAAGTGGAAATGCTAACATACGGTTTGAGCAGAAGGTTAACCTAGGTGACTTCCTGAGGTCCCTCCTGACCTACATTTTCTTGTGATCCTATTTGCTTTGAGACACACAGGATGAATGAGAAGGGCACTCAGACATTACAGGGTTGATTACTAGTGAAAATGTCAAATTAGTGTCCTAACATTTTAAAGGTTTTAATACACAGCTTTTTATTATATATATGTAGAGGAAAATCCTGTAAAAATGCTCATGGATTCAGTGCAAGTGACATCTATGACAGCCAGAGAAAAACAAGTCATTCTGTTTTGGATGATGTGGTAGAACCTGCTGGTTATGTTGGTTTTCAGAAAGCCAACAAACTGAAAAACTAAACATCTGTTTTGACTACAGTTTTTTTAAGTGGCATCATAAACTTGAAAGGCCTTTTACTAAATTATGTGCAAGTAAATTTACCAGGCAGATTAAGCAGAAATCTTTACAGACAGACTGATGCTAACATGAAAAAGAAGAAAAAGCACTTGTCATCTTGCAACACAGACTACCCAATGAGTATAAAGTGTCTGCAAGTATGACAGTAAAAAAATCTGAAAAATAAATTGCTAGCAGGTAAGATGATTCTGTGTCTAATTTAGAAGATTATTTCTTGTGGTGAAGCTGAGTCAACAATCCCTTTCTCTTAAGACACATCCTCTTCTCCCAAGTACCTCAGCTGCACCACATTCTAAAAGCAAAAACAATGCAAAAGTAATACAAGGTCCTACTCTGCAGACGGTCTCATTTTCTGCTACTAGTGTTTTTAATTTCCTAGCAGATCTATCAAACAGGAAGGTTGTTACTGACTCTGGATTGCCTGTGCACAAACACCAGTGTTAGCAGTTCATAGTGCTGTTTACCAAACTTGTGTCTAATATCCCATTAAAAAATGGCAGGGAAGAAAAAGGAATAAAGCTTAAAACAAAACACAACAAAAAAATCCAACTCTCCTTACCTTGCTGGAGGCACATCAATATTTGAAGAAACAACCTTGCGCTTCTGTTCCAGAAGACAAACAGAACGAGTGTTTTCCTTTTCATACTCATGAGCTCTGTTTAGTTTTTTGGTCTCTGCTGTTTTTAAATCTTCCTCCTTTGTGGTGAACAGGAGAAACTGTTGGTCTGGCAGTTTTCGACTGATGTCACTTTTTACATCCTCCTGTTGAAATGCAGGGAAGGTCATTTCACGCTTGATGTTGGCTGCCTGAAAAAATTAAAGCAATTATTAAATTTCCTTCTAATTCTCCTAAAATGAGAAATAACCTAATACCCACAGGCATTTACTTCTAATTAATTATTTGAATTAGTAAATACCATTTCTTTGCCCTTCATAAATTCTGAAGCTGCCATTAATTTCTCAACAATGTTGAAGACTATCCAGGAAAATAGGGGTCTTAACAAATACACTACCACTCTGGAATACAATGTGATGGTGTTTATAAAGCAAGCTATTGCAGGATTGCAGGGAAGACCCCAAAAGCTCACCAGAACCAAGCCACTCCATATTCCCAGCAATCAAAACAAAGCACAGTACCTACAGTTTCCTGTGAAATCCATTCCTCAGCCAGCTATGCTTCCTCAGCTTCACAGGGGCAGACCTTTCAGGCAACCCCTGTAATCAACCCAAATAGCCAAGCAAAATATGGCCCAACAAAGTGGCAGCTTCTCCTGCCTTGAGCATCCACATGCACTCGGTTGGGGAAAACCAGGTGCCTTCTAGAGCTGGCAAACTGGATGTTAAAATATTTGCAAATTATTGCTGATCTTTACTGTGAAGATATCCAAGATGTGTTGTCCGCACATAGTGATAGCATCAATAAACTGAAATTCCTATGTCCACTCTTCCAACTTATTCCTCCTTTTCATCATCCAAAAAAATTAATCTATGTATATATGTATATAGTTATGCATTAAAATATAATCTTCTCTCCATATATCTCTGTTTATAATTTCAAACTCTAACAGTTACAAAAAATGGTGCAAGCAATTTTAAGTTCATAGGAAAAACATACTTGCCAAAGTAATTTTGTTGTGTTCCATAAAGTGCATCACATCATTAACACACAAATATTTAGGACTGATTATTTAATTGTTTCTAATGCTTCCACTGAGGGGTTTTTAGCAGTTTGCTTCAAGAACAAAACAAGAGTTATTACTCTATGAATGTAAACAGTAGAAAGAATTAGACACTTTACACTTATTCACACACAAACAGATGACACATTACCAAGAAAATCTGCCTGGAAGACAAAACAGTCAGCATGTGATCACACGGAATTAGGAGAAGACATATAAACAACACAAATTGGATTCTGATTGAATGATTTTTTTTTAACTTCTTAGATTAACAATAAGCCTTTTTCTGAGAAACTAAAATGCTGAGTTGCCTTCGATTTCCATCAAAACTGACTTGTAAAATGTACCAAAGTAGCAAAAAAGCCTGAAAATACCCAAGTTCCAATATCCAGCCCCTAGAAATTATGTAATGCCAAACAAGGGCTTATATAAGACTTTAATTCCATGCCCTCCACTGCCACATGGTCTTCCCTTGTATGACCACATCTCCCTTCCTCCCTGCCCAGGATTTCCACCTCATCCGGTGCAGAGGACGGTTCTGTGCGGGGCAGGAGCAGCTCCTGCTGGGCATGGCAGGGGTGCTGATGTGCACAAGCTCCAGCAGTTGCCTCCTTGCCCTCTACAACCTTTAGTATAGAAAGCACCGAGAGCATGGGAGAGGGGCAGCCTCCCTCATTTCCTACTCTCCAATGCCAGACTGAACTCAGTTTTCATCAGGATGGTTTTAATTATTCTTTTAATGGACTAAGTGCATGACTGTACCAAAGAAAAAAAGGTATTTCTGTCTTCTACCTATGAAATGGTAGGATTTCACTCAGTTTCAGTAAATATATTGTGACATACATTGCTGAGTTTTCTTTACAGACCTAAGCAGAGACAACAGAAGGTTGCAGGCTCAGCTACAGCAGTAAAATAAAGCCGAAACCATAAATAGCAGAATACTTGTACTGTGATACCAGATAATCTATGCTTATATATCAAATTTATCCACATCCAGTTCAAACACATTTCATACGTCAATATGCCACAATTAATAGTCAGCCCCATGCACACATATGAAGTGAGGAAAGACAAAAATCACAAAGCAAATGTTCAAGTTGCAGAAGCCAAGAAGGTTCTTCAACCAATGGCCAGGAAAAGCAAAACAAATCCAACGCTTAGACTAACTCTCTTTCTCTCCTCCAGTTTTCAACAGATCCTTGTAAATATTAACTTCTTTCCAAACTTGTCACCCTTGAGTGTGACTGCATGTAAGAATCTTTTCTTTAATAGAAGCAGGTGATCATGAGAGAAAGATGAGTTTCCCCTGGTGGGCTTTCTCCAATAGCTTCCTCCTACTCCACATGCAGTTTTTCTATTTTAATTAATCCATGTCTATGGAAGCCATTTCCACTTGAGACACCTGCCCTGTCTGAAAGTGTACAGTGTCTTTTGCTGGAAAACCAACCACCTACACAAGCAGTCATGGATGTGAGGCGTACTGAGGGACACAGTCGCTTGAATGATCCGGTTCCTCACTTCCTGGCAAACACATTGATTAATGACCAGGATCATTGTGATTTCAAGCTCTGCTTCACCAGCACTCATAGTTCAGAGATAACATAGACAATCTTCAATATATCTTCCCAGACAATTAACAGTTCTGTCAAATTTTATTAGTCATTTAATTTTTTTTTCATAGATCCTTCATATTCTTCTAACCACTTGAGTCTTGGGGTGGACCTTCAAGTCCAGAATGTTTCAGCAAAAATTCTGTGGAAGATCTAATCCAACTAGGCCTGTGTCATAGACAGACAGAAGGTAAGACTATGACACCATTTTATTTCAGCTTACTTCTAGTACTTCATATTTCTCCATCCTTTGCTGTTCTCAAATTCCATGATCACATTCTTCTCTCATGGTTCACCTTTTCTTGTCATCATACCTCCAAAATTGACACCTTATTGCCTCCAGTATCAACTGCTGATAAAATTCATGTCTTTTTCATGCACTTGATGAATTATCTCTCATACAAGCCACGTGGTAATAGGCTGTTTTTCTGTGCAATTCATTGTGTATTTTCACCCTTGAGCCATTAGCAACCTTCAGCTTACTTTCAACAGAGTCATTTAGAACCTGGCCTCAGGCAACCACCATCACTTGGAAGTTCAGTCACAGAAACAGAAGCAATAAAACACATGTAACTTTTAAAAACTAGCTTTGTTTCTCTCTGCAGTTACCTTCACCCGCCTTTGTCAATTGCCCCCCCCCCCCCCCCCCCCCCCACTATTGGGCAAGGGAAACTTTTGATACTCTGCTCCTTGGAAACAAAAGTATTACCCAAGCCTTCCCTCCTGGAGCTCAAGCATGGGGCAGTGCCAGAGCTGGGGTCAGATGTGGCATTGCTCTTTCAATAACCATCCAGCAAAAACTGAAAATCATTTCTTGCTTTGGTTCCTAAGTAAAAACTTTATTAAGAAAGCCTTTCAATTTATGTTTTGAAGTTGTCAAGAAAGCTATATATATTTAGATTGAGGGTTTTACTTTTAAGTTAGGAGTTTTACTTTAAAGCTTGATTTGTTATTATTAAATGACAAAGTTTAATAATCCATTTGACAGCTAAATGATTAGCACAGTCACTATTTTCAGAAGTATATTAATAATTTTTCATTGCAAAACCTATCTTAGCTGGCCTATAGAAACTTCTATGTGGTGGTATTTTGTTATAACCAAATTGCTGGTCCTGAATTCCCCACCAAGACCACGAGTTGCAATGTAAGTCCTGTCAAAAATGAGCGTGCTTGACACTGACACAAACTGAGGAATTTATAAAGTTTTTTGCTATTCCTTACAAATGATGTGCAGGCTGCAATTTTTCAGTAGTTCAGGCCTTAACTTATATGCAGACAATTTTTGCTCTTCCCAAGAGCACATCCTGGTAAGACGCTGACATTGCAGTCAAACCTCAGTCTCCTCCAATTTCAGTTAAATTTCAGCTTGCATTTTACCCTGAACAGCAAAAAAATTATTGATCAAAAAGACAACTCAGGCACTGAATTGCCTATTCACATTTACATGGAAACACAGAGACTTAGATTTGACAAGTTATGTATGTCACCCCTGCAGTACAACCTGTCTGGATTTTATCATCTTCCCTTGCTTATGGCGCACTGCTGCTTAAAAATGGAAGTTATTTATTTTCAAATAAGCTCACTAGCATTTAACAGGTATTAAGATGTCTGCGTTTCCTATACAATGGAAAGCATTAAACTCCCGAGAATATTAGCATTATTTGCCTCTGTGTGACCCAACTGTATGGAAATACATCTTCAAATGTGAAAACTGACTCCTACGGATGTTCTTACAAATCTCCTACTTTTTTTTGGTGCAGAACCTGTGGATTCAGGTGGGCACAGCAGGAACAGAAACGTAATTTTTAACAGGCTTTGTAATAGATTGCACAGACAGATGGAAATACAACAAACCATTCAAAGAATTGCCACACCTCTTTGCTGCCAGTTTTATAAACTCAAGGGCTGATTTCCACGAGGCAGTTTCCCACACACAAAGCACTGCCTCCCACCCCGTGACTTGATGCACCCTCCATGCAGCTACACCGATTGACCCCAGATGAAGATCTTCCCACCACTGTGACTGCCTGCCAAGGAACAGGAGGGCAATCACAGCCTCGGCAGAGAGAGGCTTGCAGCTCACTGTCAGGCAGCACACAGTGAGAGCCCAGCAGGCTCCCTGAACCTTCTGGGGGACATTTCTGTTTCTCCTCGTGTCTGCTGGGATCTCTGTGACATCTGAGAAAGTTAAGCATGTCCCTTCCATGCACACTTGGAATCTTAGAGTACTGTGTAAAATAAATAATCTTCTAACGGTAGCCTACTTTGTGCCATAATGTTTTGTTCATACAGAAAACAAAGCTAATTTTACAATAAAAGTACCTCTAAAAACCAATAAAACTATTTTACATGGATGAGGGAAGTATCTGTAGAAAAGCTGACTGCATCCAAAGCTCCCTATAAAAGCCACAACAGTGGAAATATGCTTTGGGAAACTAGCTTAGAGTAACTCCACTTTATCTTAATAATCCTGAAGCCATTGTCATGTTTCCATTTTTGTACAAACTTCTTTTTTTCCCCTCAATCCATAAAGCTGTATTTCATTTACTTCACTTACAGGCTACTATAACTGGACTCGACTTCAGTGTCACTTCATTCCAAAAACAACAAGATCCCTCATAAGCCACTCCAGGCTGTTTTCCAGAGTGGAGGAGGCACAGTTGGAGGGGGTGGCGTGGGTGGGTGGGTGTAACACGCTAATTAAAAAACAAATATCAAAAAAACCCCACCCCACCAGCAATCACCCAACACCCTGCTCCAATTCTGGATATTTGCATTGTCTACAGATAAATAATTTTAACTAACAGTGAGTCCTAGGCCTATGCACAATATTAACACTACATAGCTGATAAAGAAGACACAGTTTAGGACAAGGATTTTTGATTTCCATCGGATTTACTATGTAATCAGTTGATCTAATTCCACCAAAAAACCTCTTTAAACACCAGTTAAAAAACCACCAGATTAGACAGATTAGCTACGAGACGGTTGAGCACCAGCCAACCTGCTATATAACTCTGCTGCTTTTTATAAACAGTTTTTTGATTCTGGCTTTGTGACCACCTCTTTCTGTTTTCTGAAACAGATGTAAACATAAAACTCCCAACTGGTAAGAGAACGAAAGTCCCAGGATTTTTAAAAAAATTAAACAAGGTTTTAGCAACATTTTTGATCCATTACAGAACAAATAGGCAGCTCAATGGGGAAGCTAAAGACATGATCAATGTATTTCAGCCTAGCATGTTAATGGGAAACAATAATGAATATGTATTTGTAACATGACATACATTTAAAATGTTCAGCCAAAATAAGAGCTCAATAACTGCAAGGCCCTTTTCAGGCCTGCCTGAACAGCCAGGTGATGCTCTAGGAACAGGGATAAGACGCTTTTCTCAACAAGAAAGAAATCAGGAATAAAGTTCACAGCAAAACACAGCAAGCAAAAATGAGAAACACCAAACCTCCTACCAAAATTACATTCAAGTAAAAGATATTTAAATTCAATCCCTAGAAGGACAAAGATTTTGGCTCACTCATATTTACTTTGTACAGAGGGAGTTTTTTTATGTAAAAATGCTCTAACTTTTGACATTCTAAAACAGTGCCCTCACTGGAAGGAAAGAATCATCAAATTTCCATTTTGCCAGAAATCTCTATTCATATTGGAACACAAAGAGATAAGACAGATTCTCGTAATGATGCTTGGAAATAATCTGCCCTGAATTTCAATGTATTATTACATTTTCGAGTATACTTTGCATTTAATTACTTGCTTCACCAGCAGTTGCTCATTACACATAAATCACATCAATCTAATCACTCTAAGCATTTGTAAATTGTTGGTCTCTAACAATATAGAAGTTAATGCATTTTAAGGTCACTGTAAGTGTTCTTTACAATCTATAGTACACATTAATGTATAGTAATGTACTATTCATCTTCAACCAGACTAGGACAAAGTCCCAATCTTCATTGGATTGAATGAAGAAAGCCATCCATAGAATGTGTTTTCTATGTATTAAAACACAATTCTAAGCATTTTAAGTTGTCTGGATTCACAATACAGTGTTATGCAGCAAGAACTGGAGTCAGCAAGAAGTTTCTACCCTCCCATCATCCTCTCATGTATGTCAGCATTTATGTTGCTAAATCTAACTCACCTACAAAACCAATGAATGCCAGCACTAGTTTAAGGTGTTTCTGAGTTATCGAGAACCTACCCAGATGAATGATGGAAACTTTCACTCCCGTATTTTAAATCCAGTACCCAGGTACAACAGGCACCCCAAATAAAACCACCACCAACTTGTGACATCTGAAATACTACACTAACTGGCACAGGAAGCATAAATGTTATTAAAACTGGACAGAAAGGTCTTCCTAAGATTAGAAGGGGAGATAGCAAGGAACACTGGGAATTCATGGTCCTTCCCATACACCACCTTCAGGTCTGAACAAAAATTACTCAGAGCTATTTGTGCCTTTTTCTCTCCACATCAACACATGAATGAAGATGTGGAAGTATGGTAGTTTTCTTTCCCATCCCGTATGCAGGCATAGTTAAGTTCCTCACAGAAAACTACATGACATAACTTCTAACATTATCAGACACAAATTAATAACAGTTACCAGATTTTAATACTAAGAAAGTGCATTTCTTCAAAATTTGCTTGCAAAGTTTAAGTCTGAAATAAATAACTCTGCGTTCTGTGTCATGGCTATGCTGCACACACACAGGTGTGAGCTGCAGTCACAGCCCTGCAAACCCCACTACCTGGGTTCCAACTGGACACTGACCCCAGGCTTGGCATCTCTGGCAGGATCTCAGCAGAGCTATTTCAGCCCTGTTTCCTTTTCTTAAATAAAGCAAGTGCCTGAGAAACACGCTGCCTCTGAACACATAAAAATATAGACGCTACCTCAGAAAGCCTTAAAAAGAAGGGAAGTGGAGAGTAATAGTTGCAAAAAACAGGTTCATTTTTTATTTAGGAAGTCTGCTGCTGCACTTCAGTCTTTGCTAAGCTTGCTGACCCACTGAGTGCTTGGTACTCCACCACGGTTTTAGCAGGACTTGCAGGCCAGGAATGGGAAGTCATAATTGCCTTCCCAATTACTGGTTGCACAGAAAGTGCATTTTAAATGAACTAAACCAATTATCACATATTTTTTTTCTCACAAGGACCTACGAGCCTGGCCCTGCAAGTGGGAAGGAAGGGTTCCTGACAGGAAAAAAGGTTCCCCTCATCTCTCCTGCAGTGAAAGTGGTGTAAGCAAAACCCAGTGGCACCAGGGCAACCTGTGGCCACACAGAGAATAGATGAGGGCCTGCAAATGTGTGCCCTGGACTGGCCAAGGAGCACAGAAGTAGAAGAGAGGAGGATACACTTGGGTCTCGCTGGTCACCTCTGGGGAAGCTTAAAAAAAACCCTGGAACTGGAGACAAAACCAAGCATGCTAATGTGGGGTAGCAGGTAAGATCAAATAAACCTTTTTTGTTCTTATTTCTATTGCATTACTAGATGTACTTACAAGCTGCACGTAGTGAGCAACATCAAACCAAGTGTTCTTGCTACACTGGCCTCATGTCAGGGCATATCTATAAATATCTATTTCCTATGAAATGGTGATTTTGTCCTACTTGTAACAGATGCAAAAAGGGTCCCAGAATACAGTGGTAAAGTATCTACTGTCTTTACTGCTCCTAATTTTGATTGTCTAGATTAAAAAGTTGTACACAACAGCTTATGCAGCTTAATACAGCCTTGTGTATGCACTATCTCACTGATATTTCAATATGGCCTTTACTACCTGAATTTCATGTGCAAATAAAATATCTTTTAACTATTTCAAGACCATCGCTGCAGATGTACAAGACACTCTACTTGTTTCTCTCTTCATCTGCTGGTGGTCTGGGATGAGTAAGGATGACAGCAGCACAAAGAAGTACTACCACTTCTATAATCTCATTCAGGATCAAGCAAGAGCCCACAAATCAAACTACAGAGGCGGTGGGGAACTCCCCACACTTAGCAGAAGGTTTTGGAAAGGCTGCCTCACTGCTCCTCAGTAAAAAAAACCTTGATTGGTTCATCTGCATTTGAAAGCCCTCCTCCTCTTGACTGGATAGAGATACATAACAGGATGTTTTTAGTGAAAATAAAAATAAGTTGGCTTTATTTTCAAGATCTCTTGCAAGTAAGGTAGAGAGGTGTGAGACTTCTGAGGGAAGTATTGTCTGACTTCGAAAGCAGCCAGCTGAGATACTGCAGATCTTAGATCAATCATTTAAAAGGGTATGGAAATGTAATCAATTTGCCTTTACATCCTGGGATTTTGCTCTTTTTAATTTTTTTTTGTTTAAATTATGGCATTTCAGGGAAATTAAACCAAGGTAGTTCACAGATGTATGCAACTGTTTTTACTTCTGAATAAAATGGGTGCTGTAAATGAAAAGGCCAATGCTGACCCTTGATGCCTGGAGGAGATATTACAAGATAAGAATTAAGTACAAGTCCTTATCTCCTCTAACACATCTTGAGCCTGGAAGTAGAAATCGTGATCCCTCAGCGATCCCTTAGGGAGTACAACAAGCAAGAAGCAAGTAGAAGATTCTCCCAAGACCGGGTTCAGCTCAAGACAAAAACATAGCAGTTTCTTCGGTTCAGATTAGGAGAGGTGCCAAAAAAAAGGAGTTTATTTTTGAGTCAGACTATAAAATGAATACTATCACAGTGTTACAATTCATTACCCCTGGAAGTAACAGAATAACATCAGTAAAAACTTGCAGAGGCCAAATGTGACCTTCTCCAGCTGCTCCAGAAAACAGCCCTCTATCAAACCACTACAGGGATGCAATATCTAATCGGAGAAAAGCCTTCACAAAGAACCTGAAGGACCATCAGGCCCAAAGTTAAGCCCAGTCCAGCTGCCACATGACTTCTGTAAAGGATGAAGGCTTGTTCCATTTCTAACCTTCCCCTTCCTCCACATGCCTGTTCTAGCTGTGAGATCCCTTCTTTTCCTCTGCACTACCAAGATACTTGGCAAGCCCTTCCTTGATCCACCATAATTGAAGGACACCACAGAGTATACACTCTGCTGTGTTTTCCACTGTTTCAGTAGCCCACAAAGGCACACCATGAATTCTGGCAGAGGCACAAGGCTGTCTGTGAGTAACTGGGAGCTGGAGGAAGGACAGGACAGAGAGGGGAATACTTTACCCTTTTTGGAAATGATGAAACATTAAAATCCAAAAACTCATTCAGCCCAGGCACAAAGCGTTCTATGCTACTCACGCTGCTGCTCCAGCAGATGGACCTACCAGCATGGAAAAAGAAACACCTACAAGACCAACCACTTCTCTCCTGCTCTGAAAAAGTAAGGACAATTGTCTGAAACAATTGCATGATGAAGCAAAGTATCACTGTAAATCCTTAGCAACCACCAATTCCCCCTGACTCATTGCACTGCTTTTCTCGCACAGCTCTGTAAACCAGATGTGACTGGTTTTCCATGGCCTTATGGATCACCACTGACCTAGACCTAAAGGCAGCAAGGACTGCATCACAGTGTTCTCTTTAAAGTATTTTAAAGTAAAAAAATCAGATATTTTTACTCTGGAAGTACTCTCGTTTGTCATCACTACATTACAGAAATAAAACTGTTGGGAAATACGAGGTAAAAAAGCACTTTGGAGAGATTTTTTTTTTTTTTACACCATTTCAAAGGGATATGCATATATACATAGAAGATCAGGCTGGCTGCCAGCTTTACAAAGTCCGGTTTATAGAAGGTGTCCAATTTGCTCTCTGTGTCAGTATGTCAGTAAGATGTAGGCATCAGCCACCTTATCCGCTGAAGCAGAAAATAAAATTTAAGTAACCATCCAAACCTGACCGCTTGTTTTAACAGCACTGCCCATCTGAAGTTCAAATAATTTTTTATCCACCATGTAAAAAAATACATGAAAGATGGTAAAACACTGAGCTACATAATTTCACACTTCGGTATCTGATCACTGATGCATTTTACCTTCCCTCTGATTCTGTGTTTGGTGATCATAACAGTCTTTTACAATTATTAGGACCACTGTGAAAAGGTTTTAGGGTACTAGTAGATTCAGACTTGTGTTCAAGTAATTCAGCTGAAATCCAAATCTGCTTAAACTAGCAGGACTTTCCCATCAACTTCAGCTGGGTTAGGATTTCATGGAAATCAGACTCTCTATGTTTTGCAAAAATACAAAAAGATCTGTACTTCTATCCAAAGCTCAAGCAACAGAAGTTGTTCAGTTTCCTGTCTTCATTAGTTTTGTTTTCAAACAACAAATACCACCCACACATGTACTTTTTAATACAATAAGACAAATGTCACGGCAATAATCATTTGAGATTGGAAAGTTTGGCAAGGTGCCAGAGCAGCGAAAGTGATCCCATCACAGATTGTTCAGCAGCAGCAGTGGTAACATTAAATTCCTACATGATCTGCTCAGCAACATGCAACAGTGAAAAACATGAACACAAGTTCATGAAATTAAAGCTGATTCTCAGAGGAGACAATGAATGTTCTTTTCATTCACCTTATATTTCCTGTTCAATTTTTGTAAATAAACGAAAACACTTAAAGAGTTTCTCTTTTAGCCTATTGTCTTTCTGTAGTCTTTGGGCTGGCCTTAAGCTGCAGTATTAGTCAAGCTACTCACTATTTTTAGAAATAAGCAATTCAATAAATCACTTGAAAGTATTATAAAGCCAATAGGGACTCTTATTCTGAGGGAATAATAAAAAAAAAAAAGCATCACTGCTGAAACCACAGCAGTATTTACAGAGCAGACACCAGCAAGGACCAGCATGCTCCTGGCTGGCCGAGCAGCCAAGCTCTCATCTTTGAGGCACCAATTTGTTCCACAGTTTAGTAAGAGCTCTCTGGTGTTCTTTTAATACTGGAATTTCTAATCCAGCAGCTGAGAAAACAGAGTAGGACTTGAGGGTTCAAAGCTGATTTACAGGATTCTTAGACTTCTCTGTAACCTTGGGTCTGAAGAAAGCTTGGAAAAGCACAGGATCAAGAAAGGCACAGATGGTCTGTGCATCTGCACTTGTCACAGGACACATTACAAATGTTAATTACCAGCCCATGAAAAGCACTTTCCCAATACTTAGTTTTCAGACGAAAAAAAAAAGTCACTTCTGCTTCCAAGGAAGACCCAGGGAAGCTACAGGCTGGTTGGTCAGGCTCACGTTGATCCCTGGGAAGGGATCACAAGAGAGGGAGGAGTGGGTGATACACCCAACAGTCATGCTGGTACCCAAAGAAACCTTGAGAGGTTAGAGAAATGAGCCAACAGGAACCTCAAGAAATCCAATCAGGGGAAATGAGAAGTCCTGGACATGGGGAAGGACAATCCCAGGGAGTAGTTTGTATTGGAAGCCACCAAGCTGGAAAACAGCTTTGTAGAAAAGGCCCTGGGTTCCCTGTCGACACCAAGCTGAACGCGAGCCAACAATGAGCTCTTGTAGCAAAAAGCTGAACCACGTCCTGGGCTGCATTACACAAAGTATTGACAGCAGGTGCAGGGAGGTGACCCTGCCTCCTCTACTGAGGGACTGGAGAGGCCACACCTGGAATGACTGGCTCAGTTCTAGGATCCCAAATACAGGAAAGACATGGGCATACCAGAGAAAGTGCAGCAAAAGGCCACCAGAATGATTTCAACATGGAGAAGAGAAGGCTGTGGAGAAACATATTTACAGACTTCTATTACATCAAAGGGACTGATAAAAAGGATGGAGAGTGACATTTTATATGGGCAGATAGTGACAGGACAAGGAATGACGGTTTTAAAAGGAAAAGAGGGCATGTTTAGAGTAGCTGTTAGGAAGAAACTCTTTACACAGAGGGTGGTGAAGCACTGGAACAGATGCCCAGAGAAGTGGTGGATACCCCTGAAGTGTTCAAGGCCAGGTTGGATGGAGCTCTGAGCAAACTGGTCTGGTCAGCGAGCGACATCCCTGCTGATTGCAAGAGGCTTGAAACAAAATGATCTTTAAGGTGCATTCCATTCCAAACTGTTCTGTGATTAAGAGACTGGATAATCTCTCCTATGAGGAGTGCTGGGACTGCTTAGCCAGGAGAAGAGAGGGCTTAGGGGAATCTTAAAAATTTGTAGAAACACCTGAATAGAGGGAACACAGAGCCAGGCTCTTCTCAGTGATGTCCACTGCCAGGACCAGAGGCAATGGTCACACACTGAAACACAGGAGGTTCCCTCTGAACATCAGGAAACACTTCATTATGAAGGTGACCCACCACCGGCACAGGCTGCCCAAAGAGGCTGTGGAGTCTCCTTCCTTGTAGATATTCAAAACCCATCTGGGCATGCATGACCCTGCTGCAGCCAGGGGGCTGGGCCAGGTGATCTCCCAGGGTTCCTTCCCAACCCAAACACTGTGAGACAAAGGTGGAGCAGCACATCTCTACCAGCAGTATGTACTGAATACATGAAGGCTGTCAAGTGATCATTCTCAACTGACCTCATTCTAGACTGAAAATAACCCAGGAAATAAAGATCAGAACTGTTAGTGGCTTCACCTTTATTCTTACATAGTTAAAATTTTCTAATACAATTCCTTTTAGCGGCGAAGTGGTTATGTTTGGTCTGTGTCCAAACAACTGTGACAATAACAAAATTACATGAAAAAATCCTCAGCAAATCAATCCCATTCATTCTTTATTAGGGGAGAGTGGAGGAAAAAATACTGTCTTACTTTCTCACTACCCTGAGCTCTGCCTCCAGTAATCCATATTATGTATAAACTTCTAAAATTTTTCATAAGGAAGAAAATAAAAAACATCTCAAGTCTAGTCATGAATTTTCCACACCAACTTCACTAGGCAGGTTTTCACTCAAAAACAATAAGAAACTGAGTGAAGTTTGAAATTTAAAAATTAATTAACTTTATCTACTTAAAAAAATATAACTAAGCTGCTGGTGTTTATCTGCCTCTCTCATCTCACCCTTCAGTTGTTCCTCACAGTCCATCAGTGTCCATACATACTCTTCCCAGAAGTGGAGACCAGGAACATTCATGTTTTGAGTTTGTACACAGCCTAGCCTAACAGGCTACAAGCTCAGGACATGAGTTCTGGTGTTCTACAAACTAGCAGTATTTATAAAAATAACATTATCATTATTAGTCTGAAAGGGAACTTTATTTTCCTCTTGCAAGGTGTCTCTTCCACTAAGCAAATCTTAGTGGTATTTGAAGCTTGCATTTTTGCAAATTCCCTCTTAAAATACATTTTCACACACATATGAAAGCTAAACTAAATAACACTTTGCTAATCAAGCAAGAAAACCCACTTTTTCGTCCACAATGAGTACACAGTCCATTCAAACAGCAAAGCTGAAAGTCTGATTTAAAGGACAGCAATGAACTCACACCTGGCATTAGAAAGAAGCAAAAGAGCAGAATGTGAATTCTACATAGCTGAATTACACATAAGGAACAGGCAACTGATTTCTTCCACACATGCTCTAAAGATTCTTCTGTCTACATCCTATATGTCACACAGATGTCATTATCTTTAAAAAACAAACAAAAAAAAGAGGTGAAAAAATCAACCCAAAACATAACAAATCACAAAAATTGTGTCCAAATCCATAATTTTTTATTAACTCCCTCCAACATCTGCCATCCCCACTCTGAAACCTCTGAAACAGACTTATACATGCTCCTTACTTTGTCCCTATTCTAAATTTCACTCCACAGGGTAGGTAAAACTGAGTCCAATGTTGAAGTGTAAGTATGAAGTTAAAGTCTTGCTTACACTGCTCGTGCTTTTGTATTCCTCTATCATCACTGCACAGCTCTCTGGGCCTTTAGTTTTCAGACTCTTCATCTGATCATTTTTCATCATTTTTGGAGCAATGTATTGGCAGGATCAAATCCAGTTGTGGGAAATTCATCCTTCTGAACTACGAAGTGGTGCTCACAAACAAGCCAGTGTCTGGAATAGATAGTTCCATGGGTGAGGAACAGCTGCAGCACCCATAGTCAGCTGGATTAGGAATGTTCTGCGTACATACTCTTAGCCTGGGGACAGAAATTGGGCTGGAGATAAACTGGCAGCTCATATGGGCTGAACAGAAGCACTAACCCCTTTACTATTCCTAACAGTAGAGAAAACATTGCAACCTGCTGGCATGTTGTCACAAGCCCATGTTCACTACTAGCCCACATTCTCAATCATAGCACTCTAATGGTTTACAGACACATTAGCATAGCTCTGCTGCTTGCAGTGGGATTTTCTTTTAAGTATCTGGTAAAGTCAGCATCAGAGTCTGCTGATGGGCCCTACTTCAAAACTCCTTTCCATATCATCAAACCCAGCAGTTTCCACAGACTGCATTAACCCCAGCATGGTACTAACGTGGCTGTTTCTGATATCTGAACTAGGCTGCATACAAAAGATGAATCAAACAGGACTGTAAATTAACCTGCGCTTCAAGACAAAATACTAGTAATTGCACTATTTATGCTTCTTCATCTTATTTCAAATGGCTGAAAATCCAAATGCAGCCAAAGCAAATACAGACTGCACAAAAAGAGTTTCACATGCAAAATGACTCTGCATAATCAGCACCTTGGTGTTATTCATTTCTATACAGAGATTAATGAACTAGTTCTGATAAAGTAGAAAACACAGCACTTCTCAACAAGGCTTTACAGGCTCTCCAAGACTCTCTGGCTATTCTGCCATCACCTACCAGCCACACACAGCACACTCGTGCCTCTTCCAAAATGGTAGCCCAGCAGGGGAGAAAAAGCAACAATGTTCTCCAGTGTTCTCCTCTTGGACATCTATACAGCTACAGCAACATAAAGACACAATTTTTGTATCTTCCCCATGACCATCAGTCTCTCTTTTTTGTCATATATGCTCTCTCTTTTCACAGCTTCAGAACCCAGACAAATACTATTTATCTTTATAAAGTACTTCTTCCTCTCTATCCCCATGCTTTAGAGCAAGGGTCAAAACCATACTACCAAAGGCACAGCCTTTGGAAGTGGACTTCTTTCTGGAGCAGAGAATATGGCTGTAAGACCTAACAGTGCCAGTACTTTGCTGATCTTGACTAGTGGACTAAATTCTCAGGCATCTTTTAACAATATTAATTCCACTGCTGACCCTGTGGTGCTTTCATCCATGAATCGCAGGCAGTCCACAGAAGTGACTTTGTCACAAGGCCCAGAAACCTCTAGCTTTAAAATGCCATTTCACCCAAGGGCACAGACATCAAATGTACATATGAATACACACCAGAACACCGTGTGATGCTTTTTAATTGCATTATCCAGATAGCATACACTGCAAAACCAGCACCCAGATCACTTTGCTTTCAAGTCCAATTAAATTCTGAAGCTCTTCAGGATGACTCTTATAAAATGTTCTTATAAAGAGCATTGATCACTGCAACAATTTATGCCATCTCTCAGGAGTGGAAACCCCTTCAATACACTTTGTCCTCAGACCTCAATTCAGCAGCCCAGGTCTGACAGTCAAAAGCTGCTGACCCCATGCCACTTCTCCATTTGGAAGGAATTCCAGTTGACAAATCACGATCAGATCGTGCCAGTCCTATTACCCTCCCAGTGTTTTGCAGCTGGACCTCAGTATTTGTTTTATGCCTGCTTCTCTTATTAATACACACACTCACTTGGAAAACCCACCTTCCCACACACTCAGGGCCACGTAGCCAGAGCTACTTTTGGGAAGCACCTTTGCAGTTCGGTCACTTCAGATTTAAAAGCACTCAGAAACACAATGCCAAAGGCAGAGAAGTTTAATCTGTTGCTTTAAAATTACTTGGAAGAATCCTCCCATTAAGCTTTGAGAACTCCCACACTAACAATCTCTAAAGAAATACATAGAAATCAAAGATAATTTATTTACTATGTTAAATTTTAAGCCTTCATAGTTTATAGTACTTGAAAGTATAAACAGAGAAAGCAGAAACTGAGCAGGTAATGACAGTTAGAAATATTCCTCCAAAGAGGGTAAATATGTGCACCTGGTTATCAACAGTGAATTGACAGTTTATTACGTTCACTAAAAGTAGCCTAACAGGCATTACTACACTCGTGTCATCCACGAGGTAGGTTTACTATTCAAGGAAGTAAATACATGCAAGCACAATATTTTTGTATGTACATATACTCCTGAGTGTAAGGCAGAAATACCAGAACCTCTACCTGTCCTACTACTTGAAAGCATGTTGCAGGTTGACAAAGAGGACAGTACACTCCCATTATATGCAGATTATACCTATGTAATCCAGTTATATTTCAGTTTATTGTGCTCCACTTGAGAGTTTCACTCTTTTTCCTATTAGGTTCACACAGGAAGTTCCTCTAAGCCTCCTCTACCACTTAAGATTTTCAGTACTAAGGGGAGAATAATGGGACCAGAAGCCCATTATGGTGCTCTTCATCCTAAGGCTACCACTCAAGTGTCAAGCACTGGTTCTGTAGCAACAAAGTTGTTCCAGCCTGTCAGGCCTCAGTAGCACGGATGGTCTGACCCAGACACCATAACCACAACTCAAGGCATTTGACAGACTCAGTGAAGAGCTACAGTCCAATGACCCAACTGTGTCAGACTGATTCTCTCAGTGCTGTAACAAAATTGGTCTGAAGCAATATGGGGATAACTTGCATTTCTGCTGCTATTTTCCTTTGTGTGTTGCTTGTTTTGGATTTGTTTCCTTTTTTTCCCTCCCCATCTGTGGATTCAGGACAGACCCCAATGGTAATACAGCCCCCCTAATCATCCAACCCTGAACTCTTATTAAGTAAGAATTATTACCTAGATTAAAAAAAATAACAAATCAATTCAAATGGGTGCCCTTTAAACTTTCATATACATTTATTTTCCATAAACACGGCAGATGTATCACACGAATCCTCTACAGTACTATACATAAACTTAATCCTACCACCCTGGTTATCCCAAGAGAAAAATAATTACAGAAAACGCTTCATAATAAAATCATTAAGCCTAAATCTGCGGGATCCCAGCCAGTGGGTGTGTTCCTCAGGTTGTTCCAAACCGCACCGATTTCAGCGCGCTGCCCGCGCACGCTTCGATGGGATTTGAACCGGGCCTCTGCACAAAACGCCTGCATTCCTAAACTTTCCGCAGGTCGCCCACCCAGGCCTCCTGTCCACGGCCACCCGCGCTCGCAGGAGCCCTGCCCGGCCCCGGCAGCTCGCACGCCCCGCAGGCAGAGCTCTCCGAGCACCTCTGCGCACACGGCCGGGCTGAACATCCTCACAGCCCCGCCAGCCGCACGCTTCACCCCGCCGAGTCTCCG
>JAHLSL010000021.1:10934435-11018383 GCA_025920805.1 Petroica traversi | reverse complement strand
AGGGCAGGCCCGAGGGTCGCGCCCCCGGCCGGGAAGGAGGGAACGAGGGCCGTGGGCGGACGGCTGTGTGTCCCTGCGCGTTTCCTACGCGGGCGCTGAGCAGCTCCTCCCCTGTGCCCCTCTCTGTTGGCCCCGCGCGGTTCGGGCTCTGCAGTGATCGGTGCCACAGCGGGTTATAAATAAACACCGTAAAGCCCCCGCTGCTTACGCGTCGGAGGGTTGTGTAATACTTTCGGCTTCCTTAAAAAAATACCCAAATAAAGCCATTGTAATCCTCCTCTGAGGAAAAAAAAAAAAAAAGAGTTTAGAAACTTCGGTACAAGAGCTTAGAAATCGGCAAATGTGTAAAATGACCCAGACTTGGATCTGTCGCACCTCGTGATTGTTGAGCTAAAATTGATGACCAGGACCCTCTGACGTGAATGCGGCCCGGACAGCTCGTACTGGAGCAGTTACCTGCTTTACAGGCACAATACGAGTGCAAGCGTGTACTACTAAACACGTAGGGGGGATTTGGGTACAATTCACATAATGTAAAATGCAGTCAAGGTCGCAGCCAATGGCTGTGGCAAGTTCAATTCAACTGCAGCAACCGCCCTGGGAAACAGGAAAAGGTCTTAAGTTCTATGTACTAAATCTCACTCATTTCTCTTCCGGGAGATTAGGGCTTTGGTTTTGTTTTCAGAAGGAAGATGTAGTAAAACAAAAACTGAGTTCTGAAGTGGCGGTGTTTTAAGCATTTTTTTGTGATTATCTTTTCAACTGTAATGTTTTGGCTTGAATTTCTAAGTATTTAAAATTAATTTTATGGTTTCTAAATGGTTGGGCTTTGTTTAGAATTACTTCAGCTGCTCTGTTCTCCCGGCTTCCTTTGGTAGAGGTGTGTTGTATTTTAATCTATGATTTGTGTAAGCAAAAAGAAAACCTTGCGGGTACTAACTTGTTACTAAATACAAAGGGTTCAAGTGTTTACAGAACAAATTTATTTGTGTATAACTTCTTTTTTAATTTCAATGAACCGTCAAGTCAGACTTTATTGTGGGAGGAATGGAGCAGCAGGGAGGAGCAGAGTAGAGGGAGAAGCCAGCATGAGTCTTTCTGGAGGCTTTTTGTCCTATTGGTATTAAAGTAATTGGCCAAAAGGTGCTAACACAATGCACAAGTTTGGTGTAGATGGCAAGATAAAGAGTTTCCCTTGAGCTGGAGCTTAATGAAGCATCTAGTGCCTTGTCTGAATTAGTAATTTGGAACATATTACTTGGATAAACACAGTCTCGAAGTGGAAAACAAAGGCAGAGTGAAGCAGCTCAGGGAAGCAGAACGTAGAAAAGAAGGAGCAGGAGTGGCAGAGGATGGTTCTAGTCACGGACAAAGGACAGCAGATGAAGAGTGGAGGGGCAGGGGGATCAAGAAGTAGGAATGGGAAGCTAGTCCCAAGGCAGTGAATAATAACAAAGATGTGTATGAAGCCAAGAATTTTGTTTCTAATACTTGTTTCTCACAGTTTCTCCTTCAAACACAACTCTTCTTCATGGACAGCTTACTGGGACAGAGGAGAAGAGGACTAGACACCCTTGTGAAAGAGTCTCGGGATAATTACTCATGACATAGGTAAGTGTACTGAAGGTACCTGGTACAGCTGTTGTTAAAAGTTTGGATGGTTTTCCTTTTGTGTCTCTCTTGTGGTCACATTGCTCTTTGTGCTGCTCAGTTCAGCTGTCTGCAAAACCCAGACTTAGAAGACTTGGGACCAAGATTACCATTTTCCTCAGTTCTTACAAATAACGGCACTGATTTTGGAGGAGAATTAACCTCTTCTGCTGCAGAGCATTAGGTGAACTGCCTGCTACGTGAATTATTATTTTGAGTGTTTTAATTTTAATAACTGAAGTGTGTAGCATAGTTCTTTCAAGAGGGAGATTAGTTAACTGACACCACCTAACCTTGCTAGTTATCTACAAGTAGATTACAGAGAATGATACTCCTCTGCACATGCATTTTGCAAATGTTCTCCTTGGTAGTACCCTTTATTTTGCAAATTGCAGACATTGAGATGAAGGGTCTATAATTTTCTAGCTTGCCTTTCTCTTGGAACACTGGTGCTGCGCTGGCACGCATCCACTTTGCTGTGACTTCATTTGAATACAGCAAATTCTTTATTATGATGAACAAAGCATTGCTCTCTGGTCTGCTTTAAATCTCAGTCTGCTCATGGAGATTAGTGGGTTTTGAGCAATGCCAAGTCACTAAATATCTCCGCTTCACTGATCTCAAAGACATTTGTGACAATGGATTTAGTAGTCATTTTCATGCATGTTCTTGCCTTTGAATTGATAATACCTTAGTACTTCTGCTTCCCATTGCTATTTGATTCTCCATTCCATTCAAAAGGGTTTAAATTCAGAACTTCTCTTTACTCATATATTGTTGCTTTGAGATACATAAACACATTTGTTTGTGGTTTAAATCCTTGAATACAACTCTCCTTCACCTCTTTGCTTTTATTTGCAATTTGGGGTTTACTGTAATTTGTGTTATTAAGAAATACCTCGTGGCTAAACAATGTCTTATATTGATGATTATCATATTTCTTCTGTCAATGTATGGAACAAAGCCTTGTATAATAAAGCAGGACCCTGAAATGACAAATTCTGAATTTTCTCAAAGACTGGTGGTCAGGCTTTTTCTCTTTCCTGAAAATTTCTTAAGACAAGGAGTATTACTTTATCTTGATGTACGAGACAGAACATGATAAACCCTTAAAAAACACTGAGTTAAATTTTCCAGAAGTGGACAGATTCCAAAAGCCTCGTGTTGCTGCCAGGTCAAGCTGTAGACTTCTCTTTAAGTTGTTCCAGGAGAACAGCAATTAATCTCCAAAGCTGAGTTTGATTTCAGAAAATGGATGAGCACAGAGAATTCCTTATTAAACGGAAGAAATTTACTAAGCTGACTTCCTCAAAGGAGTAAAAGCAAAAGTGTTGAAAGCTCAGTTTACAGAAAATTCAGAACCACCTACACAGGCATAAAATAGGTAGGAGAAGTATTAAGAAAGGCTGAAGAAACCCCAAATAGACTTTGGTGGTAGTTTCTGTACAATGAAGTTGCTCCTAGTTCAGGATTTGGCTGTTGTACTCTCAATCCGTGCTCCTAGTTCAGGATTTGGCTGTTGTACTCTCAATCCGTGCACACCAAAGAATAAAATTTATTCACAGTATTTCAGAAACTTTTTCTGTGTGAATCTTTGAAGAGTTGCTACTCAGTATTTTTACCTGCATTCCAAAGGCCTGTACTGTCCTCTGAGTAGAAATTCACACTGATGAATCCAGCAGATCAGCCAGGGCCTTTTCTTCTGTACATAACACTCTCTGGCATCAGCAACATGAAACCAAACTGGGTGGCACAAAAACCTTTCAAGAAAGCTGTGTCAGTGCTGTGCTACACTCACAGCTTTAAGCCACAAAGATTGTGTTGAAGGGGAGCAGCCTGCCTGAAAGAATTGCTGTCACTTCTCTTGCTTCAAATGCTGGATCAGCCTGAGCGGTGAGCCACGGATCACTTCCAACTCATGATGTTGGTCAGGAAAGATACCTGGCCTCAGGCTATTAAATCTAGGGCAGGGTTTCACTAAAGGTGGTGTCCAAACTGCTACCCAGCAATGTGAGGTCACCCTGCATCATGTGCCCAGGAATGAAGTAAATCTTGCTTGGTGGGATTTGTATCATTATAAAGTGTTAAAAAACTGGCTCTTGATTTTGTACTCAGACATTTTGCTGCAGTGTGACTCAGGTCTTTTCTTCTCAGGTAGCCACCTCCACCTCTTCTTACCAGACCCAGGCCTTCCACATACCTATTTTCAGCTCCGCAGATATCCTATCACCTTTACAGATTTACATAGATTCCAGCACAAATGTAGTTAAAACATCGTCTAGCTGTCAGGATTTCCAGTCCAGGTAAAAAAACAACAGACCTCTAATTCCTGAGTTCTAATCATGTTCCAGCCACCCTGATTCCGGTGTTCTGACCTGGCCTGAAGATGCCAGAAATGGAAAGAGATATTTCTGTTTTGTTGTATTTCTTCCCTCAAAGCATAATTATAAGCCACAAGTTTTGCACGTAGACATGTACCAACAAGCACTAGGCCTGTAGAAATTTTTCCATTGATCAAACTTGAATTGCATTCACAGTTACAGCCAGGGAAGCAGCTTCCAGTGCGTGCACAGAACTTTGTTTGATAATGAAGAATTTTAAAACCTGCCCATGAAGCTTTGTAGTACTAGATGAAGCCAGAAAGATTGTTACTATATCTGCCCAAAATTTCCATTGCTGAAAAGAGCAAGATGATTGAATAAAAGGCAAGATTTTCCAGTTTGCCTGTCAGCAATTATGAGGAACAAGAGATAATGAGGAGGAAACTAATGGCATTAATTTCAGACCAGAGTGGAAAAAACCCAAAACAGTGCATGGTTCATCACAGGGCTAATACTCTATAATGATTGATGATCTTGTAATCAGAGCCCACATAGAGAGAAACAGGCTGTAAATTAAATGGTGTATTTCACAAATGATTTGGAATTGTAATGCGATGATCAAGAATTTGCAGAGAAAGACTATATGCCTCTTTATAACAAGCTTCTAACAGAAATAATTAAGGTTCTGACAATGTATTTGTTTGAATGAAGGATTGAGTTTGACAATAAAAAATAGCCTGTAATCTGTGTGTCACATGCAGCTTTCTACTGACATAGAGCCTCATGGTCTAGTGCACCAGCATTCACAGCAAATTAGTCTCAGTTTTACTGTATTCCTTAACCACACCAAGTGGTACCTAGAGAAATAAAGTTGTTTTACCATGCCACTGCTAATTGAATAGCTCTTACAACTCTAGAATCATAGAATGGTTCAGTGATAGACTTAAAATAAGTTTTAAAATATGTCTCACTATGGCTTGACCTTTCTTTTTTAGATTTAATAGTAAAGAAAAAGGAGGAGGAGAAGGAGGAGGAATCCATTTCTCTTTTGGTTTTGAAATCCCCAGTTTGGCAGGCCATCGGCTTCCTCAGGAAATTCACTGCAATTCCTTCCTGGAAAGCTTCCTCCTCTCTAGAAGCAAAGCACCACTCTTAGCTTTCCACAGAAGATGGCAAGTTTATATTGAAAGTAAATTACAGTGTTCATTTGGGGAGATGAGTCGAATTCTGGTTAGGAAACTGGACTAACATGAGCAAACAAGTCCAAGTAAATTTGAAGTAAACAAAACAACTCTTTTTTTGGTCAAACTCGTCTGTATCCAGCACATGGGCAGATCAGCCATGCAACACACACAATGCCTCTGACACCTCTAGGAAGCACAGGATCTGTTGCAGCATTTCAGAAAATGTGAGTTATCTGTAATGTTTTGCATATATCTTGCCTGTATTTTTTTTTTCAATATTATTTTGTGCAAAGTTTTTATCTTGAGTCTCCCTTGTCTTATGCATATACGCTTGCATGCACTTGCCAGATTGTCTGATGTATGTGTGATGGATTACATGGCTGGGGGGATGCTGGGCTGTAGCCACCTAACAAGCCTTCTGTGAGGGTACTGACAATAAGAGGACTCTACGTTACTTCACTTTTTGGTTGTTTGTCCACAGTAGCCACATCACAGTGAGATGTTATATTGCTTAACCCACTCACACAAAAGTTTAATAAGAATCAAAAAACTGTTGGTTTTGTTCTGTGACCATATGGCCTTCCCAGGTGTGCATCAAGTATGGAAGACAGACCTTTTGTGGGGAACATGAAGGTGTAATGGTACAAAGTGCTTCTATCCCACTAGCTCCCAGATGTGGCCAGCCACTCATGGCTGCCCCACAAAAACAGTTTCTAGCTACTACAACCAAAAAAGTCTCCTTCCAATGCTAAAATCAGTGGTCTCAGGCATGTTGGTAGCAACAACAGCTGTGACTGCAGTGAGCTCAGCAGACCCGAAATGAAATCTGGGCAGCCACCAAAGCCTACACTAAAGACATGGAAATTAGAGAAATATTTTCGGTTCCAAATTTGCACAAATGAAACAATCCTTTAAAATTTAATCCAAGGAGGAACCTACTGTGCTTTTGACTTGTCATGAGTGTTTAATGCTCTCATGACAGTTTTAGGGCTAGAGACAAATTTGAGGAGTGTTGAGCCAACACTTTTCACACATATTCCATTTATTTACACTGCAGCTTGTTTTGTACATTGCCTACAAAATTATGCTTCATAGAAGAAAAGCCTGGCAACATGAGGGGAATGGTTGTAAACAACCAGAGTGAACGCTCCAGCCTGTGTACAATAGACATGCTAGAACTCAAAATAGCACCAGAGGAAAAAAAAAAATAACCTCCTTTAACAAACAGTAAGAACATTGTTTGTTTTTAAGAAACACTGAGCTTTGTTTTCAGTTTCTAGATTAAGCCTAATTGCCAAAAATGCCTTTGTTACTGCCTAAACCAAACTCAAGTTGGGAAGCATAGTCAATAATTATTTCAATTAAGAATGAACGTCAAAAATTTAAGGGTAGGAATGCAAGAAGTGAACAGTTGTTCAAAATTAGGAGCCTCTTCCTCTCCCTATCCTTTGCCTCTGTTTTCCCGTCAGGTATAGAAATTGCAGCTTTAATGAACAGCAATAGAAACTGAGTTTCAGAGAAAAACTAAGTTCAAAATGGAGAGCTTTTGGCAGCAGTCTCCATCCCCCTCTCTTTGAGATCCTTAACACATGCCAAATTTTTCCTCTTAACGCTTGCCAGGGCTATTGAATGCTGAAGTCTCCATTTTGAACTTAAAACCTCCCAGAACTCTGAGACATCTGTATGGAGGGTGCTTGCTGCCCTGCATATCTGCCAGAACCCAAGACTGAAATGTTAATCATAGATTTAGCTTTGCAATCTTAGAAATTAAAATTATCACAACTGCGTTCTGTCTCCCATCATTTCTCTTCCCCTTCTGACTCTTCCATCCCATCAGGCACAAACAATGGAGTTTCTTGTACCATCCAGTACCCACCTTCTTCCCATTAGGAACAGAATACTTGGCAACCTTCCTTGGTGCCCGTGCTGGTCCAAAATTGTCTCTGGGACACATGCCTTCTTTTGTGGTCACTGGAGTGAGGGGTATGTCCCTTGCAGAACAAATATTAGTCAGTAAAATGAGCAGGAACAGAAGTTGTTCACTAGTGGCTGTTCCTACAAGTGGGTGCATGTTGTATAAACAGTAAGTGTGCTACAGATGTCCAAGTCCATGGATTCTGGAGATTGCATCTCTTCTCATCCTTTTCCTATTGAATCTGTTAATCAGGGACAGAAATGAGTTAAGGAATTAGGCAACTTAATGGCAAGTTTTTTATTTCTGCCCCAACAGGGAGTACAATTTCTGAATTAAACAGCCCTGAGAAAAGCTTTGAGGGGCCCCAAAACCTACACACAAGGATGAGAAGAGCATTTGAAGTTCTGGACCCTGTGGATTCAGAGCCAATCATGCCAAGGGCTTGCAGCTGTTCAGGAAAAAGATAACATTTTTTCTATACGGTGAGAAGAGGCAAAAAAGCAGCAGCGCTTACTTGATAGGCTTTTGGTGTCAAATCCACAAGCTGGGTGTAGTAACATGGCAGATGTAGGCAACATCTATCTATGAAACTTTCTGTAATTTTTTCATCTATCTTAAACTATCTCTCTGTCTGTGAAGAATAAGTAGCAAGAACCCCTTGTGATATGATAGCATTCTCATTCTTTTCCTTTGTTGCAAATGTACTTTACATGGGAACAAATGAATTAGTCTAATCATTAATTAACTACACTTCAAACGGCACTGTGTGGCTGTCACCGCTGCAACTTTCTTCTTCCTGCAGTATGAAAATTGCATGTGCATCACTGGAGACAAGTCCCTCTAGATGCAGTTTCTATTATTTCTGAAATAACAGAGGGAAATCTGGACTTCAGTGTTATCCATGAGAGGTGTCCTGGCCTGACCAGATATTAATCTCAGATGGGTTCAAGCACTTCTCTAAATCAATTTTGAATGAAGCCTAAAGTGTACCTTTACCTTTCCCACCATATTATAATGAAGATGACACATGCTTTAAAGTGTTGGATTTATGCAGATTTGCCAAGAGGCCAATGGTGCACAAATAGAGATGTTTTTAACTGAAGGGACATGTGCTCCCCATACGGATGCGGTCATGGTTGCTTAGTCTCTGAATGAGTTCATATTGCACTTCTCCAGAAGAGAACATGTGCTGAGTATTTCTTCGGGCTAATTTTTTCATGCTGCAAATAATGGTTGTCATCATCTCACCCAACACACAGGTTCCAAGACACAAGCTGTCAGAACATACTGGAATGGTTTGTGTCTGTGAAAGATGACTGCCAGGAAGTACCTGCCTGTCCTACATTGGGTGGGCAAACCCTCAATATCATCCTCTGTGCTCCTCAGTGACTATCTCAAACAGTTTGTTCTCAGTACAGGAGTTGAAGACTCCTTTGAAGTTGCCTAACTCCATTAGTGGTGCAGGGGACCCAAACACTCAGCTCTTATTTTTTGGTAACCATCTAGGGCTATAATACCCTCAGGAGTATGCTCCACACATGTTGAAGTGTTTTGGGGTGTTTTTATTGAAAGCAAGCAGAAAGTTGCTCAGCTTGAAGGGGTCTTTTTAGATTAACCTAAAATTACTTAATTTATTAAGAACATGCCCATGCAGCCACCCCAGGCACTAAGATAGTAATTTTTGTTTTAATTTTGTCATATATGTGGCTGAAAGGTGCAGGATAGCCCCCAGGCCATGTTCTCTTCATGAAGGGTTTCCTCTTGCTGTAGCACTTCATGGTGGTGTTGCCTCCAGCTCACACAATTCCAGTGGGAGAGTTCTCTCTTCCAAACCCTCTTGTTCTGTGAACCACACAACTGACCACAAACAACCTCAAATCTTTCCATCTTGAGTTTCCAGCCAATTTTCACTATAGACCATTGCTGGGACAATTCCAAGTAGAAAAGTGCATAAGAAGAGCTTTGAAAAGGGAAGTTACATGATCTCAAACCTGTGATTCTCTGTCTTCTCAGCCCTTGACACCCATGCATACACATAGTTAAAAAAAACCACACCTAGCTATTTATCTCCCTTACATGGGGTGATTTCCAAACCACAGTGCTGGTGCAGAGACATAGAGTTCCATCAGTAAGGGCTTCAGCTGGGGCTTGGAGCTGGACCTGCAGGAACAAGGCTGGAGCTGTGCTGAGGCAGCTTAGGGGATGTTACCCCATATGCCGGAGCTGACTGCATATTCTGGCAACATGGTCTGCAGAATCAGCTGTGCCTGGGCTAGGAGGCTTGCTAGACACCACGTTTATTGGAGAGCACTGTAGATGAGCCCAGGAGGACCTAGTGGAAGTTTGGGAGCCATGGAAATAAGTAATCTCACTGTTTGGAGTAACATAAAAAACCTATTACAATGAAAAACAGAGAATGGACTTCACTCCCACTCATCTCTTTGCACTCATCTGTCCAGTGGGTATTTTAGCTGCAAATTATAAAGGACAGGATCCTGGTCATCTTGTCTTTCCACTTATCAGTCAACTGCAGACATGTCACAAACAAGTGGCAATCAACATCTTTCAGTCATGTACCAGCCTTCAAGTGTTACCTTAGCTGCAAAGTCTGGAGGGAAAGAAACCTCAGATTTACAAAAACCTTCACATACTTCATACAGTTTTGTGCCATTTTTTATGCTTACAGCTACTGATACAGTTTCTCTGGGCAAAAAATCCCTACACCTGATCAAGCAATAAAAGTTATTGCAAATAAGTTCACGATAATACTTGTCTACAAAAATCCTCTTATGTGGTGAATGAGGTGGCTGGATGGGCCCTACTTGGAAAGGTCCAAAGGGATAAGATTTTGGAGGGATCCAAGAAAGCTGATTGATATTCAAGCTTCCCCTCCTCCAAGGTCATCAGGGGTCCATCTAAAGGAGCAAGAAGTCAGGCAAAAATGCCAGGAGACCTGCACGGATGAACAAGGAGCTCCTGGCAAAATTAAAACACAAAAATGAAGCATATAGAAGGTGAAAGGAGGGGCAGGAGACCTGTGAAGGATATAGAGACATCGTACAAGCAGGCAAGACACAGGAAAGCTGAAGACCAATTAAATCTGGTGAGGGGCAACAAGAAGGCTTTCCGTAATTACATCAGTCACAAAAGGAGGACTAGGGAAAATGTGAGCCTGCTGCTGCTGAAGGTGGCAGGGGCCCTGGACACAGGACATAAAGTCTGAGGTACTGAATGCCTTCTTCACCTCAGTCTCTACAAGGAAAACCTGTCTTCAGCAATCCAAGGACCAGGAGACAGAGGGAAAGTTCCACCACATGTACCTGTGGTGGAAGATGATTAGGTTACAGAATACTTAAGCAAATTGGACACAGACCCAGTGGGATGCACCCAAAAATGCTGAGGGAGCTGGCTCATGTAATTAGATGTTGGTTAACTTTGAATGATCATGATGACTTGGAGAGGTGCATGAAAACATGCAAATGTCACTCCTATCTTCCAAAATAACCTGAAGGAGTACCCAAGGAACCATGTATTATAAAGATAAGGTACTGATAACTCTCTTCTGCAGCCTGTGACAGCCTCAGCCCCCTAACCTAGAAACTGCAGTGCACTGCTGAGTTGCAAGATTCATGGTATTGGAACAGCAGCTGTTTGCCTCCTTCAGAACCCATCCAGACTTCCTTTTGCCCAGATCCTTGTTTTCCTTTGTACTTTGCTGCTGAAAACAAGCTGCAGGTGAGAAAGTAGAAAGACCTCTGAATGCTAGTGTGAGTGCCAACCTTCAAGCATCTGCTGGACAAGGCTTGGCTGGTTACATGCAACATAAGTGCAGCCTTAGAAAGTTCATGTTTATTTGTTTGTTTTTACAGGCTTCCATAATTTTCCAGAAAAAATAAGGAAAGAAAAAAACAGTGACTTTTAGGGTAATCTGACTTTTGTAGCTTAGCCAATCCCTTAACAGAATTTTGGGGCGTAAAGGAAAAGCAGGTTGCTAGCCTTAGAGTTTTGTCTTTGCCAGGCTTTAAGGATTAACTACATAAATGTGGAGCATGTATGTGGTATTCAAAATAGGCGACACAAACCTTTTGCATAATAGAAATAGTTCATCAGTCCAAATTAGAGATTGTTACCAAATTTTCTTATTTCATCTTGTGACCAACTGAAATCCTTAATAATAATGATCCTCGTTATTATTATCTTACATTATCCTAATAGTCCTCAATTACATTAACTGATGATGGGATTTACATGCCATTTCAGTCACATCTGTAACTATGCAGATCTTGACTACTTTGGTCAAAAAGCTCTTTAGCAGGAGCTGTTTCAGAAGAATCTATTGTAGCTCTAATATGCTTTCTAGCACCACGACTCACACAGGATCCCTGTTTTCTGCCTGAACTGACAGCTCTCTGTTCTTGCCTGTCAGTCCTTCCACAAAGGCTGCACAGAAATTGCAGTCGTGTGAGTTATATGAAAGGTCAATCTCATTTATGTAATAGCCAACTGAGAAGAAGTAGTGCTTAAGTATCTTGCCAGCTACAGTGCTAGGAAGATCATGTCACTGCAGTTTTGGGCTTTTGAAACAAATCTTTCAGACACATTTTCTACGAAGCAATGTCAAGCCCCTCTTTAGCTCCAATGCTTTCTAGTTCAGTACAATTCTATGCTCCATGAACACAGGATGAACTGTGAGCCTCTGAGTGAACATGTGCCCAATTAAAAGTAAATTGTCAGCCACACTTCACAGGGACTAATTCTGTTTTAAACACCAGGTGTCACTGCAGTATACTCCTGATTCCACACCGAGCTCCCATTAGGTTAAAGCTTTACTTTTAAGTCATGTCAAAGCTCACGGAGAACAAAGATAACTCGTACTTTCTGTTCCCAAGTGTGTGCATGCAGCTACATGATTAGCCATAATCTGGGCAAATTTTTCAGTATTTCAGCCAGCCACATTTATAGTTCTGTGTGGCTGGCCTCAAACCTGAAGCTAAGCATAGTAATAGAGCTATTTTATGGCTGAGAGCAATTGTTCAGAATGAAGAATCAAAAAGAAAACCAAAAAAAGTCTGTGAAAGTTCTCTTGATAATAATGCTGCATACATTTTTTTCAGAAGGACATCCCGTATTGGATAATATTCAGCAATTACTTGGTAAAGAATTTATATCAAATTGCCTATTTTGCAGCTTCTTGGCCCATGAACAAATGTTTAGCAAAAAGCAATATTCTTTTACACTTAGCAGATCCTGAATGATTTTGCACATGAAATACTCCTTATTTTTACAAATTCTCTATTTGACCTATAACCTTGTATCTTTTGAGTATTAAAATATAGTTACCCAGATTAAACATTAAAGAGCCATCACTTAGACGGTGAACAGATACTACTTGTCTGTCTCTGTCTAATTTCTTCAGCCTCCCAGCTTGGTGTAGCTAATCCCTGTCTGCACTGTGAATTTTCCGGGAATCTGTTCATCAGTAACTACTTAGTATTAAATGGGTAAAGCTGCTCTTTTCCTATCTGTAATTAAAGATAATGAGGAGGAAGGTGCAAGTCATGGAGAATGTAAGCCCCAAAAGGTTAGGTATTTTAGCCTCATGCTGTACAAAGCACAAAGGAGCCTTGTTCCAGTGACATGCTTAAAAGGTGACATTTCTTTGTGTTTGACTTACATGCAGAATCTGTGTTACACATTTAGCAGTGGTCCTAAGTCACCTTCCTCTTAAATGCTTCAGGATGCTCTTAAAAGTATTTCTGCACAAATGAGAGTCCTGCTATTGACAGAGCAGTGCAGCAAATGGATGGGGAACATTACCTAGAGAGCATCTTTAACAAAGGAAAAGGATTGAAATGCCATGGCAATTTCAGAAGAAAATCCATAGGGCTGGTAATTGCAAATTTTAAAATGCTGAAAGCTGCACAACTTTCAAAGGTTCAAACCCAATATTCTTACCTGCATTATAGTGCATAGTACCACTACATTGATGGAAGTCCCTGCTTTAGTCAGAGGCAACTTAAAATTGGTGCTGTTGTGTGCATGCTCGAATCTTGACAGGATTGTGGCTTTGGGAGGAGTAAGGTGCTGTATATCACAAAGTAGTCTTAGTAGTTCTTGTCAGATAATGAAATCAGCACAAAATGCCCAGAACAAACAAAATTCTATAAAATAATGGAGGTTTTAAGACCTGCAGGATGAAGTGACTGCAAGGACTGAATAATATATTTGTAAAGAATACAGCAAAACGAGGCACAGGTAAAAACCAACCAACCAAACACTAAAACAAAAGACAAAGCTTATTTATTGTTGTTTATTCTTTCTGGCTATTGAATTTATATATAGATTTCAATCCAATGAAATTTGCCAGGATTTTTGAATTAAATTAATTTCAGTGCAATGTAACATGTTTCCCATTTGACATAATTTACATGGATTTCCAATAAATTCAAGAGTTATTTGCAAATATAATAACCAGAGAAAATGTCCTCTTTTAAATGCTTTCAGAGAATACAGTACAGAATAATATGGTTTTTTCTGCATATAAACAAGTAAATATTAGGATACTACTGTACATAAATAAAACCTGTATTTTTTATTATTGACCTATGTTCTTACTTTTAGATAACTGCTTCAAATGTTCATGTAGCATTTCTCCCCCAGAAATATTTACATAAAACTTGTCTACATTTACAGTAAATAACCATAATTGCCTACTGTGCTTTCAGCAGCCAAAAGCTGAATTGGCTAAAGAAACATCCGATGAAGATTCTTGGAACAAAGGCATAACTAAATGACATCAAATTGAATATACTATAACAAAATGTTGAGAGGAATTTAATGGCATTTGTTAATTTACAAAATGTAATTTAGCATTGGATCTGAACTGCTCCAACAGTAGGATAAGCCCTCCAATTACAGTTAAATTACAATTTATGGAACATACATTCTTCGGCACTACATTATTTCAGTGTTTGAAGTGGTGTTGATAAAAGCATTTTGATTTCAAACAGGTAGCAAGCCAGATGACCCTTCATGTAGCAAATAAGCCTTAGCTAATGCCATTTCAGAAGTCTGCATGCACTGAACCCAGGTCTATATGGCACAGTCACTGAATCACTGAGCTGCTCTCACTGCCTACAGATCTGAACTTCACAGCTTATTCAACTGTATCCATTCTAAGATAGTTCTAAACCTCTTTTCACAAGCTCATACCGGTTTGAGGATTTGCAGTTCTGTGTCAGTGATCAGAGACTTAAATAGTTGTCCAGAAAACACTTGTTGTTAGGACACTATGGAAGAGAACTTGCTTGGAGATATTCCAGTAATACATATTTTTTCCACTATAAAACAATGGGTAAAATAAACAACTGTCTGTATTTTACAAATTTTTATCCACTATGTTCTCAGTATGCAATGTTCCATATATAAAGCAATTTTATGCTGATGCTCATATAACACCCAATTTTAAGTGACTCTTACTGAGGCATGATTTTAATAATTAGATATTAGACATAATTATCCATATAACTATTTTTTGTTCTTATGGAGGTCTCAACAATTCCCTAGTATAAAAGAAATAAAATAAGTTTCACTGAAAATACAAACAAAAGTATCTTATCACTAAACCAAACTTCTAAGCTCTTAGGGCCCAATCCTGCAGCCTTGGCTCATGCACAGAATTCTATTTAAATAAGTAATCCAGTCAGAGTTGTTTGTTTGGTTTATTTTATTTTTTTTTATGTTTGGGTTTTGGTTTTGTTTTTTGCTAAAAACTCCACATGATTCAAGTCCAGATCTACACATGGCACTTACTGTAGTGCATTTACATTTGTCCACATTGGGTTTATAACAGAACAAAAATATGTATGTAGAGTTTATTTATTAATTTCAGCTCTGTTGATATTGAGGCTTGATAAAAGATAGCCCAACTGCATCATGGTTGGGTGGGGATGACTTGCCCCCACCTCTCTGTGCATAGGGAATACTGAGAAAAATATCTCCAGTGAGATTCTCAGCAACTTGGCCCTTTACTATACCCTTTTCTACTTTAAAAATCTTTTGAAACAGGCTGTCTGTGAGATGGGCGAAGTGCAAATGAAACTTAGCTATTGTTCCTTTACCTCTCTCTTCCTAAGTGCTGCAGTAGGCTATACTTGTCTTACCCTGACAGTGAATGCTCTTTTCTGGGTCTGAAGGTGGGCTCGATGCACACTTTCATCTAGAAAGACCAGCCAGACTGAGGAGAAGCAGCTCACGTCCCCTTCCTTAAGCTGAAGGTGTTGGGACTGTGAGGCAAAGAGCAATTCTTAAGTAGTCATCACCATAAAGATAAGATGAGATGAGATGAGACAGGCCCTGCTGGAAATGATGAAAGTAGTACATGCAGAAACTCAGAAGCCACCACAGTGGCTCATTTCAAAGACCTGTCTGCTGGTAGGATGTTCTGAGGAGACATTATATGACCTTTCTCAGTCTCAGATATGAAGAGCAAATTCCAGTATCCTTAGACATGTGAGAAGGCAGGTTCTTGTGCTCTTAAATGTGAGTGCATTTAAACATTGTGACAATTCACATCTTATATGTGTCTTTGAATGTCATGTGCATGCTTGCAAGCTACAGAGTTTCTTGCTCTGCAAGAAAGTGAAGACCTCCACAGATGTCCTCCAGACAGGATAGGATTACCTCAAAACATCTGACTGAAGTCCAGGCTCTGAAATCTCACAGGCACATTAAAAGGTCCCATTCAGAAGTGTTATGTGATTAAGTGCCCTCTGTACATCTGTCATATTTCACTAAGGACAAAAGAGATACTCAGATGGTGAACACAGTGGGGAAGAGCAGTTCCATAAATAAGAGGGTAGTCCAAACCCAACCTATGCTGAGAGTTAAATATGAGTTAAAATGGTTCTCTTTGTAGACAATAGAAATTGAAAACATCAGCACTGTCTTTTTTTTTTTTTCAGTAGTAAGATTTGTAAAGTTTAAGCCCCTCTCCCCAATATAACAAGATTAAAAGCACAAGAGTTGGTTATATTGTCTTGAAGCTAACAGGAGGCATTCTAAAATCTCAAATGAATAATTTTGAAGTCAAGTGATACTTACATACTTTTAAAATATGTAAATATTCATAAATAATCTAAGCCAATTGTTGCCTTATCATAAACTATAAGAAATAACATAGCTGCTTTCTAAACAAAACAAAATTTCATTTTGTATTTTTTGTAAAAACACATGCTAGTTAAAATTAGCCAATGAATTTGCAGAGACAAAACCCTTGTCAGACTGTGCTATTACAATGATAAATTAACATCACAAATGAAAGCCAACATTTAGGAATGTGTATGTGAAGAGAGCACCACATACAGCAGTCAAGTGGTTGTGCAATATCAGTGAGCATCTTCACCTTTACAGAAGCATCTGTATTTTTAGGCACTTTGCTATCATATTTGTAGTGACTGTCCTTCTGGCCTGAAGACCTCCAGAAACAAAACACTGCAGCTTGAAAAAACAGAACTATAATATTTATATTACCCATAGACTGGGCACAGACCAGTGGGTACGTAATGCAAAGATAATTTGTGCATTCGCTATGGAAATTGGGGTGCCAGAGCTAAAATATATCTAGATTGTGCAGATACTCTTGCTGACCTTTGGATTATAGGTAAATTAAGTTTTATCAATTAATCAGTGAGAATCTTGTATTACAAATAAGTTGTCACCTTTCTGCTGTTCAGGAGAAAAGAATAGTGTCTACTGTATGTGATATCGTAATGCACTCCTGGAAGATCACCACATAGACAATTAATTTGTTTAATACTTTTTGTAAACGTGGGATATGTTATGCTGACCCAACCAAGGGGGTTCTCTCTCCTTGAAAAAAGGGAGCCCTGCATTTTTAGCTCTGTGATGTTCCATTCACAGCATTTATCTTTAGCATAATCCTGAACACGTTACTTGCTAGCAAGGGATATATATGTATATATGTATTTTGTTTTCTGAGGCTGAGATCTGCTCTGGCAATGTCTTCAGCCACCACCATCCCAGAAGAGATGCTACAATTCAACTTCAGCACCAGGGTATGAAATCATATTAACAGTAATTATGTTCCCTGCTCCCAGAAAAAGACCTGCCCATGAAAGTCTTCGGCACACCACCAAAGGAGCATCTGTCAGGCTAAGCATCCTTCTGTGTTCTTCTGTTTTGCAGCAGACTACCACACCTCATTACTTGTGAGGCGTGTAAAAGCCCTATTCAGGCATATTCCAGCCTCAATAAATAAAGCTCATCTGAAATAACTGGTTATTTGCCTAAGAGCAGAAGTCCTTCGCTGGAGTATAGTCCAAATTAAAATGTTTGTTGCAGAAACAGATTTCTTACAGTCACATGGCAAACAAATGTATATGCACAATAGGAGACAGAAAAGAAGTCCTTGAGCTGGGCTGTGAGGTTTCCAGTCCCACAGTGCACAGATGAGAGTCATGTCTCTAGCTGCTCCCAAGCCAAGTCACCTGGCCTGAACAGCAGCTTTTAAACCCCCGTGTCAGCCCAGGCAGGGCTGTCACACGTGGTGACACCAGTCTGGCTGCGGTGAGATGAACAAGAGACAGGGCAGCTTTTGCAGTCAAGAGTAGCACAGTTAACACTAAGTTCTGGGAGCAGACAATACCAGAGAGAGCACTCTGTGTCACAGCTTTACACGTCAGCTTTCAGAAAGCACATGCAAACCATTTATCCAGCATTTTATAAAAGCACCATTGAAAGGTTGAACAGAGAGCACCACGTTCACAGAATTGTGTTCAAAACAGCAGACAGGAGCTGTTCAGGGAGCCATGGGGAAGCATGCAGCCCAGAAGCATCCCTGTAGGATGGATTCCTTGAAGGCACGATAGATGAGGGCTTGGAGAACAAGACAGCTGGTCATCACCCAGTTGAAACTACAGGGATGGCCCAGCTCTGGGTTACTCATGAATAATAATCCCCACACCTACTCATCCCTCACTCCATGGATCCTGCTACATGTAAGCAAGCGTGCAATTTATATTAATAGAAAGACTGAAGCAACTAATTGTTCACAGTTGACATGAACACCACCTCCCTGAATGCTCACTATTGTAAAACCTAGGTTCCTCAAAAGAAGACTGATAATTCTTATTGCAAAGCTTAGTCATCGTAGCTACATTACTGGGCTTTTTAGTGGATGTTTGTAAGTGACTATTGCTATTGTAGGGCTAACTGAGGTCAGTCTCTGTAAAGATGTTTCCAGCTTGGGACAAGTAAACCCTGGGGTTGCCCCTTTGTACTTTTGAATTAAATACATACAGTATGGGAAAGAGTATGGAAGTACTAGCTACTTTGTGGAAAAGGCACTATAACTGATCTAACTGTGGTACTTTGGCACATGACTGTGCTACAGGTATCTGCAAAGAGTTTATTTCTCCCTGTGACTCAGAAAGTTATTCTACACTCATGGTAGAAAAGGATGACTGGTTTAGGTATGTGGTAAGAACAACTCTCACGGGAGACACAGATTCATGGAAGAGATGTCTGAACTGCGTTTCCTATTTTCTACCAGTTCCCAGAGGGAAACCAAAAAGACCTTTTCACTAGGGCAGTTATATACACATTACAGCTTCTCTTGACCTTACTTTGCCAATTTGATGTGAGATCACAATCACAGTTGTGCCAAAAAAAGGAGGGAGAGAAACAGACTGTGAAGCTTCCCCAGAAAACATCACCAGGAAACAAATACTTCATTTTGGATGTTGACATTTTATTTAGGGATATGGTGAAAGAGTTAAAAAGAGCAGTAAAGAGATGAGTAAAAGACACTCCCCTTTCTTTACAGTCAGATTATTCTCTTTGGGGATTACTGCTGGAAAAATCTTTCTATCAAATATATTAATGAAAAGGAACCATTGACAACAGCCATAAAGGAACAGGTCTTCTGGTTGATTCTTGGTCAAGAAATTTAAATATTCACTTAATAACCTTGGATTGAATTCTAAAACATTTTCCTTTAGCATTAGGCTACATAATGGAGATAGCAGGGGAGTTATGGACTCCCCTGTACATCCTTGTTCAGGAGGGTAATTCTTTTTTGCAGCTCTTAAGTCCAGTGTGTGTGGGTCTCAAGGCTGAGAGCAGGTACACATCCCAAAAGCAGCAATCCAAAATGTGAGCTGCTCCTCCATGAGACTGAGGTCTGATGGACCATTTAAAAGGTTGTGACCAACCTGGGAGTCATTTAAACAGGAAGGAATGTGCCCCTGCCACAGGACTGCAGACATGGTACCAGCTCCCAGTGCAAGGCTGTATGAGACAGGTTAAACACAGAAATCAAAGAAAGAAAAGAGGAGATGGAAAATTTTTCTTTCACTGTGGAAAGGGAAGTCTGGGGCGTCTCAGGGGCAGTTGGCAGAACAAAGGAAAGAAAGGATGGAGGGACTTGAGTCCCTTCCTACAAACCAATATTCTTGAGCAGGCTATGAAAGACAACAGAATGGCTGGACAGTCCTCCACCATCCTTTGACCTGCTGTGTCAACAGGGGCACTTCTAGAGTGATGTTTGATTTTCTTCTTTTGCACCTTAAAATGTTACAGTAAAGAATTCATTTTTTGCCATCAACTGACATTTTCTCGATATAACTTTGAATTGGTCTTGAAATTGAATCTAGTGAACCTGGCAAACCTCCTGTTCATACTGCAGTCATCCATGTAAAGGGATAACTACATCTTGAGATGTATTTGGGAATTTCAGGAGTTGTGGTATGCCTGCCACTGAGCTGCAGGAGTCAGAGTGAGGACTACATACATAAACCAGTACCCCTGAGCAAGGAACAGACAGCAAACACATAGTTAAAGACTAAAGAAATTCTCCAGACTTAGCACAACAAATCTTCTTAAACATAGTGCATCTTATCTTTGGTGTTAAACAGTATGAAGTAGGAGAGAACAGTCAAAGCTGAACATCATGAATTGACATTCAAGGAAACAGAAACAAAACCTTTTATAATGGGAAAAAGTCCAGAAAGCAAAACCAAAGTCATCCTTAAAAAGCACTGAAGTGGGAGCAAAGGGTTTGCTTCAGCTGTCAAAACATGGCAGCATGGTCAAGAACAGGATGAATGCAGAGTGGTCTGAACTGCTTCTCCTCCAAGGAAGAGAGTCATAGATCAAGTGTGCTGCACTGTTGCACAAGGTCAGGATCCACCAAGTCTGAACCACCCCGTGGGCAGAGGCTGACTGCATAATTGCGATGCTCCTCAGAGCTGTACTACCTACAGGGAAAGCCTATGAATCAGCACACTTCTTTCAGTTATGAAGCCATTTCTAATAAATATGTGCAACCAGATCTATGTTTGTTCTTTATAGTACCAAGTCATGTTGAGCACTTACCAAGGACATGAGAAGGGCTCAACCTATTATATCAAAAGCCAGTACCAACTAAGCTGAAAATAAACCTTTTTTGTCCACTACAGAATAAGCCAACCTCAGTTTATGTACTGTTTATTTTGAATTAAAAATAAAATGCTCTTCAAGCACATGCCAGATATTATGTATGTGAATGTTGCCAAGCTTGGACCATAACTTATACTTGTGTCCAAATTACAAGTGTATGCTTATATACATGGGAATATGTGCACATGCATGCCACACAATGCCAGTTCTCTACTGTTGAATTATTTTTGTACCATTGTACTGTTTATTGTACTATTCTTGAAGAAAAAAAGTACCAATCCAGTACCTGTTTATTTCATCCAAGCACTGTACTTTGTTTTTCACAGTAACAGAAAAACTCGGCATTTTTGAAAAGCCAGTGGCTTTCAAACTGCTTGTCAGAGGCCCAAAAAGGTCTTGGTTGCCCTCCTGATCCTTTTAGCAGAAGAACAGGAGGACCAATGGCTATGCCTGACTAAATCCCACTGTCTCTTTTGCCTCTTTTTTTGCCCTTTGGCAGTGTTCTTTTACACAGACTGCATGATTTTAGCTTAAAAACAGCAAGGCATGTTCCATATCCCTGCTCAAGGAGACAGAAAAAGCCAACAGAACACCCTCAAAGGAATTTTCATTTATCTTCTTTTGAAATAGGAAAAAAAATTTAAAAAGAAAACCAAATAAAGCACAAATAAAGAATGGGAGCCTCCTGTTACAAACCCCAGTAAGTTTATCTACAAAAACTTTGAAGATGAAAAATATGTTGTAAAAATAAAAATATTATCCACTCAACACAATACATAATTTTTCCTATATAAGAAACTAGACAAACATACTAAAATATTTAAGTCTTTAAAAAGGGCAAAATTCTGCAGAAAAATTACTCAACACTACTAAGGTTGGATTACACATTGTTCCAATGCGTTCATTTGCACAACTTTTTGCAACATGCCAATGATCTGGGGTGTGCATGTGTAGGTGTTTATGTCCATTTGAGGGAAACAGTGCAAGAATGCTAAGGGTGGCCGTTGTCATTTTAAAGGGATATTTCACAAATAATCAAACAAAACTCCTACAAATACCAGTACACATCTCAAATACTTCAAGTCACATTCTAAGCCCTTGACATTAAAAAGAAAGAAAAGATAAAGAGAAGAAGCCAGCAGAATTGATTCAAGTACATTTGGAGTCAGTCCCTTGTGAACTACTGTTGTTTGCACTTTAGTTGCAGTGAATGTGGGCAGAGCTCCCCAAAAGACAGAAGTGAGTGCATCTTCCCTAGCCCTGCAAAGTAAGTCTGAGTTGAGGTACAATTATCCATGGTTTGCTCAACATTGTGATTGCCAAAACTTGAATGAAAAATTATGCTTGAAAAACACTTTGAAGAAAATGACATAAAAGAATCTCTTAAAATGAGAAGCTAGTTTTGTGTAAAGGCAGTCTTTTTGGTAGGTAATCCTATCAGGATGACAAGCATGGCACTCCTTCCCAAACTAGCCTTGGAGCCAATAATAATAAAGATACCTTTACGTTGTCTTGGTCATCTTTCTGACCTGACGTACCCTTTCCCATGAGCCTTGATCCACCACCCAGAAAAACCAGCAAGGTATCACACCCTGGCTCAAACGTACATTGCTTCTTCACCACTTGTGTTCTGTACTTCGCTTTGTTCCTCAAAAGGAAAAGCACTTCCCTCTCCGTGTTTCACTTGTCCTTTGAAAGTAACAGCGGGGAAATCTGCTGCCAGAGTAGTTAAAGTCTGGTGAATTCCCTGTGGTGCTGCAAGTCCCCTATGCTCTCATAGTCATTCTCTCCTGAGAGAGCAGTGTGGTTTGTGTGAGGCACGGACAAGGTCCTGTCTTCCTCCTGGCTCACTGCCTGGATGGCTTCATAGTCCGGCTCCAGCTCCCCGTTTGGTCTGTCTGCTGACTGAGGCACAGTGGTAGAATTTAGGGTGTTTTCAAAGTCCTTCACACTTGCATAGAGGCCACTGCAAACAGATGGGGACCTCTGAGATGCAATTTCTTGAATGCAGGTGTAAGGAGAATCCAGAGCTTTGATGGCCTGTCCCGGCTTACTCACCGATGAGTACATGGCTGAGATCTAGGAAAAGGAGACACCTGCTGAGTATGAAGCATGGCATAAAGCTTGTGCACCCCAGTACTACAAGGATGTTGGTTATAAAGACAGGCTCTTCCAATAGAAAGATATCCTTTCTAAAAGGATTTGTTTTTTCTTGAAAAAAATACAAAAATTATTTCTTACAAATCCGTTCTTTTCTGGCACACATTTATAAATCAATTTTTCTTCCCAAAAAGAATGCTTTATAAAGTAAGTTTATAAATGTAAAATTTCCTTGAATATAAATCCCTGGTGAGACAATTAGAACTGGGTGAAAGGGAATGGCTTTGTGAGAAGGAGCAAGTTTTGCTATGGTCCTGGAGGCAATTTGGACTCAATAGGGAGAGAGGCATCAAAGGGAGAATCAGGCTGAACTGCTGTAATGTAGGAGAAGGATGCTGTCTGATCCTTAGCGCTTTTAAAATTTTTATTGTTACTATTTTTATGGTAGTGGCTACTTTTCTGCTTTTAGAGACAGTGCAATAGAATAGTTAATTGTTGTTTTTATAGACAAGTCTAAATAGGCACCAACACTTGTGAAGCCAGCATTAAAAATCTGTAGATAAATTACTCACACCAGATAGCAGCAAACAGTGCCAATACTGATATGCAAAGTCTGCTCTGTTGACCACACTCTGCCTACAAAAAAGAGCTGCTTCTCAGGCATTGAGTATCTGAACTTTAGACTGGAGACTGAAACCTCTCAGCTGTAAACAGCAGAAAGGGAGCCAGTGTTTCATTCCTAACTCTAAAAATCCCCTCCGGTGAGGGGGCACACTTCAGCAAGTGAATGAAAGTGGTCTTTCATGAAAAGGTGAGGAGAAGCACACATGCACACATGTCCTTCTGCTCAGGGATTACCTGGGCTGGTGCCAAGCACAGGAATCAGCCTTAATTCCCTCTCCCAGGCCAAATGGATGCTAGCCCTTGCACAGGACAGATGGCTGAAATTCCCTGCACTGCTTCTCTGGTACCCAATACCACAATGCAACATAGCTCTTCTATTACATTTAAAGTCTTTCTCAAGCATGCAAGGCCACTCTGGATTTGTATCAATCCAATTGAAAGAGTAGATTGGCATGAAAAATGTCCATTACCATTAGGCAACACAGACTGATGCAGAGGAACCAGACTACTTCTGATCATTCTGGAATTTTTTTTTTTTTTTTTTTTTTTGGTGGGGGGAGGGGTTTGGGTGGTTGGTTGGGGTTTTTTTTGTTCTTCATTTCTTTGGTTTGGTGCTTTTGGGGCTGGCTGTTTTTTGTTTATTTGTTTGTTTTAGAGGGACATTGACTTGGAGATGGCAATACTAACCAAACAAAAAATGTCTTTTCTGCTCATCTATACTTCAACTCTTCTCAGTGTTAGATTAAATGAACCCAGTTCAAGATCAGTTTATTCATTAATGTCTGGGAATGCTTCTCCCAGCAGAAGGCATTAGCTCACTTATCTCATTGCCAAGTTTGTGTTTACTTTTATGTCCAGAGAACATATTTATAAATGCCATAGGTACTGGAAATGATCACAAACAGCCTTATTTATGTTTAACTTTTCTCTTTGTTTAACTCTCCTCCATTTATCTGACATTTTAAAGAACAGTTTATGATCCAGAGCTTTTATTGTGCTTCAGGTTACTTCCCAGAGCCCCAAACACTTTGCATGGGGAAGGTGGAGCATATGTTTCGAAAGGCAGCTGGTTATTCTTTTTGAGAAGGTCTTGTCATCCAAATCAAGAAATTACCCTAGCAATCAACTAACTGTGGCCTCCTATTATTTCCTGACCGATGGGCCTGATACAGCCATATGTTAGAATACTTCTGATTTTTTAGGAATGTGGCAACAGAAACTCTGTGCAGAGAATCTTGGGCTTTCATTTTCCCTTCACACAAGTTTCACCTTTCTTAGATTCTGCTTAATCACACAGAGGTTATGCTAATTTCTGCCCAAAAGTTGGTCTCTAGTGAGTTACAGAATATCCTGCAAGAAGCCTACCTCATCTTCTGTAAGAGATGGATCTTCCTCTCGAGATTTGTAAGACACTGAACTAAGCCTCTAAAAAAGGAAGAAAGGAAGAAAAGAAAAGGCTCATTACCCATCAACAGTGTGAAATCTGTAACAAAACCCTCCCATAACAATCAATACATTATATTTTATGGACATTTGCTCTCAAGTTCCATTATACAGAGCTGATATCCCCACTATTCAGAGTACTTCTCTGGAGATAACAGCCCTGAGGTTAGTAAAGCTTCTTAATGTATCTGCTCTTGTCCTGACCTGAAAAGGGTAAAAATAATGTAATGGTTAAAACAAACTCTACACCAATGTATCCATGCCTTTACACTTCTTATGAAGTGTCTGCAGAGGCTTCTGAACAATTAGAAGTCAGCTAATACATCAGCTGCAATACACCAGTTGCCCTTTCCCAGGATTTTCAGAGAGGCTTTTAATGGTAAAAGAACAATACTCAGCTGACACCTTCTGGATGATTTTTATCCTTCATTCTGCAGATCCTGGAAGTGCTGCATGGGAGAGCTGTGTCCTCCCCACCCCTGGAGTGCAGCCCCAGTGCAGAGGTGCTCAGCAGCCTGGCCTCACCACCCCTCAGACTGCTGCAGCCCACCCTGAGCTGGAGCCAGGTCACACAGCAGAGTCACTGAGGGATGGAGGGCTTGGCTTGCTATCAAGTCTAATTTCAGGCATCTCAAGTGTTCTGAGTAAAACAGGTCATGAAACACCAGGGGGAAAGCATTTTGCTCTTATGAAAAACGCCTTCAGACCTTTATAACAACAAGACCCTGCTGCTACACAGCAGCTGTGGGATCCTCCTCCCTGGGGCAAGAAGGCTTTGCTGGACTCCTGCTCCACAGTGATTCAGAAGGACCCTTCCAGCACTGTAAAAGGCTGTATTTTGAACTTTCACACAGCTTCTCCAACTAAAATACTTCACACCACCCCCAGTGCAAGCCAACATGGAGGATTGGAGCTATTTTTAGCAGTCAGTAAAATACCACTTCCAGGCACACAGAATTGCTTTGGTTTGTTGTTGTTGTTTTGTTTTTTGTTTTTTTTTTCCTCAGAGGCTTATTGTGATAGATTCTTTCCTCCTTCCATTTTCTTGTTGTTTTTACTTCTGGTAAATACCAAACTTCAGATTCCGGGCACTTCTGACAAACCCTGGCCTAAAGCACACTAAAGTTCTGCCTGCTGCTCCCAAAGAGCTTCCCTCACACTGACAAACTGCCTCACTTCTTTCTCACTGACTGGAGAAAAGTGCTCTTTAACCTGTCGTTTGTTTACTCTTAACAAAAAAAAGAAGAAAGAAAAAGTTAAAGTTCAAATATATTTTGGCTTTGTTTTAGATATGCTTCACTACAGCAACTTAGTTTGGTCTTTCCTATCTGCAGCATTATTTTTTGTGCTGAGGAGTAAGTTACTAATTTCATCCTCACACATTGAAACAAGCATGTGTTCCTAAAATTCCTCAGAGATTTTTCTGTCATCAGTGTGTCTATTTGCACCATGTGTCAGGACCCCTTCTACAGTTCCCCACTCAAGTACTGATAAATACCCCAAGGTGTTTGACAACCAGTGCTATTCCCCTGGATACAGAATTCTTCCTTATAAATGTGAAGCTTGTGACACATCAGTTATGGAGAATATTGTTATCTTGGAAACCTGAAAAAATCCCACTTGCCCCAAAACATTTTGCACCTAGTGACATTATAAACTATGCTGAACCCTCAACAGTAGGAACAAGAACAACATGTGTCCTTATTTGCCTTCCACTTTCCTTTCATTCCTCGACAGCACTTGATTTTTTTGCTCTTTGGCTCAGCTGCTGCTCCTGACTTGGACACCAGAACAAGAAGAAATTCTCCTCTGGTGCATTTGTAAGAGATGCTTTGCCCATCCTCAGGCTCTGCAAGGCTGAAATCAGATGGCAGCAGCCAGATGGACACACAGAGCATTTCTGCCAGTGATCACTCTGGAATGACCCAGGTGAAAAAGGGAATTCATACTTCCTTCTTAAATAAGAGAAAGAGCTAAATAAATCTATTCTGCTTTTCCAGTATTATTAAAAGAACTATGCTGAAGTTTTTGCAGGTGAGAGAGGCCTTGTGCTATTAAAGGTGTATTTCTTCACCAAGTCTTCCCAAAGGAATTGGCTGGGTCTCAGCCAATAAGCAGTTTAGGTAAATTGTCACCCATTTATTGTACACCTGGCTCTCAGAAGGATGCTTTGTTGTTTTCATGCTGTTATATACAGGAATAGTCTCTGGCTTGGTCCACCCAGCTCTCTCCCAGACTGGTGTTCTTCAGGAACTGGCATGGGCTGGGGTTCACCCTGGCTGCCCTCTTTCAGACAGTGAGATTGAAACAGCTTGGACACAGTCTGTTCTCTCTGTCAGCAGGTACAAGCCTTGGTTAGACAGGTGTCCTCCCTGCCTGTCCCTTCTTTGTGCCCACGACTTGCACACCACCTCTGTCTTCATCAGGGCCAGGGCAGAAGGTTGAAGATTTTGGGATACAGATGTCATGCTAAACAAAGCAGTTAGACTCACAGAAGAGGAAGCAAAAAGACTTATCAATGTAATGTTAATTTCCATAAATATCTTGGTTTTGGTTGCCACATTGAAAAAACCCATGCACTGCTCTGCATTGAAGCAGCAAAATAAAGGGAAAAATTATCATCATCACAACAGAAAAACAATCCCTCAGCCACCTCCCCGCACAATGGCAGCAATAATGACATTTATATATTCCATCAATTACCATCTCAGCTCTACTGCAGCTGTACTCCCAAGGACAGGATGGGCACACGCCTCCATGCATAATGCATGCACCCAGCAGCCAGTGCCACAACGATCTGATGCTGCCCAGGACTTAATTCAGGGTGGCTTCAGCTCTGAATAAATTTTAATTAGGCAAACACCTTTTTTTTCTTCTGGTGCTTATGGGACTGCATGTGTCATCTCTTGATTAATCCTTCAAAATCTGGACCATTTTAATCAGTTCCCACTCCTTGCAGTTACTGACAGGGCATACACGGTGTGCTGGGGAGCTACAGAGCAGCAAAGGCTTCTCCTTTGTATCGGTGCCTGGGAAATACAATTACTTCCTGCAAGTCTTTTCACACCTGGTAGGAAAAATGTGACTGTTTATCTAAAAGTTTAATTAGAAGTTACTTATGGCTGGAATGTGGGAAGGGGGGGAGTGTTGCTGGATTATTACTGACAATTACATCTTAATTTTTTACTTAACGAGCTCATTATTTGTAAAAATGTGCACTGAAGAGCCTAGCTAAACAATTTTTGTCTTGTGAGTAGTCTTCAGTTTATTCACTTGGACTCTATTGTGCTTTACAAGTTACATGGATAGTTATTCAACAAGATATTCTTCTGTCTTCTTCCTGGATTACTGAAATTCTTCAGAGAACAACCAGAAACAAGTAACAATACGTCAACTCTGCTGTGATTTTTCGCATAAATGTTTACATTAAAAAGTCACATTGCATCTGAAGAATTTTCTTTTAAATTTCATCAATATCTACCTGATATTATTTGATGACTCAGACACCAAAATCTGCTAAACCTATAATTCTTCCATTCACAATTAATTAGAAGATATCTAAGCATTCTGAAAAATACAAACTCATCAGTTTATGAAAAGTCTCTGCTATTATATGAAAAACATCCTTAAAATGACTTTCAATTAAAAACTGCAAATGGGAAAATAAACTCTTGAAAATGTCATAATTCTGTTTTTCAAGGAATTCACCACAACTCATTCCTAGGGAGGAAGCAAAAGCTGCTGAGAAAACTTAACTTTCGGCTGTGATTTCAGCACTTAGAAATTCCTTATACTCTGTTTTATGTGACATAGAGAATTTGACAAATATAAAAGTGTACAGCCGCAATCTCCCTTTTTTCTACCCCTCTCTCTGACAGCAAAAGACAAAGTGAGTCACTCTGAGAAGGTGCTTAACTCTTGCACAGCCAAGTCAAGGTGGCCCAATGAAGGAGGAACATCTAAAGCAGAAAACCACCAAGGATCCCCCCTTCTCCTTTTTCTAAGTTTCATTAGAAAAAAAAGAAGAGAGGGCTCCTGAATGAGATATAGATGCTGACAAGATACTGGACACACTTTGTAATAGCTTCCACAAGTATAATATCATTAAACAAAGAAGCAGAGGCCTCCTAAGCAGTTCCTGCATAATATCTGGGAAAAGTCTTACGTAGTGCCCAACTGCAACAATCAAAAATACAGGCTGCAACAGAATAAGCATATGCCTCTAAAGTAAAGACCATACTGTACATTATCATATTTCCATTTACAGTCTTGCTTCATCTTGAATGGGGTTTTTTTTCTTGTCATTTTTGTTACTGAAAAATAAAATCCTCTCCCACCCATTTGTTCTCTATCATTATTTGGCTGTTTGATGAGGACAGATATCTGCAGTATTTACCTTTTCTGGTTTACTTGCTCCTTCTGTCACTTCTTCTTCCCCTTGTTTTTCTTGCACATTCTCATTTTCATCAAGAAGTTTCATGGGTACTGGAGGGGGAAGCTCATCCTCTACATTTGGTATGTTGTCAAGAGGACTTTCTGAATTTGCACTTTGGCGGCTCTTCTTATTTCGGTCAACAGAAGCATATTCTGCTGACTCAATTCTGCACTCAGGAATCTGATTCTGACCTTCAGGAACTGTCAATGAAGCCTTTGTTTTGCTGACTGCTGCTCCAACATCTTTAATTTCCTTCACAGTTTCATACAAGCAGTCTTCAACTATGTTCTCCTGAGAGGAGCTGTCTTTCAAGACTTCATAAGGTCCTTCCATTCCAAGACCATGATCATTTTCTGCATTTCTAGATGAGATGATAGTTTCCATGGGGTTGTTAGGGGGAATACTGGGTAGTTCCCGGCTCTGGTGACATTTTATAGACTTTCCAAGACTATCCTGTTGATCTAGTAGATCAGATGTCTGTACTTCTTCATAAGGCTGGATACAGGCAGCTGTACTGTCCTCAGAAAGAACTAAAGAAAATTACAGAGAAGTATTACAAACAAATGCATAACTAAAAGATGTGATTTGGTACTCTGTACATCACTTTGTGACATGCTGGAAAGGATAAATGATACTAATGCCTGTAAATGCCTAATGATCAGCATGCATTTTGCTTATTAAAAGGTTTCAGTTACAGAGATTTCTGCAGTCTACTGTTAAAATATCTTTCTCACAATATCTAAAATAGTCTGTACACCCCCAAGTCACATTATATGGCAACAGCATTCACAGTCAGAACAGGGGATGGGAGGTTAGCTGTGCATGGATATTCAGTATTCAGTTTCACTGAATGATTACAGAGTGCTCAGTAGTCTCAGATGGGAAACAGGTGGGAGGCCTCAAACTGAGTGCCTTAAAAAAATATCCTTGCTAGATTTTCTTCTTTGCATTTCCCCATTCTTTGGAATCAAAAGGAAAGCGTTCATACTTCCTCCCTACCATCCCTCAGCTTGTTTAACATGCTGGGGAAAGTCTCGTTGGGATTGCACTTCTCTCAGCCCTCCCTGCACGCTGCACCAGAAGCTCCTCACCCAAGGCTGTGCCACACTTCTCTCAGTCTGGCAGCACATAATGTAGGTTGACAACCCACTAACAAGCTGGCCATATGCACAAGAGAGAAGACTAGACTTCAGAAGGTAGTGTTAGGCAGAACATGTTGTTTTAGGTTCCAGAAGTGGGCCTGTCATTGTCACTAGAGGGTACTAGGGACTGAAATGGATGGGGCTTCTCGTCCTACACCACACTTGCCTGCATTCATGGGCATACACAGGCATGTTTCAGGTAGTGCATGGTAGGTAACTTTACCTCACCCTACGTCTTTAAAAAATCACTTCTGAACAGCTTTACTTTTCTTAGTACAGTTTCTTTGGCACTATCTCAACAAAAACAACCCATTCTTCCGTGTCCTTCAGTGTGTTTGACATGGTGACAAAAGCGTTGCCAAAGCAATCAATGCCTTTGATTTGGTGGTTGCTATGGACATTGCTTTCTCTTGTGTTCAGGGCAGGCAGACACAGTCAGCACCTGCAGGGAGCCATACCCTGAGTGTAAAACTCAGGACAGAACTGGAGGTGTAAGACAGTAATCACTATCTGAGTGGGAGATGGGAGTTTTGCCTTTCTGGACCTTGGTTCTAAGGATTTCTGTGCTGTGCTGAGCACCCTACCACCACCCAGAGGGAACACACCCCATTCAGGCTGGAGGGGACAATCAAAAGCAATGAGAGCTCAAGTTTCTGTACTTCTGTGGTTATGGGTATTGGCACAGAAGGGGTTGGTGGAGCTGAAGGGTTGGCATGGACAACTCAATACTTAAAGGTAAAGGAAAAAATCACAGCATTTGATGGTTCTGCTCCCATAACCCTGCCCCTGGCTCAAAAAGCTAGCAGAAACAGTAATACAAAGAACTATTAACAGAAAGTGCATAAAGTATGAGTAAGAAATTAAAGGGGTTCCTTTAATGCAAAGTGTCAGATGAGTATAATATCAGACAGTCTGAAAACTGTCTGCTGGTTGACAGCACACCTTTTAGCAGCAGTTCTGACAGTTGCACATGTGGTGACTCATGGTAAGAGAAATATTTCCATTCTGCAGGGCTTTGCTCTGCACATCAAGTCCCTCAGGGGAGCACACACCTACATACACAAGCCAATGGATGGCAACAACAATTAGCTCCAAAAACAAAGTTTAGAAATTACTTTGGATACTTGTCTCTGAGGGGTAAAGTCTGAATAGCTTAACCTCTGGTTGCAGGAGATGAGGAGAGAACTGTAAGTTGAAGTGCAGCCCTGGTGTTAGTGTTAGTGTAAAGACAACAGTTGGCTCCCAGTGGCTCTGAGCTGAGAGTGAGTTTATTTTTAGGTGCAGCTGAGTAAAGTATTTTCCAATGGTACTTCAGGGTGAATCATTTTGAGTGTTCAGCAAAGCAAAGACCAAGGAAAAAAAGTAAGCCTATTTATGTTGCCAGTTTTCTGAAATACACAAATATAAGTGACAGCACAGCACAGGACAGTGATCTGAAGCTGTAATCCCTGGAGGAGGATCTGAAATATTTCCACAGCCTCCCGGAACGCTTCTGAAACTCTAAGGTGCAACTTCATCTTCTGATTTTATCCCAGTTCCATAGTTTACCAGGATTAGGGAATGTCCCATTCTGTGCCTGATGGCCTCGCCAATCTGCAGGTGTGGCTTAGTGGCTCACCCCTGGTGGCCCAGGAGAGGATCTCAGACCCTCCCAGTGTTGGCTGGCGTGGAGGACTGGCAGCAGGGCTGTGCCAGAGCACGCCCAGTGCTCTGGCACAGCTCAGTGAAGAGGAGATGCAGCCGAAACCCCCTGAATCTCCATGAGATGATCCTCTCCATGGACCTCCCAGCAAGGCAAACAGCTCCATGGCATTTTTTAACTTGGTTGTGTGTCCTGTGTGATCTGCTGACAGATCTGCAGAGGTGTGCAGAGGGCTCAGACAGATGGCTTGTGAAGCTGATGGCTGGAAAGCTGAAACCTGAGGGGTCACCAGCGTGCAGTCGAGGTGGGAGCAGCGAGCCTGGAAGGGAGCTGTGGCCCATCCCACCCGCGGGGGCTGCCCCTACTCACCCTCCCCGTTGCTGAGGGCTCCGTTCTGTTCACTGTTTGGGGGAGGCTCCGTAGCTGAGCTCGTGATGGAATGGCTGAACACCTCCTTCTCAGAAGGCTGCAACACAAATCAGTGATCTGGATCAGAATAAATGTGCACATGAACACGCATGCAACGAATTGCATTCTCATCTTCAGAGCTCTGACTCACAGGTTTTATTGACAGGGGGCCAAACCATGCCAACGATATTCCAAGATTTAAGTGCCTGTGTTTACAGATGTTAAAAAGAAATAAATGCAAAGATGTGCAGAGTGATGTTCTTTCCAAGCTTCATGGTAACAGACATTATTATGGCTTTAACCCACGAGAAGACAGCAGCTGACAAAGGGTGCACTGCCCTTGGGCTGCAAATGGAGTGAAGGAAAGGCAGGAGAGATGGAGCTGAGTGCTGACAGAAAGGGCACTGAGAAAGTGCAGATTGTCAGGAGCTACACGAGTTTTTCTCCTCTTCCTGCTCTGTAACTTTTAAAGTTTCCCATGCTCAACCTAATCAAAATTCCTGAGCTATTTTCTAATCTGTGGAATTTTGCAAGAGACTTGGTACAAACCAACCACAATACAGACACAAGCTGCCAGAAATAAATACTTACCACATTCATCAGATTTTCATGATCTCCATTCTGATTTTTGGCCTTCTTTTCCCTTAATGAAAAAGGCACATGAATTTTTACTACAAATTATGCTCATATACAAATTCCAATCATTAACAGACCTTACACTCCTGCAGGGAACAGAACTATGATTCACAATAATATTGAAAATGGAATAACTGAAAATTATTACAGGAATTGATATGATCTCTGTGTAAGAACACCATTGAGGCAGAATGGTGATAAACATAACTGAAGAGGTACAACAAACACACACAACCCTTCTTCACACTCAGTGCAAGATCACAGTGAGGAGTGACTGATGATAATTACAGTATAATATAAATAATTTTGTAGAGACAGGACACAGGGGAATTGCTTCAAGCTGAAAGGGAGTAGGTTTAGATTAAATATTAGGAAAAAATTATTTACTGGGAGGGTGGTGAGACACTGGAACAAGTTGCTCAGAGAAGCAACTACTTGTGGATGCCCCATCCTTGGCAGTGTTCAAGGCCAGGCTGGATGGGGCGCTGAGCACCTTGATCTAGTGAAAGGTGTCTCTGCCCATGACAGGGAACTAGATGATCTTTAAAGTCCCTTCCAACACAGGCCATTCTATGGTAAGAAAAATATTATTATCTTCAATTTAATCATGTCTGAAATTCTCAGATACACAGTCTGGTGACGGAGTACTTGGGAAGTTCCTTGAACTGTATCTGTAAAACGCGTGCATCCTATGAGGAATTAGAAAAGGCCAACAATGCTAAAAATACTAGTCAAATTGATAAAAAGCATGAGCAGTTCAAAAAGGCCTACAAATTTCATAGCAGAGGAGGCCTATATTTTCAAAGGAATCCTGCTTTCCTGGGTCCTTCACAGGAGTCTAAGTATGGATAACATTTCCAGTTTTTACCATTTGGGAAATACAGCTCTTATTCAGAAATACTGCACTAAAGCATGAGCTTAAGATAATGTCAGTCCTTCCCCTAGATGAAAAGTCAAATAAAAAAGGTGAGAAAATATTGACAACATGAAATTTTTGCTTCTTCTAAAGTCTGCAGGGAACTGTACTTCCACATTAGAAACTGTTAAAATTCTACCTAATTGGGAAATAACAAAACAGCAAGTGAGCCTGCACCAACGCAGAGCAGAGAAAGTTAAAAGCTGAATTTCCTCTCTGGAAGTTTCTCTGACTCTGCTACTTTAGAAAGAGCAAATTTTATTCTGTTTTATTTATTTCTACTTTTGAAGAGTAAGCCACGAAGAAATTCTACATAATTGCATTTACGCATAAATAACCTGTCCTACAGAATGACCTGAAACAAAGATATTATGTCCAAACCAGCAACACAAGAAATTATTATTGCCAGAATGTTTCAGGCAATGTATCTCTGTAAACTGCAAGGATTACTCTGTGGTTTGACTCATCTTTCTAGAGATGTTTCAAGGATTGGTGTGTTACAAAACAAAACATAGAATTATAGAATCATCAGGGTTGGAAAAGGCCTTAAAGATGGTATGCAGTACCTAAATGCAATGCTTGTGGGCTAAAGAATATTTAAAATAGGCTTCCTTCTTTTATTTATTTTTTTTTATTTTAAATCTACTCTTTTTTACACAGGTATCACAGGAAACTGTGACAATAAGAAGACACTGAAGTGTCAATTTACAGTTTACAAAAGTGTTTCTCCTGAATCACATGAGATTACATGTTCCAATTTAGGCTTTTTTAGGGTTTCAACCCACTTCGGGGCCTGTTTTTGCTCACAACTGTTTGTTTGCATGGTGGGCATTAGAATTATCCTGCTGAAAAACAGGACCTTCCACCGTAGACACATCTTGTGCCAATAGTTTCCTCAATGCTCTCAAAGCTGAAGGGGTGAAAGCACATGGTCCTTTATAGGCATATGCATCCAAAATGCAGATTTTAGTGCTGTACTGGATTTTCCCCCTATATACTTGGCTGATTCAGCTATGCTTGCAAAATATATCAACATGGACCACAGCAGTCCCACTCCTCACAGTGAAGGGTCTGACTGGTCTGGCCTGTGGAAGGGCACCATGGATGGACTGCAGGCTGCCCAGCTTCCCTGTGCAGTCACAGGGCTCAGGTTACATGTCATGAAGGAGCCTTGAAACGTGTGTAAACAAAGGCAGTAAAAGTGCCTGTGTTGGGGAAATTGAATCCTCTTATGGAGAAGAAAATAAGGATAAGGCATAAGACATTAATTAGTATCACTATGTGATCCTTACTCATTTTTGTTTGAAAGGATCAATACCATATTCCCTCTACTTCAGGAATGGCCAAAGCAAAGATCAAGTTCATATTCACTTCCCTTTCCTTTTTACCTATACTTTTTTTTTGCCCTTTTTAGCCCATCTAATGTTCTCAGCTTCAGCTCAGGGGTGTGATCTGCTAACACTCAGTGTCCCCCTGTGCTCCAGGCTTCTGCTCAGGAGAAACCACTGAATAAGCACAATGGTGTACTTCCTTCACAGCAAAAGAAAAAACAACTCAATTTTAGAATGAATAGAACTGTTAAAATTGAAGTTTGCTCTGAAAACTACCTTTCTAAAAAAAAATTATTCTTATTTCTCTACCTTGGTATTTCCTGCAAACTATTTATACATGAAGCTATGTCCAAAGTGCATTAAGAACCATTAAGCCCTGGAGCCTTACCCATTGCAGCTGGAGCAAAGGAAGATGAGGAAGGTGAGGAACAAGAGTGTTGTCATGGCTGCCAAACTTCCCCAGAGGATCACATGGATCTGTCCACTGCCTAAGAAGCCACCCTGTGGCCCCATGGTCTTAGCAGGAGCTGGTGTCACTTGGGGTTGAAGAGGTTACTCCTTGAAGAAGACTGACATCTGTGCTGCATGCACCTTCTGTTTCTGTAGAAGGAAAAACACCATGAGAGGTTAAGAGAAATTCTGAAGATAATGAATCTGACAGCTACAAGTCTGGCAGGAGAGATTTTCAAATCCAGATCTTACGAAAAGCAGTTTCAAGTACAAGCCAGCCAGCCAAAGAGATTTTCAGCTACATTTCTGACAGCAACACGGAACAGACTTGTCAAATATTAACACAAGCTGTTACCTATCTACAATCTCAACGTGAATAAAAGGTAGTACAGCATCTCTGTACTTCTACTTTCAGGAAAGGATTTATAAATCCACTTTGAGGGACAGAGTAATCTATTTTGTAGTTATATTTGTAAATTTCATTGAGAAGTGAGCTTTCGAAACCAGCTACAACTTCTGCAAAGTTAACAAGCCAAAACGAGAGCTGCAGCAGGCAGAAAGGAGTTCACCTCCTTCCCTCTCGGTCTCTCCTGCCTGTACATGATTTGAGACTTAAAATGCAGTGATAAATAAGCCAGATAAGTCTTTGAAAACAATACCACAAAAACCTTTCCCACAGCAGGTAAGATCCAGTCTGATTTCTGTGTGACAAGCTTATTTTCTTAACAGTATATCTGGACAGTAACAATATTCAACTTTCTTTTTTAGCTTCTCCCTACCTGAGTCTGTGAAAACAACAGGGCAAAGTAAACAGGGTTTTTTTAAGAACTTGAATAAACACAACTTTTGCTACAGCACAGCAGCAGATGAAGAAACATCCTGGGTATACCCTATTTATGACATAGAAGTTTTTGTATACAATATATTTGAAAACCTGTAGATATTTTTAATGCAATACATTGTTGACATGAAAAAATAAAAAGAAAAGTTATTAATTCTTCACTGGTGAAGGTATCAATTTCTCCATAATTTGGCTACAGGTTATGGAAAGCCTATTTACAGGCTTGTGTCTGACTTCAAGACAGATAAAAACTCAAATAGAATACAGTGGCTAAGAAATGAGCAGATAAATTTTGAGAATGAAGAAGTAGCACAAATATAGGATTGACAATGTCTAAGACACTAATGACTCACTTTAATGCATTTATTTTCATAGATTTTTTATTGCATTGGAAATATGTATGCACATGTATTTATTTCTTTGCAGCAGAAATATCCTATATAAAACCAAGTTCAAATAGGTACTAATATCCTACTTGTATACAAAAACATATCACCATTTTGTTATTAAAATCTTATGAGAAAAAAAGATTTATTTCCAGAAAAAGGCTGTTCAGATCAAAGGAAATCTGATGAATCAGAAAAGATACTTAAAAACTAAGTCATGTGCCTGGGTAGCTCTTACAAGTAACATTTCTGTTTCTGAATAATATGGGCTCATTGCAGGATCAGACTTCTGAACACCTTTCAAGAAGAAGCTTACTAATTTATCCAAGTGGATAAAAGCTTCTATTAAAACAAAAAAAAAGTTTCTTTTAGATAATAATGGCATGGATATAAATTGAAATGGGAAGAAACAAACAAGAGATGGAAAAAATTGCTGGTTCTGAAAAGACCAATTTCAAAGTGTAGTTAAATATTTTTAGTTTGGGCAAGTAATAGGAAAGCCAGACAATGTGCAACTTCTCCAAACCCCTAAATACAGAGGAAGAGCAGGTGCCACACACCTTGGCAAAGCACACACCTTACTGGTAGTCGTGAGCACTGACACCCAAGGGCCACCACTCTTCAGGGATGACCACTGCCAAGCAATGTGCCTCTCTGGTTATCTTGGCAGAGCCTGAAAAATTAAGCATTTAAAAGCAGTGGCAGATCACTCTCAAAATTATGTATACAGCAGATGATCCAGCCCTGCTTCATCCCTATTTTAAAGCCCAAGATGGGTTATTTCTACACTGAGTCATAGTCATATCACTACTGTGAAATGGAGAGACCTTAAGGGAAACTGAATCAGATTTAGTCAGGAGAAAACTTGGTGAAATGCCCACAAAGACGTCTGTGATACCATGCAAAAGCACTGTGCACTGGTATGGATTTCTGTAAAGGTGTTGGACTGTCCCCATTTAGAAAACATTACAAAGCACACTGTGCTGGCTGCCTTAACTTGCTCCAAATCCTTGTTAAGAGTTTTGAATAGAACTTTCCTTTTCTTTTTTGTGAATTTTCAAAGATATTTTCTGCCTTGCTAAAACTTAAAAAATTCTTAAAAAATGTTTTTGTTTCTTTTGTTCAATTATTTTGCCTTCAAAACCCCCTAAATTTCTTTTTTTTCCTTGGAAAAAATGATGAAATTAAAATAGAATGTAAAAACAAAGGAAACCAAACAAAATCTTTTTTCAGCATTTTTGTTATCTTTTCTTCCTTAGTTTCCCCAATATATAAAAAGAATGCAAATGAAAAAAAAGAAGCTGTTTTATTTTTTGTTTTTTTTCAAATATTGGGCAAAGAAAAATGTAAGAAAAAGAATAGGAATTTAAAAGTCTTTTCCTTAAGACAGAAAAACGTTTTTATTTCCTTTTAGAGCAGACACAGACCTGTCTTGAAAGATATTTAAATTACTTCTACTACTTAGTTCATAATTTTGTATCTACTCTGAACAATGATACTATGCTCTTCTCAGCAGACTAAGTAATGTAACTTCAGCTAATACTGTAAGAAAAGCATTTTAAAAAAAATTTAAATATATATTCTTAAGGTTCCTGGACTTTAAATGAAGATAATATTTGAGCTAAGGAAAGCTAAGGAGCAGCCCCATGGAAAAGCTGTGTCTTTGATGGATTCAGTACAGAGTTAGAAGTGTTGGGATGAGCTGGAGCAGATGGAGTTCAGACTGAACTTCAAAAGAAGTGAGATCAGAAACAGTCAGGCAAGGGAGACCTCTACGTGTGATGTCAGGAGTGAAGCACAGGACTGATGCTGCACATGAGGTATCCCTCATGTGCAGCAAAAGTCAAATAGCAAAGGGAATGACCAAGGCCAGAGATGTAGTTAATTTACAGGAAAGCAGCACGAAATGCTTTGACTGTATGTTGAGAGAAAGAGGTCAGAAAAGGACAGAAAAGCACAGTGAATCAGAGGAGGTGACTGCTGGAGACACCTGTGCAAGCAGAAGAGAGTAATAACTAGGAACAGAGTGCTGACAGGTGAAGCCCTGAATGAAGGAAGCTGAGCAGGCAAAATGTGACCAGTGACTCCTCTTAGCTCCTTGAATGGCAGGAGTTTAGCATGAGGATCTACAAGCTGCTCAGCACACGTGACAAGCGAAAGTAAATACAATTATAACACAAAAGCAACCCAGTCTTCCACTACCTAAAGGGGACCTACAAGAAAACTGGTGAGCGACTTTTTTAAAGGGCACATAGTGACAGAGCAAGGGGGAGTGGCTTTAAACTGAGAGTAGGTTTAGATTAGATATCAGAAAGAAATTTTTTACAGTGAGGGTGGTGACACACTGGAACAGGGTGCCCAGAGAAATTGTGGACCCCTATCGCTTGGAAGTGTTCCAGGTCCAGCTAGATGGGGCTTTGAGCAACCTTGTCTAGTGAAAAGTGATTCTGTCCTGGAAGGTGGGTTGTAACTGGATGAGCTTTAATGTCCCTTCCAACCCAGGCCATTCTCTGATTCTATGGTTCTAGATTCACCCTCTGTGAACCCTTATCATGTAGTGACATCAGAGGGCTTGCTCCTTCTGTTTAATGCCTCCCAGAAAATGAGGCTGAGATAATATTCACTGTGGTGCCTTTAACACAGGAGAGTTTCTGAAATGCTTGAAGCTGGACCAGCACCCATCAGCTGCTCCAGCCAGCCCCGGACACAAACCTGGCAAAGATGTACATTGAAAACACAACTGCCTGAACTCCCTCTGCTTCCACTAGGAATTCCACATGGAATGCTTGGACATTAAAACATGAATGCCTAATACTTTGGATTCAGGAGCTGCTCTAGAGGCTAGCTTTAAAGTGAAACTTGTTTGAAATCATAACGATGGAACAATAAGCAGCTAATTTCTAAGAGCTCTCTGGTAGCTGAAGTTATTAACGCCTGCTTTTACAATAGAAAGTGATATAGTGCTGCCCTCTGGTGAATGTCTCTGTTCGGGGACTGGGATTTGTGGCTCTTAGAAGGGTTCTTCAGAGCTCGGTGCAAACTCTGCTGCTGCAGATGGAGTTCACATGGGGCCCTTCATCTGTCGAACCCAAAATGGTTCTACCACCCTTGGAAGGTTGTCAGACTCAAGTAGTTCAGCCTTGCAGAGAGACACTGCTGAGACAGAATAATGGTCAATGGAACTATCTGGGGTTTTAACAATTATTTTCATGTGTCTTGACTCTTTAAAGATGATGATTTCTTTCATTGTACCCTTTCCACAGAACTCTCCACACAAGTTGTTGGAGATGCTGAACTCTAAAAGAGGAGGAGGCCTGGAACACCTGGGTAAGAAACCTGGTTATTCATCTATGGCAAAATTTAAACAGTCTGCATTCACATTTTTAAGTCACTACCAGCTCAGAAAATGAATCTTTACACTATATTGGATACAAGTTCTTCTTCTTGTGGGAACTTCTTGCTTTTTTAGACATCAATATTTGCCATTATTGAAACCCATATGATAAATGATGCCTGCAGCCATTCCTCAAAATTGCACTTAAATGCCCAATTATATTTGTGGTTTCAGAATGACAGATATTTTGTGGCATAACCCACACTTTTACGGTGAATAATGTGTTATTTTTGCTTGTGGCTGCTGCAGGGATAAAGCAGAGCCAAGGCAATTCAGCCTGACGTGATGAGGAGGAGAAAACAATTTTGGTTCCAAAAAACCTGTACCTGGAGTGAAGCAGATACACAGATGCTGGGAAGCACATGAAGTGTAAATTTTAACTGGTAGGGAGGCTGCTGCAAAAGCTTGGAGTGCGACCTGAACACCTTTGAAGACAGCATCCAAAACACCCAGTGCACTTCAGGTCCAGGATCTGGCCAGGATTTTCTGAGCAAAGTCCTGCCTGAGTTTATGGTGGTGCTTGTACAGGATGTGCTTGTGACAGGCAGACACCAAGCTCCAGTGTCCCATCAGGAGATGGCAGCGTGTCCCTCTGCCACCTTCCCCTTGGCTTCTGGCTTTACAGCAGTTCCATTCATGTCCTGCTGCAAACAACACTCGGCCCACGCCTTCCAGAGGGAAAAGAGTGGGAAATGTCAACAGCTTCACCTCTCTGGGTTTCTTAATGAATTATAGATGGAGCATAGGCAAGAGATAAAATTGTTCTGACAACTGAGCCACTTTGAATGTGAGAAGCCAAACACGACAGGACAGGAGAGATTCGTGGAGGCTGTGGGGATTGTGGCTCCCAGTCCTGGCCTGTCAGGCTGTGCTCAGCTAACGGGGGCACTGCCCAGGTGCTTCATGGGCTCCCCCCGAGATCTGTTCTAGGGCTCCCTTCAGAGCTGCTCAGTCTCCTCCTGCTCTCTTCCCCCTGCCACCCCTCCAGCTCCCAGTGCTTTCAGCTATCCACTGAAAAATGCAAAACAGATCAGGGAGATGTGATAGCTTGAAAGATCCCCTCTACCCCACAGCACAGACCTGGCAAGGAGTGAGGAGAGTGGGAAAGAAGGTTGGAATTTTTATATGAGATTTTTACTACTCTGGTAGCAATCCCCCAGAGACCTGCATTAAACCAGAAAATGGGGAAGTACAAGGTATGGACCCACAAACTGAGACAGGGACTGAGAAGTATGAAGCGATTGTCCTCTTGTTGAAATCCAGCTGCAAATGCTGTCATTCAGCCACAAAACCAGAAACCTGGGCTACAACAAACAGAGATTGTCCTGCACGTGTGACTAACCCCTCTCTATGTAAGAGCCTTTCATCTTCTGTTCCTCCAAATCCTGAAAACACACTTTGTCTGCGAATATAGCATCCTACTGGACACTTGAGGACTTAGCTTACTCCTGCTCCAGAAAATTCCCTCTGCAACTTCAGACCCAGCTCAGGCACCAGCAGGCACAGGATTATCTCCAAGGGCCCAAAGACCGAGCACATCCCTTGTATGTGACACCCTCATGCCCACCCTAAAGAAAACATCTGAAGGCAGGCAATCCACAACTCCTGTACCCACAACAGCTCACACCAAACTACACACCTCATTTAGAGAAGGGGAGGAGATGGCAGATGCACTTTGCTCAATCCAGAACCATTTCCATCTCAGAACTGTTCTCTACATGCAAATATCATTGTGCTGGCAGGAAAATGCCATCTGTGCTTCTGAAACAACCTTAAGTGTAGCACTATACTCAGCTGCGTTAAAATGAAATTAAAGCACCCTTCCTTCACTCTATCAATCTTCCTTTAAACCTCTTGATTTCAAACTGAATGTGGCCACCATGTGGCCTAACCAAGCTTTAACTGCAGAGCAGCTCCTGAGTGCCTCTGTCTTGGTGGATTCCTAACTGCATAACCTGATAATGCATTACACACATATTTTATTACATCATCAGGACTGCATTTGTTCTTGTGTGGGCAAAATTCCTGGATCAAACTCTTCACAGGTATCTCCTACTGCAAGTCTTGCTTTGGAGCCTGTCTGCAGAAGCTGGTGGGAGCTGTGCCTTGAACATTAATGTTGGGTCCATTGCAGTAAATGAAACATGTGGAGATAATTGTTTTGTACAGCCCAAGCCCACAATCTTATACTTTCTTATTCTCCACAGAAAGGTGGTTGCATTATCTTCCAGGAGTGTTCCCTGACCAGAGCTAACTCCTGAGTGGTGCATGGGATTGTTTTTGGGAAAGAGCCTTTTGACTTCAAAATTATGCTTCAGGTTGTTCTAACTTGGTAAAACCACATATTTTCTGTTCCAGACTGGGCATCTGATAACAGTGGATCCTTTGGGCCTTAATCCCCCTGCACCAGAGATCCTTCTCTTCTCTCAGTATTTCTCCCACCACAGGACATATGCAGCTTTCTATCCACTCCAGCTCCTCTTTCTCTCTCAGTTCCCAGTTCTGTTTGCTGCCCGAGACAACTAGCTCTGCTATAGGTGACAAAGACTACATTAAAATATCAAAATAGGAATAAATGTGTAGGAGAACTAATTAAATAAATACAAAGATGTCAAAATTTTCTCAAAAAGAGACATTTCAGATAATTCTCAGACATTGCCAATTAAAACAGATGACAATATGGAACAGCCTGAATACACAGACATGATCCTTGCTTTACATTGGTATTAAGTGAATAAAAGCAATTGCAATGAAATGATTCTGGAGACAGTAGATGACAGGATTGTTGTTTGGACTGAGGTGCTGCCTGGCAGAACCTCTCCTAACACCCAGTGTTAGCGGAATCAAGATTGTGATGTTTCATCAAGAACTTTAAAAAGCTGTAAAATATATTTACAATTGGTCAAATTGCTGTTTCTGCATCTGGAATGGCGTCTTTTGGCTTCTAGCTGTTCAAATGCAGATCCAGGACTGAACTAAACAAACTTTAAAACCAAGACCACCTTTCTCATGCAGTACCTAGTGCATTTTGCTTTTGGGGTTCCTACGCACTAAATCAGGACAAATTGTTTCCAACAATGGGTTAAAGCTCTTCTGGTACATTTGTGTTTTGAGCTGCTTGGCTTGGCAGCACCCATTTATGAGAACAGTTCAAGACAGACACATCTTATTCCAAGCAGTGAAGACCAGATGTGCACATAATTAAGCCTGGTCCTGAAAGGCTGATGCTGGAAAGAATTACTGACATGGACCGAGCTGCTCATGCAGGCTGTCAGATGAGCCTTGCAGAGACTGCATGCCATAGCCTTCAAAATAGTTCATGTTTCTGCTTTGTGAAGCAGCAGAATAATGAGGTGCTGATCTAATTCCCCACTGTACCTACCTCTTCAGAAATCATGGCTGGTTTATCAAAGGATGTGTGTGCTCTATAATGCAAAAACAGATCTAAGACAAAACCAAACAGTCCCAAAACACTGGTCACTTTTAACCCCTTCTAAGCCTTAACATCTTCTAGAGAGAAACCAAGTCTCTCTGAACCCATCTATCTGCGACACTGCAGAAGAATTAAAAAGTCTCTTGCAGTAGTAAAGGCTGATCTGTGCCTTTACTGCATTACAATCTGCATTCATACTCCAAGCAATTCATTCATGCCTTGTCAGACCACGTCACCTCAAGGTTAATGTATTCAAAGTTAACCTGACTTCTCCTGCCACTCTTTCCTTTCTATTCCTACTAAAATTCTAGTAAGTCCACACAAGCCTGCAGTGCAGGCAGCCTCTCCTCAGAAAGAAATTTGGGAAAGCGGAAAGAGTCAGGAAAGCTGTATGAACAATTAAGCATGTGAATTCAAGAGCTTGCTTCAAGATAGTGGAATAGTTTTCTTAAAATGATGGAGTATTTCAGAAAATAAGAGATGTCACTAGCAAGGTTTCATAGTAGGCTGTAAAACTAGATTTTCAAAGGAAGGTGAGCATAATTGCATGTGAATGTGATTATGTCCCCATGAAACACAGTCTGCATCCTGGGGTTAATACACATGCATAATTATGCACCTAACCTGTCACAGAACTATCACATTTATTTCCCACATTCACAAGGTGTTTCTGTGTATAAACCACACACTCACAAATCTCTGCCAAACGCAGCTTCCATTATAAATCAGGCCTTGAGCAACCAGGTTTCTAACAAAAAACTTAAAGCTCACAAATTCATTCCAGGGTGGCTAATAAGGTTCCCCCCCATTCCACTACCAGCAGTACAAACCTCCCCAAGCACAAACAGGGAGATGGGGAGTGCTGAGGCCACAGCTCTCACATGCTGAGCACTGGCTGGGCTAGGCCAGCTGCTGAGGAAGAAACCCATAATGAAGCCTCTGTGCAACAGCTCCTAGGAACAGCTCCACATATTTTCCCCAGGCTTTAGCAGCCAAATAATGACTGTCTCGAATGCGACAGCAGAAAAGCTTTATCTGCTGAGTGACCATGCCAAAGATTACAGCTTAATTGTAGCATTATTGTGTTCTTTCCCACACCCCCACAATATCCCATATTGCTTCCTGGCTGCAGTGAGGTAATTAGACCACGATTACTGCATACTTTAGAGCATATAGAAATGAAAGCTGTCTTTGTGTTTTCCAGCTCTGACACAACTACTCCTGATAGCTTTGCTTTTCCTGGAACTAGATGCTCTTTTATATTGAACAAGGACTGTTTTTAATTGCACTTTGCTGTTTATGTAATTCTACTATGCCAAATCCCCTTTCAGTTTTTGCAACCCTGCATTTTGAGCAACCCTTTTGCAAACTCAGGTAATAATAATGGAAAGTGAGAAATTCCCTCCAGCCGGGGAAGTAGGCACACACAGAGTTTACATCAGTCACCTGACCTAAAAGACCTCTAAAATCCATGATAATTGTACTTGTTCTCAAACTGGTGTTTGAATCAGACCCATGAAACACGTCAAATAGATGGTACTTTTCCAGAGGCTACTTCTAATTGCCAAAGGACCCTGACCCTATAAAATTACAAAAGTTTGCAAAATATGCAGCAGCAAAACATAATGCTTTGATTGTCTCCAATGAAATATTGCCTTTTTTTTTCTAAAAAAAGAGAGAGACTCCTACTTAGAATGAGATTCCACTTCTGTATGTTTGCATTTCTAAAACTAGGGTTTTTTTCACTCAGGTGGTATCTACAGGGTCCCACCTGAGAGATCTCACCTTTGTTCCCATCACAAGAGAAGACTAAATGAATTCCACTAATACTGAACTTTCAGATTGCTCAAATTTTATTATTTATAGTGAGAATTACTCTACCTAAAATAAAATAATAATAAAAAAAAAAAGTCTTGCATCCAACTGTCAGGACGCTACAGCCTTTTAATGTACCTTGAGTGAGATGACCCCCCAAAATGAAGCACATGAAGATCATCCCAAATTTTAAAAACATTAATCAAAATAATTTTAAATCTAAATAGTCCAGGTTACTGAGTGTCAATGCTATCATAAAATCTATGGATACAATGTCTGAAAGGCAGGAATGTTCCAGGGAAGCTAAGTGATAGTACTTGTAGGTAGAATACAAATTAAATCAGAAGGGCCTGTTAAGTAATTTTGAAACAAAAGGAATTAGTGAGAATTGAGCTGTGTGATGTCCCACAGCAAGGGAGGCAGCAGTGATTGATCTTGGTGACAAATCAATTTGAAGAAAACAGTGTTCATGTTACAATGTGCTTTGTAAAGGTGAAGAGCATTTCAAGCCCAATTTCATTTCACTTTAATTGGTTCAATAAAATAATTTTTAACTTTTTAGCACTTGTATCTCATTAGGAATATCAGCTTTTCTTAAGTATTTGCTGCATGTATGCAAAGCATTCTTCATTGCAGGAGATGGTCCCTGTCTTGAAGAGTTTACTTTTTGTCAAAACAGCACATGAGAGAATCCCTGTCTAAATAACTTCCTTTTCATTAAAAAATGTCCAAGACAAAGAAGGATTTGGTGGGTTTTGAAGAGTTCCTGCATCTTTTCCAGATACCTGGTGTTCCCCATCCAGTGCTGCCTCTCCATGATCTTTGTTTTCTCTGAGCTGGAAACACAGACATGTATTCCTTAACTTCAATAATGTAAAAATAATCTAAACTGGCTGCCTGTATGCTCTGCATGGTCAGTAAAGACTCACTTCTTCCTGTGGAGACAGGGGTGCCTTCAAAGTTAGCTTCAGGTGAAGGTCATTCCTCATCTCCTCTGACAGAGCTTTCAGATGGCTAGAATTAGGAGAGGAGATATCTATAAATCATGGACAAAACCAGGTTTATGTGTGCTGGCCCTCTGAGAAGGGCCTCAGATGCACTCCTCTGAGCTGACCTCCTTGGCTGACCCATCAGGGCAGACAATGTGGATAACTAAGCCTTTGGGCAGCAGGAACAGCCCTGACAGCCCTCACCTTTCACAGCCTCATGCTGTGGCACAATTTCATTGCAGTTCCTCCCCAGGACCAGCATAATGACATCATTCTGCTCTTTCAATTGGAAGCAGAGATGGGGTAAATGAAATCACCATTTGCTTTTGACAGCCCAGAATATCCTGTGAATTCGTCTCCCCACTGAGCCCCAGGCACTGTCCTGCTTGGCACCTGCAGCAGCATGGAGCAGGGAGGCAAAATAAACCCAACTCTGTCCTGCCTCCCACGCCAACACTGCAACATGTGGTGCATCTTATCCACCTTCTCTCCTGCTCTGGAGAGGGAAATGTAACACCCCGGGCTTGATCCCAACAGACTGAGGCAGCAGAAACTAATCACGAGTCCTGCAGGAGTGATCTACGAGCTGGGTACCGCCCCCCTCAACACACCCAAACCCCTCACTCCCTCATCCTGACACACAGCAAATATAATTACACGATCTAATCAACTGCAACTAATGTAATTCTGAAAGTCTTCACAGCTAATGAAAACCAGGTCTTCCCCTTCTCAATTTAATTGAGATGTTTGGTTCACATACCGTGGAAAAGAAACCCTCCATAAAGCTATGCATGAATATTGCATTTCCATATCCAGCCTGTCACAGTATTGGGCTCTTTTCCCTGACTATTGGATATTTCATGGTAGGAAACTATCTGTGAAGGGAAATGGACTTCAGAAAATAAACACTTTCTCATGTTGTTTCAAGGGAAATCTCCAGGCTGAATGTCATCTACTAACTACCACTTTGTAGTCTGAACTTGGCATAAAAAAACCATGAATAAGTCATGATCCCTAGTAAAAATACCCTCCCTCTTGCATTAAAGCAGGAATCAGAAGACAGAATTTGGCCTATAGCTTGTAAACTCAAATTTATTGAATAACAAATTACTAAAGAAAATTCCGTTTCCCCTCTTCCTCCAGTGTGTTCTTCTTGCTGCCTGTTGGCATTGTTTTTTCTGCAGTTTAAGCATCACTAATGCTTGGAGACTTCCCCTCTGTGCTTTCCCATGTTACCATTAGCATTATTTTCATAGGAAGCTCTACAGTAAGAGCAGCACTGCAGAGAGTAAGAGAAATAAATCATGCCTCCTGCTCAAAGTTTTGCTGCTACCTTGAGTTACGAGCGGCCAAAGAACAATGACAGAGAAGCAATGGCTGGTAGGCAGCACAAGCAGAGCATCCCATCACTTCATGCCATCAATGACCAGCTGGGCTTTGCTTCTTCCAGGTTTCTCTGCTGTGCTGACCCAAATCATTACTTTTTCCCCACACAACATAGTCTTGTTAAGGTTTTAAAAGAGAAGCACAAGACTGAGATTTGATGAAAGCCTGTCAGGATACAGGATAACTGCTCTCCAGGGACAGGAGAGGCAGTCAAGACAGACAAGGTAAGAAATCTTTCACTAGTGATGCATGAGGGAAGAGCAGATAGCAAGCTCAGAACCTTTGTATGACTGATCAGAAGCAAGCACGTGTCTTTCCCACAGCAGCTGATCTACCAATCTGATAAACTACCAATGCTGATAACAACATATATTGATTACTTTGATTATGGCCTAATGGTATCACAATCCTCAAGTGGTGAAAAAAGGGCATGTCAGAAATACAAAGAGCAGATGCTGAGAAATACATGAAAAACATTCTCTAAGAGAGAGAATGAAATTACAGGAATTGGGCAATACAAGGCTTACCTAAAATGTGCTAAATAACCTTACGCACATACCTGATAATGAGAAGTCAGCTGAAGAACAGATGCAGCTATAATATACCACATCTCACCCAGTAATTTCAACAGCTACCTATTTTTTACAATTTACCAATACACCACTGTTATAACACTATATTCAGGTCCAATTTTTCTGAACCAAGGAGTCTGGATTTCCTCTGCTTTATTCTTCTAGAAATGTGCCATTCTCAGGCCTCTTGTAATACCTCCTGAACATGGCTAATTTTAAAGAATAACTTAATGCTATATGGTGAAAAACCCCTTATTTATCCTTTTTCATCACTTAGGGACACAGTCTTATATTGCAAAGCAATCAGATTCTGCAGAAGGAAACAGTTTTCAAAGAAACCATTTATAAGTCAAGAGAGTGATCATTAGTTATTGAAAGCTGAAACATTTACAGGTTGATTTGATGGCAGTGACAGTAAATTAATTTTTCCTTTTGTTGAAATTTTTTCTTGATTACAATGAACACCTGGCAAACTGCTTGAAAAACAAAAGTCATACAGCTCTCCATTTACTTAGATTCAATAACAGATTTATGTGCTACTCTCAGAAAAACAACCATGTCATCCTTTTAGAGAGTCCTTCTTGAATTTTCAGCTGACTTGAAACATATGATTGCAGACCTTAGTTTGGGGCAGCTCTAAACTACATGCTTGGCTATGTATTTCCATGAGTTATTCAACCAACAGGAGAATTGCAAGACTTAGCTCATCTGGAAAAAGACAGAAACAACAGAAAGACTCATCACGCTACCCCAGTTTTACAAGTATAAAAATAGCAGAAGGTGCTAACAGATATTATGTGGGTAAGAATGAGAACTAGATTGGCGCTGGAGAATTTATTCTTAGAAAACCCCTCCTTTTGGAATTGTTACAGGCATGCACTGACCCAAATAGATCATGGCTCCTATCATTCCCCAGTGCATGCAAACAGATAAAATGCTGACACGCACCAAAAAGGTTTGGGGCAAAAAAAAGCAAGCACGATCTGCACGGAAACTGCCAAAAAAAGAAAAAGCACAGCAGCTGGTACACAACTGCTAATAGGCACAGACAGCACTGCTGGCAAAGGCAGGTGAAGCGAAGGAAAGGAACAGGCGAAATGATGTTGGGAAATTATGTGGGCCCAAGGAGATGGAGAAAACAAGGCAGTTACCATAGGATCTCTACAGTTGTTGCAGAAGGACACTCATTTCAGCATTTCAGGATACACAGTTTATTCCACTGGGCTGGTGCTGCCCATGATCAAGCCTCAGGGCCACTGACATCCTTCTGGTGCAGCTTTCTGACTTGGCTTGATTGCCCAGTGGCTGTTTTGTGGAAATGCAGATAAGGCAGGAGGTCTGGGAGACCACGGATCCAACCCACAGTGTGTCTCACCAGCTGAGCACAGCACAGCAGTAACACGTGCAAAACTACAGCCTTCCTTCCATAGTTTTCTCCTTTTCTCTCCATGAAGTCCCAGGCAGCTCTGCAGGCTCAGTGAGGTGCCACACTTGTGACAGGATGTGTGGGAGGCAGCCACCCATCACGAGGTGTGTGAGTGCCCCAGAGTGTCTGTGTGAGTGACGTGTCTGAGCACCCCATGTTTCCAGGGGTACCAGACAATGGAGCCTCACAAAGGCTCCAACTCAGAGGACGCCATTTAGTTACCAAAACACTGGCAGCCAGAACCACCTGAGCAGCCTAAAGGCATCCAGGATGTTGGATGTTTATGCAGACACGTCCACAGAGATGAACAACTTGATGCAGGAACTGCAGGAGATCTGTGTCCTTCTGGAGTGGCAGATGGAGGCCAAAGGGCATTTCTGAGACCATTCAATGCCCTCTCTTTAGGCAGATGTAACCTGCACCCATGAAGTCAGCAGACATGGCACAGGACCAACTCTCACGCTTCTCAAATTGCTATTAAGAAACCATGAAAAATGTACCAGGGCACCTCAAAAGGCACCAGCTGCCTCTGCATGAGAAGCTGAAGGGGGCTCTGATTGCCATGGACTGTGACGGGGCCTGAAGGTGCCTTGCAGATACTCACCTAAATTTAGGAGTTTTCAGTTGCACTTGAATCTCACACCAGTAACTCCATGCATTAACTATTACACAGGTACAAACATCTTCCTCTAAAATAATTCCCTACACAAGGCTGAAGGCTCTTAGCACTAAATCCTTCTCAGAAAGCGATAAGGATTTATGTAGGAATGAAACGTTTTAGTCTAATATAAAAAAACCCCACTTTTCTCCAAGTAAAGCAATGCCAGAGCATCACACTCCTTCAAGCTGGCAGAACACAAAATGAATGTCCAGACTTTCAGAAATGTTCACAGACCCTGTAATGTTAAATTGTCTGATGATGCTTAGGACTTGGGGTAGAAAAGAAAAGAAGCAAATAAAACAACACAAATCTAATAAACATATGAATATTTAAGACCCCTCTGCTGGAGCATCAATGTGTGGGCTCATATCAGCATTGTGTTTAATGTTCCTATGCAGCTACTGAACACATGTGTAAGCATAAAATTAGCAAACAACTATCAAAAGACTTCTATTCAGGAAAAAGAAATTCTTCTCCCTTTATGAACATTTTTAAACAAAGTGTTCTTTTTTCCTGTAATTTTTCCCCATTAAAATTTTATGATATTGCAAAGAGATAGAAGGATAGAAGTTCCCAGTTGCTCTCATAGAGTAACTGGAGGCAGAATTTTGTTCTCTCTGTAGAATTACTGTAACTGTAGATTTCCTTTTATTTAATGCAACATTAACATACAGATATACAGATTCAAACATTAAAACTAAATTACAGGCAACACTTCTCCAATTAGCTGATATAAAAGCAGAATAAATAATAAAGCCTCTTACTATCCAGTTAAGAGACCAGCAACATTTCTAAAGCTACAAGAAAATGCAGAGATGTTAAGAAAAATAAAGAAGTATTTCTGCTGCAACAGAAAGTTTCCAGGAATCTCAAAAACTTGAAGTCCAGTCATGGACTTATTTTGTAGGCTATTACTAATAAAATAGCTAAATATCCTGCAGTTAGTGCTGAGGACTAGTTACTATTTTCTGAAAGTAAGTTGCAACAGAAAATGTCAGTCTTCAAAGTAAACCTGCTGAGATCTAGTCTCTTCCCAGAGTAAATCTATTACATGTCAGTAAATAGATGAGATATAAATAAAGTAGGAGCTCTGCAGAGTGTAAAACAGGTATTGCTACCACATTAACAGGCAATGTTACCTAGCAGTATTTGTTTTAAAGTCTCAGCAGGCTTGTCCTGCTGAATGTTTTGTGTAAAACCATCTGCTGAACAGACAGAATCGATCTCCGAGCGTGTCCTGCTTGGTTTGCAAATTTACCTACTGTGACTAAGTACATAACTCATTATTAAAAACAGTCAGACCTGGTCTTTCCTGAGGGTAAACTAATGTTTCTCATCATCCTTAAAAAAAACAACACGCAACATGAGATAAGGAAAAAGTGAGGCATTTAAATAAGAGCCGTTATTTGCAAGACTCGCTCCTGTGGTCTGAATCAACATGCAAACATGGGCTCCCAATCATCTTCAGAAGATAATTATAATTCATAATTGGCACTTTAAAACGTTTTCTCAGAGCTGTGCAAATATTGACTAATTAGCCACACCAGAATCCTGTGGGGTAGGCAAGAAGGTACCCTAATCCTCTTTTTATCTGAGTGAATTGCTGGGGAATAAAAGCCCAACCCTCGCCTGCTGCAGGGGATGAGAAGGTGGGGAGGTTTCCAGCCCCATTCCCCTCACCCAGCCCACACTGCTCCCACCACAGACATTTTACCCCATCTAGACAGGGGATGAGATGAGCTCTATATTAGCAGAGCTCTGGAAATAGTGGACAAACCTCAGTTCATTGGCTGAAGTCCTGTCAAGCAACAGGTCTAGATATTCAAATGTCAGAATAAAGCCTGAGGATTTGATATGAGCACATGGAGTATTTACATGAGGATGGCAGCCTCTTCTGTCAAGGAACACTTAAACAATGATGTACTGGACAATTATGGCTTACTTCTGGAAGCAAAATATTACACTGGTACTTGAAAGTAAATAGTAGGAAAAGAGCTCTGTATGTATGGAGCAAGAGACTTCTTTACTTAAAATTCAGAGAAATCTAATTATTCACTGTGTGCCCAAGATTTGGGGGAAGAAAGTGTGGTGCCCTGTTGGAGCCTTTACCTTCCCCATGCAATAAAATGCACCAGGTAAAAATATCTAAAAATGGGTCTAAAAATGGACCGAAGATCCTTGGAGGCCACAGCAGCTAGAAATAAATACTGAATACATCCTCCATTTAATCCAGCTCTTTAATTAAATTGCCTGTAGGAAAGCAATGATTAGTCATTAGTGTCCAAGGTTTTCTGGTTTAAACCAGCAAACACTAATGATGGCTTTATTCTGGAGCTTTGTTACAAATCACCACATTCAGGGGCACAAGCAGGTCTTTTCCAAATAACTGTATTATTACAAGCTTACAACGTACACAAGATATGCAACATGAACCATTTTTGTTTGGTGTAATCCTGCTTTGTCTATTGAAATAATTGGTCATATGTTGTGTCTAATTTCAGCTACAATCTCTTTAGGGCAAAGATTGTGTCCCTGTGGTTTTGTAAAGCCTCATTCACAGTTATAATGGTGTATAAATTAAATAAATAATGAGAAATTATGAACTGTGGGAATTTATTCTGCATTTATCAGGAATTCACAAGTGAGGATTTACATATTTTTTAAATGGATTTTTTAAAAGATCTTTCAGAGATCTGGTTCTCTCCAGTGTTTTAGAAATTGGGAGATGCCTTTCATTTGCAGCAACTATTTAGGTAAAAATAACACCAGGAAAAAACAGGCTAGTGTGGTGACTGGTTGAATAATAAATCCAGGGTTGTTCCACTCTGAAACTCATTCTTCTGCATGGTTCATGTATAACAGCTTCGGAGACAAGCAGGTTTTCATCCATGGTAAAGAGCATTAAGATGATGGTATTTTAACTACTGCATTAATTATCTACTCTGAGCAAGGCTAGACAAAACAAATAGTAGGAATAGAACAGACCTGGATGCCTTAGTGAGCAAAATTCATTTAAAAATGCCCAAACCAGAAGAGTATAGATTAGGTGGCTCAGGCTGCAATATGATTAAAAACAAAGGCTTCTGTACTCAGAAGGTTTGGAGAACCATGAAACAGTTCAACAAAAATTCATGTTTTGTACATTTGGCACTCCTAGCCACTCATGCCACACGAGTCCCCTAAATGCTGGGGCTGGGGGATCATGGCCACAGCACAAACACCCTATCAGCAGCAACAAGCCAGTCTTCAGCCAAAGCAAGTCCATGCTAAAGCTTTGTATGATATATAATTTTTTTTTTGCATGTGTGTACTCATGTTTTTTCTTTTCAAGTGGAAGAGAAGGGGGAAAGCAAGAATTTTTATCTCAATAAAGAAGTATGTTCATGCAAAGAAGCATTCAGCTTGCTCAGAGGATTCAATGAGCAGCTCAACCTCAGGAGTTTGCTGGGCTCCCAACACCTTGACCTGGCAAGTTAGTGAGAATACAGGGTGTCCTGGGTCTGTAAGAATAAAAGACAAACACTAGACAGAGTGCCTCTTTCCAGGTACCCCTGGTAAAACACAGCAATAAAGTAAAATAAGTCAGCTGTGTTATTAGAAATGTTAATTGTCCTGGCTGGCCTTGTGCCCTTAAAGACCTGCAACTCCACAAGCCTGTAAGGTGAGAGGTCTGGTCCCCACAGCCTGAGCAAGTAATTATAGATGGACGTGCCCCATCCTTCAAGATGCCAACCCAAACTCATCAAATGCATAATTTTTCTCATTTTCCTTTCTGGTTAACAGAACTGAAACCTACAAAGGGAACAGCATATGAAGTCAACTCTATACACTATGATGGAAAATGCACTGATTTGCACAGAGTTAATAGCATGCCCTAAAATGGCCATTCACCCTCAAAAGACATTAGCATGTAATAGCAGCTGCTTCTCCTCTGAGTGCAGGCGAATATTGGAAAGAGGTGCTGAGAGGCTTTGTCCTAGAATTACATGTCACTGGTTTAAACATGATGTGTGGAAATTATTTTAATTGCCCATATTAGTCTGGAGCTGAAATGGTCTGGTATTCTGTTAGGAGTGGTGCAAATGTCTCTCTGGTCAGGGCGTTGTTTGAGAAGAACATGCACCTACCTGAATGTCTAGAAAACCTCACCACAAAATAAACCTAAAACCCAAAAAATCACCCCAATAAAATAGCTTTGAAAAATATTAGCTACTTAATGACAGTTTTTGACTGTATTACATATAAAGATCCAATTTCTTGCAAATATGAGCACTAAAAGAGCAAGAACTGTTATTTTTGAGATAAATGTTACAGTTCAAATGTCACAGACTATGTTATAGACATTCACAACTGGCTCTGAGATTTAGAAAAAAAAAAGATTTACACTGTTATATGAAGGTTGGCAATGATCACAGTGCTAATGACCATGAGAGAAATGTGAGAATTTTTTTTAAGCATCATTATCTAGTGGCCTTGAGTGCTAATCAAAACAAGGACTATAATGCCTGCTTTAATGGGGTTTGTCTCAGTAATGCTCCTAAATGGAATAAACTACATTAAATCCAGACAAGCTACAAAGAGAGACAAATGGCAAAACAATCCACTGAAAACTTAAAGATTCTTTTAATCTATTATTAACTGAGTTACCATCCATGACAGTCACAGTTAACTGTGGTTTTGTAATCCATTTGCTGAATTGTACAACTAAAATAGAAATGTTGTTGTCCTCCTGTTTAAAACAACAGACTAAATAAGGCTCAAATTAACCCACAAAATGGCCTGGCAAAGACTGTACTAGAACAGAATGCATATCTGTTTCCTTCTTTAAAATTCAGGAAAGCAGCTCCTCTGGAGTTTTTTCTCAAAGTAGAGGCAATCTGACCCACTGAGGCAGAAGCGGTCCTGCACATAAGCTGAGCCTGTGTGCACCACAAGAAGGATGTCCTGGGAAGACAAAGGACACACACTCCCTCACTGACCCAGTGCTGCAGGGACAGACACTGGTACCCACAGACTTTGGGTCATCCTCCTAATCTTCCCAGGAAGAGGCACTGAATGCCAGGAAGATTAATTCATCACCATCCTCCTCCTCGTTCCTTTGGCCTTGCTCATCCCTCCTCTGCATATCATCCCTCCTCTGCTGCCCCAATGCAGAGACATGCTTAATTTCTTCAGCAGGATACCTCAGAGGATCAGTTACATTTGAATTCCTCAAAAGCAAGTAAACAGGTTTTCTGAGGCATCTATTTTGCTGTATTTCTCACACTTGGATGGGAGGATCCTCAGCAGCTGAGGGGAAATGCAGACTCTAGCATTTTGGACAGCTCCTCCAGGAAGAGGTGATGATTTACTGATAAAATGACAGCCAAGATATAGAGAGAGTGATACTTTTATGTTCATTTAGATGAAGAAATGAAATATTTCCAGGGATTCAGTCTTAAAAGGATGGATTAGCTCTTTGTTCATGGTATACACAAACGGTAGGATCATGCATCTTATCTTGAAGAAATTTTCAATAAAGGTCTTTACAAACTGAAGCTGCAGCTTAGGGAACATAAAATTCATTCTGTAATTAATGAGTTGCCCCCAGTATTCCAGAGGAAAAATTCTTATGGTTTTATTGCTTTTGTAAAACGCTTGTTCTCTAGCTCTGAAGGGACTGTGAAAGGTCAGAGGTGTTGAATATACATGATTTATAAAGTACTCTGGGATGAGTTGTGCTGTGTAAATATAAAATATTATTAGAGCATACTCTCTTCAATTCACATACAATGGAATGGAATTGGCTGTGACACAAGAGCAAAACTGAGAACTCAAGTCAGTCTGATGACAGCAGATTGTCCAAGGCTACTGACAGTCCAAACAGCACAAGGATAAATTCATTTCACAGACATGTTTACCTAATGCTGAAAGTTATTGCTGTTCATCTGGAACTGTTTGTATGTAGATATGAATGTGAAGACTGTGTTACATAGAAATGACTGAGCAGGCAAAGATTGTGGACTGCTCTGTACTGTTGGGGAAGATGAAATAGGAAAGCCTTATAGATAGGATTACCTTGCAAAACATGCTGGAAATATGGAACGTATAATTGAAATTGAGATGAAGACAAGGTTTGAGTTAAAGAGTAACTAAGAAACAATGGTATAGCTGGCTGAAGGTAATCCTCCTTCTTGATAGAACAATACCCTCTGCCTAGGCAGGTCCAAAGGTCAGAACAAACCATACCTGCCTGGTAGGAGATTCCCAAAAGCAGTTTTTTAAGGTTTAAAATATAACCCCATATGGTAATGTAATGATTCTTATAGGTTGCATGCAAATATTGTAGAGTTTGTAGCTTGTTTCAGATTGGTTAAAGAGAATTAGAATATTCAACAGAGAAGATGATTTATTGTATTGTAAACGGCAAATCACTCTCTTTTTGCTCTCTCTTTTTGCCTCTTTCTCTCTCTTTCTCTGGCCTACTTTGAGCTGTGTCTTGCAGCTCAGCAAGCCACTCACACCCATGCTCTTTCACAATAAACTCCCATGCTCTAAACCCATCTTTAGAGATCTCTCGCTTCTATTTTACCCCTATAACCAAATTCCACAGAGTTAAATCCTACACTGTACCTTGATGAAAATGTGGCTTCTGACAAAGCTGCAGGCACAGGAGCAGCCCATGTGGCCCAGGAACTCTGCCTTACTCAAGGCTGTTCTCAAGTGTGTGGTGCCAGAGATGCTTGGGATGCCATGGTCCTCACGTGCTTTGTGAAGTCACACTCAGATGGCACTTCCATCCTGAAAATATGCATCTTATTGACCCCCTGGCTTTGGTGGAGGCTTGCCAGTTTCCCCTGCAGATTTGAACCTTGAGATTTGTTCACTTTCAGTTGTATCTATCCAAAGAGGCTTCCTAAAAGAACAGTCTCTCAGACAACTGCGTTGGGATGAGCTGAACTGGACTAGCAGTCCCATTCCCTCTCAGGGAAGCATAAATTATACTTTCAACCCACTTTTTGGGATTGATTCCAATTTCTCTTTTTCTTCTGTCCACAATAGTCTACACTTTCACACTACAATAAATAATCGGTTTGAAGTAGATTTCAAAATATTTTAACAGCTGGAGCAATGACATTCTTACTTGACTTTACTGTAAATGGAAAAATTCCCATTCCCTCCCTCAAAGACAGAGATTGCAGATCATATTCTGAATTCTTTTTAAAACCTTGGCCAAAAGATATCACCAGTACAGTCTGTTCCTCTTCACATTATTATTCCCACTCTCACAGATTCTTTTATCTAATTCCCTTCCGCCCTGAAGTTTACAATCTCCTTCCAAAATTTTTTCAACGGCACTTCTCCTAAATTCCCTCTCTCATCAGCTTTCAAATAATGCGACTTTATTTCAGAAAAATGATGTTGTGAATTCAGCACTACAGAGTAATCTGTTCCTACCTTTTTCCCTGTGCTAAAACACAGAATCTAATTTTAGATCCCTTTTTCTTAAAAAAAAAAAAAGGCACAATACAGCCCTTTAGCAAAAGTATATGAGCATCCTGTCCACAAAGGAAAAAAGGAAGTTCTTATTTTTACCTGTTTTCATGCTTTCCAATGAAAATTGATACATTTGTCTGGGAGATAAAGGAGCTATGGATTAACTGTATTCAAGACAATAATTACAAGAAGTTATTGCCCAAAATGATTAGATTTGCTAGCAACACAAATTTGATCCTGTGATAATGTTAGAGTTATTCTCATCTATGCAAAACACTTCTCATCCACACAAAAGGGGGTCTTAATTTCCTCGGTACTGAAAAAAACCATTGTATTTTCTCTTCACTGATGATGTTTAATATTTTGTTTCTTCTACTTTCTTTAGATAATTTCATAGATTTGCTCATCTGGTTATAGCTAGATTGCTGTAGAAGTGGCAAAGAATTACACTTTTAAGGCTACATTACACATGATTAATCTTTTCTCCAACTGGGAGCATTTATCTGGGGGCTACCCTTCCCATTTGTCTTTTCCTTGTGTTTTCAGTTCCCTCCTATCAAGGAGAACAACAAAAATAATTATGGATTTTTAACCTAGAGAATGACATTTTTTAGCTCTGAGGCTTATGTGTAAATGTAAATTTCCAGCTGTTAGAACAAAGAAATAGCAAATGTGAGGCAGATGTTAATATATTATCCATTGTTGGTAATACAAGCAAAAAGCAACTTTGAAAATTTCCCCAGCTATTCCAGTAATGAAAGCTTATGGGCCTGGGGATTTACATGTACCTGTGCCTTCAGAAATAAGATCTAACCAGTTTCTTGCAATCCACAGGGTCTAGACAAATCCTCTGTGTCATTTCTTCCTCTCCTGATATTAACAATTCACAGGCTAGAATATATAGCCAATGAAACCATCTCCAGATGTTTCTTCTGCTTAGCAATCTATGAATGCCCAAAGATCATTTATTGCTCAATGAAGTCAAGCAGAATCTGAGAGGATTCCGGATCCTCTGCTGTTTTTCAGGACCACCTCCAGTCCCAAAAGTTAAACCACGTGTTTGGTTTCTATCAAGCACCACTTGAACATAAGTCTCCACGCACTTATGAAGCCAGTTTAGGCAGAGCTAATGAGCAACCACTCTGAGCTCCCCAAGAACTCTGCTTTCCTTTGAATCCACCAGCTGAAAACCATAGCATATCTGTGGATGCAATAAGGTGCTTCTTGCTGTACCTAGTTTGCTTGTTGCTTCCACCATCTCCTAACCTTTGAAAACTTCTGAACTGACTGTCCTGGCACAGTGAACACAACTCATACTCAGTGGCATGGAGGAGCATGGATATTCAGAGCATACTTACAAGTTTAGATTTCCCTCCAGAGAGTCTCCAGCCTTTGTTTAGCCCTCACCACAGCACATCTCTCATCATCTTATCTCTCTCATCTCCCATCATCCTTCCCATAGACCTCAGATCCCCATGAATCCTGAAAAGTCCTTCACTGTAACATTAATACAGCAGCAACTTCCGAATGCCTGGTGTCAGGCACATTTGTGTTTGTAATTCCTTTCACACTAGGCAATTCATTAAGGCCTCTGTTTTGATTACCAAAATGTGTGAACACAATTTTGTATCTCATCTATACAGGGTCACTCTTATGTCAGCTTGTTTCTGACTGTGACAGTCTTTTCCCATCCTAAAGGCAAAACAGTGTTTACATTTGGTTAGTTAAAATATTTACATTACACATTCAAATGATGCACTTTCCCAGTGATAGGGCTCTCCCTGGTATTTCCTCCTGTACCTACAGTGCAGCGGAAATGATTAAGATGAATATTCTGGGTGTCTCTAAACAAGCAGATTAAGGAAACATGCAGGACAGCTGTACTATGCTAACACTGCTGGACTTTGTAGTATGCATGCAGGCTGTGAGAATTGCCCAGCACTGCATGAAAGCTTGTCTTTTAGGACCCCAAATCAGAAGAGTTCCACATTTCCTCATTAATGTATTTCAAACAGACTCTTCATTTATTGACAATTCATTTGGTCACTCAGTGCATGAGTTAGAGCGAAACTTAGGCCCTGGGAGAGAGGTAAGAATGGTGTTGTTGTTGATCATCATCTGCGTGCAGACAAAAGCCTCGAGTGCACGGTGTCTGCAGGGGAACAGAGATGATAGGGGCACCCAGACTGAGAAGAGCAGAGAAGGAAAGGTGACGCTAAAGCTGGCAGAGGAAGGTCACAAAGTGTCACTATTTCTGGGAATCCGAAAACACACTGCGCACTGCAGTTTTAATGTAACATTACCAAGTTGAATAAAACTCTGTGGGTGGTGCTGCACCAAGAGGTCCCCCAGACACGCAGCATGAGCCTTTCCCCAAAGGGACAGTTTGAGGCTCGTAGGAGAGAAACTGAAATTCAACATCATTTAAGACATATCATCATCTACACAGCAAACAGTTAGTCTTGCTCATTTATTTGTTACTACCAAACCACAGAGAACCATATGCAAGTCTCGCTGAGAAGAAATTAGAGTGAGTGTACCAAATTCTCACAGAGAAACTCTGTAACAATGCAAAATTAACACACCAAGGCGTATTTCTTACCTTACAACATCATCCACACCGGTCTTCATACAGGCCTCTCCCAGCAAGGAAGCAGAAGATTCAGTGCTGAAAAAAAGGAGAAGCACTGGTTTGAGACATTATCTCAAAATCCCTGCCTGTGCTTATATCCATCCCAAACTCTGTGGCATCTTTTTGTTTAAAGAAACATATTCAATAGACTGAAATGAACTTTGCAAGCAAAAGCTATTTAGTTTAAATTGACCCTGCCCACTTAGTGTCATATACTCTGAAGGAAATGGGTAATAAAAGTCTCTGTTTAAGTGAGGCATACAACATGTAGCAAACAAACATCATGAGGGTTTATTTTGCATCGGACATGTATTTACTCAGTTTTTTAAAACTAATAGCAAAAGAAAATTTTTTTGCCAGTTAAAATCCATCAGTAAGAGAAAAGTAACAGACTCTACACCAGTATAAGGCAGTGTGTTCAAAATAATAAATAACCAATTTTGATTTAACCCAAACCACATTTATCCACACATATTTTCATTTTCTAATGTTTGCCTGAAAAGCAAACACTGAAAAAAGTTGGAAATTGCAACCTCCTTAATTATTCTGGTTTCATGTTTTTGCTTATGCAGACAAACTCTTGATTTGGGATTTCCACACTTGCTTGTCTCTGAAGAAAATCACTGAAAGGCAGAGACTCTAATATACGGTCTCATTTGTTTCTCTCATGGAGGTAATGACCATAAATATCTCTCAATCAATAAGTTAAAAACATATTAGGCATGTCTAAACATGCTTACTATTACTTTAAAATGTCCTTCTTTACTGCAGCAGGTTGCCTGGAGCCTGCCTAATGCAAAGGGTATCATTAAAGTGCTGATGCCCAAACGGCACAATGTGGAATCCAGCACCATCCAAGCCTGCTGCTCAACCAAGGAAGCTGAGGAGTGGGGACACTGGGAACACTCAGATTCCCTCTCCCTCAGTGAGGAGAGGGGATTAGTGGGCAGGACACTCCTGCAGACAGGGGATGCCGCAAATCCCTGGGGTGAGGGGGCCGGGATAAGCACAGATTCTGCATTTTGAGCCAGCAGCTAGCAGCCTCACAGTTTCAATTCAGCACTTTGAAACGTGATTTCCTGTGGCCATCCTCAGGAATACAGCGTGTGCAGCTCCCAGCCTCTGGCTGGCCAGCTCACAAAGCTGTTTTTGGCAGAGGAACGTCTGGGATGATGGGCAGCGGCTGCCGCTGTCATGAGCAGGATGTTTTCTGGAGTTTCTCCTACAAGGCAATGTGTTTATTCTCTGAAACAGTTGCTCCCTAAAGATTAAAACTGCACAGGAGCACAAAAGCAGCGTGTGTCCTCTGGGGCTGCTACGGCCATTGGGCAAACAGGAGGTACAAGCTGTGTTCCCCCAAATTACACAGAACAAACGGTGCAGCACTGGCAGAACTCAGTGAAGTTCTGCAATACACAAACTGCACTCTCCTCATTTTAACCTCTTCTTAGGAAAAACCTTTCAAACACCACTCATGTCATTAAGAGCTCCAGATTTAGAGTTGTGGGGGGTGTCTTCAATGCAGCTAAGCCCGTTCACCCCAAAACATGTCAGCCTGGGCACACAAAATAAGCAACAGTCACAAGGCTTGTGCTTTTAAGACCATGTTTGTTATCATCCCCAAATAGCAGGACACACTCTCAAAAACAGCCTTAACAACCACAAAGAACAGACAGCAACAGGAATAGCAAACACTTGCACAAAACACATCTTTACTTAGAAACTAAAAAAAAAGTAATCATTTAAAAACCACTAAAAATAGGACTGAAGTACTAAGAGCACATAAGAAATACCAGCACAACAATGCAAAATCTGTTCAGCATAGTCTGTGTAATCACAGTTATTGCAAGGTGGCTGGAAAAACAAATGCAACAATGATTTATCTTTCTGCTGAGGTACGTTGTACAAATGTTAATTTTTTTACCACTGTACAGGATGCTTTGTACTCCAGGGAGTACCTTCAGGGGTGAGGAACTGTCTCTGGTAATAGAAAGAAGTATTTACCTTGCCTAATGGCTATATACTTCTATTAGCATAATTAAGTTAATATTGCATATAAATAGTAACTTTTGGCTTTAAAAGTAAGATGGAGAAGGAAACGAAATAGTCTTTTCTGCCTCTGATGGGAACACACAGATTTTCTCATTACTGGGCACATAAACTAAGACCTAGTAAAAGGAAGAGAAAACTTCAGTAACCCTCAGCATGGTGCCACCATGAAGCTTTATTCTCCTGAGGAGTACAGAGGACTTCATAACTTTCCTCCCTGTTGTGTCACTCTTATTTTAATAAACAAAAAACCAGCAGCAATTGCCACTACCCTGTGCTACTCCAAAGATAAAAACATTACCTTTGCTTAACAAGGACTCCTCATTCCAGACCCCTTGGCATTGTGCAGCAGAGAGGCAGCTTTAGCAGCGCCCCAAAGCTCCCTGCGGCAGCTCCCGGAGCCCTGGGCAGCCCCCGAGGGCTCCGATTCCGCACGCAGGGCGCGGATCCCACCTTGGGCGCTGCCAGGCGGGCACAGCCTGCGAACAATGCCGCCTCTGTCAGCCCGCAGAGCCACAAAGGCACGCTCACCCGCAGCCCGCACCTCTCGCCTTCTCTCCTTCTTCTCGGAGTGCAGGGTGACGAGAATGAAGGGAGGAAAATGCTTGTGTTTGTGATCAGCCGAAGCTCCGCTGTGCCCAGGAGCGAGACAGTGTCAGCGCCCAGAGGGGAGATGGAGTCTGCACTGCCAAGAGCACTCCCTGCCTCGCTTCACACATTTTTGTTTCGGATCCGTGGGTGGCTGCATGAGCGAGCAGCCGGAATAGGGGAGGAGTTAGACAAAATGCAATTTAGGACTTGAAAGCCTTGCCTGCCTTTGAGAGAGGAGGACGAGGAGGTGAAATCGCAGCGCGCTGACAGAACGACAGAACAACGTGCCCTTCCCAGCTCGCCTGCTGCCACCTGCCTCTCCAAACTTCCCGGGAAAGCCTCTCCCTGCCTGGCCGTGATCCCTGGACAGAGCACACACACACAGAGCAGCTCTCGACCCCCCGGAAACCACACTCAAGAGCCTCTGAGCACGCTGGCTTTCGCTCCTGCCCCACAGCATGACCAGTTCCATTTTCGAGGAGGCACGATGCCTCATGATCTTCATGAGCAACTAGAGGATGAGACAATAAATGACATCCTCAGCAGATGTTTACAGCTGTCACTAGGCAGAGGAGGAGACAGCAGCGGCTTAAATCTCAGTTTTCTGCAAAGCTTTCCTTGGAAATCAGAGAGGCAAAGCCAAAAGCCTTTTTAAAATCAGATGTCCGTACTTTTCTTGTTTTGAAAGGACTATCATATGCATACATTTCATGTGACTTCAGCTTTGTTTTCCTTCCTGTGAGAAAATGAGAAGCAATGCCTGGCTCAAGATGAGACAGTGATGATTCCTGCTGAAACCAATTAGAATATTACAGTTTAACTCCGATATTCCCCAGGCAAGCTCTGCGATAGATGTGAGATATTTCACGTTCCTCCACATTAAATATAGTTCAGATCTTAAAACATTGCAAGTGAATGGAGCAGGAAGCAACAATGTGTTTTCTTCTCGAAGTAAATACCAAGGGACACACAGCACTTGGGTGCAGCACAGCTATGAACACATTCCAGCCCCTGATGTACCAACACAGCCTTACAGTATTTTCCCATGCAATTAGTATTAATTGGTGACTTGCTGGCAGTTTCCCAGGGGCCCTATCGCACCCTTTCAGCCAGTCCTACCAGATCAGCCTTGAGATGATCATCAGGGCTGGGCACCCATCCTGCTGCCACACCTCTCAGGGCTCTTTATTGCTCTTTAATTTTTGGGTTCTTTGGCAAGGGTTATCTTGAGTAACAAACAAAGATACACCTCTTCCAAATTAACATATTTGAGTTAGTAACATGAGACAGCAATAAGAGAGTGACTTCTAGAGGGAATTTATATGCATTTTTGGAAAATATGTTGTTTCAAAGCATTTCACTGAAGCTAAGTTCCAAAACCATTTTCAGGAGAGCTGAGCATCAGTGCTCAGCTCAGTGTCTGGATGTTAACATATCCGTAAAACTTTGCATCTTGGACTCAAAATTAGGCTGATACAGGACAGCTGTAAATGAACCATCACCTCTTCTAATTTTATTCTTTAATAACAATTCTTAAGGATACTATTTCCTTCTATCTATTAACAAGATAAAATTTGCCTTAAGAATCCTGTCAAATGGACAAGATCAAGAGTACTTTTTATCAGCAGAGCCCCACAACTCCATGGCAATAAATAAAATCACATGTTCTTTACTGAACACTAAACATCTAGAACATATTTCAGAGTAGCTTCCAGGGTCAGTATCACAGTATGAATCTCTTTTTGCAGAATTACGTAAGTAATCTCAAAACTCCATATACCACTATCCTTTATAACCCAGTGCTGGGGAAGCTACTGAGAGTCAAAAGGATGCCTGGAAAGAGAACTGTGTGGGGGTCAGCCTACACACACCAGCCAAGAGCTAGTAAGGGATGCAACATCTAATGGTAAAATACATCAGGAAATACTTGTGGTCAGAGGCAGACAGAATTACTTCAACTGGAACAGGTCAAGTATAATCAAGAGCAATGTCCAACAGGCCAGCTTTACTCCTCCTTCTTTTTCTGCTTCTCCTAAGTTTCCAGTACACATAAATCAGCGGTCCTTGGCATTACTCCTCTCATATCACTTTTGTCTTTTACTGCACAACATTTAGAAACCACAACATAACATAAAGAATGCCTAAAAATGGTATATTTTGGCTTGGAGGTAGTTAAGAACACTAAAGATGGTTATTTCTCTTGGAAATCTTGAGTCTGGAGCTTGCCTGTGGGATCTCACTTCCTCTTTAACAAGTTGTAACTTTAGATTTTACTTAAGGGATCATCTACTTAGTGTTCACAAACTCAAATGTGAAAGCCAAAACTCACAGTCTTTATGCTGGTCAACAGATGTAAAGAGATTTACCACTTACATATAAGTGGTTTATATGACACAGTTTATTGATTTTTTTCCTTTGGAGATCCTTCTCTTTCTGAGTCTTTGTGATCCTACTTGATTTCCATTTTTTAAAGGCCTTACTGTCTTTTTTCCCCTACATCTATGGCAAGTAAAGATCCCAACATTATTTGTTAGGGCCACATGAAAAATGAATACTTTCAGACTATTCTCCCAAATATTTTAGAAGTGTAGAAGAAAACCTCACTTTCACTGGTGTAATTTCCCAGCAATTCCCTTACTTGCAGTATCCTTGGATGAACACCATACATCTGAGACAGCCCTCACCTCTATCTCACACATCCTTAGCTCTCAAAGTATATAAAATCACAAGAATATTACTGAGGGCAGCTTAGGTGGCAGAAGAATTCTGTCATTCAGTGGAGGGATGGATTAAAGAACGACAGAATGAAATTTTTAGAGTTCTTTTCCATAAAATCATTCAAGAGGAAGGAGCACAGCACACATCCTCTAGCAGGGCCTGGAAGGTGCCATATGTGTCTTTGGAGGTGTAGAAAAACTATGATGGTATTCTGAACAATCAGGTTTGCTTACAGGATTTTAAAGCACACACATGCTCAGACTCCCACTTTACATCCACAACTAAGAGAAAGAGGGACACACATTCAGTTTTCTGAAAACACAAGGCCAAGAGTTTCTTTCTCCAAAGAAGTATGCCAAGACTGAGTCACTAACACTCTAATATCCTGAACAGCAAATTCAGTCTTTACAAATACAAAGCAAACACCTTTTAGCAAATTTTGAACATCTCTGGCCACACAGATAAGACTTACACTTGTAAATTACTTCTCTAAATAGGTGTTATATCAAATCTCCAGTGAGTCCAGGATAGATATGTTCAGCCTGCATTAGGTGATAATGAAGCCTGAACCCAAGAGATCTTAGTTAAATTTGGATTAGCTGTTGATGAAAACCAATTTGATAACACTGCTTATTCTAGACTTCCCTCAATTACAGTTTTTCCAGTCAAACTTGTCACTGCTATTCCTTCTTTCCAAGAGCATTATTTTCAGTGATGGTTTTATTTGTAGCTTTACATGGCATTGCACATGCACCACATCAGGTCATTCTACTTGCCTGAGACAAATGCTGGATCATACCCAGTCCTCTCCATCTCTTGGAGACTAAACACTAAATTACACTTAATCAAGCATCACCTCTGGCTCTGGCTGGAAAGTGCATATCTCCCATGCATGCTGAGACAAACACACACCAGACTGCCCCCACGGCTAAGAGGTCTGTATTTCATTTTGAGCTATTGATCAAACTGAAGCATTTCACTTGGGTCTCTGCTAAAAGCTCTTTAACTCTTCACTAACTCAGGTCATGTGAATTTTTAGCTTGGCATAACTTGCATGTGTCCAAAGCCCCTTCTCAGAGCAGTCAAGTCAAATCCTTACAAAGATCTGACATCTACAAATATAATTTAATATTCTGTACAACAAAGATGCAAATAACTTTCGTAAATAATTATTCTTATGGAAGTTGGTTTGCAACACTACAGTACTTACCCAGCAAAGTATTTAAAAATAACAGATGTAATTTGCAAATTTATTTCTCACCTGTCTGATAAGCAGTGATAGTGGAACTGAAACTTTCACCTCATCTGAGGTGAAAGCATTTGAGCTTTCTGGTTACTACAAATGGTTTCCATTTGTAGTAACCAGAATTTCCAACTGTTTTTTCACCCATGCACGTGATAGATTTGGGCTCGTTTCATCCAGACAAGACCAAATGTACTCAATCCATTACAGTCAAGACTAAATACTTACATATGGCTTCCTAATGTTACTCATTAGGATATAGATGGCTACAAATGTGCTTCCTTTGACTTCAGCTGTATTTTATTCTTCCCTGCAGCTTGCCCATTTTGGTTGAAAATTAAGAAAGGAATCAAATTACTATGTTTTCATTTTCCACTCTTTCTAATTTTCAGATTACACCATTTATAAGGCCTAACTATTCTATGACAAGAGCTTTTTACACCATTTAACAGGACCAAAATCTTGAAGGAACAGAGATTTTCTTTTTTGTTTAATTCTCTCCTGCATCCACACAATTTTCCTATTTTCCACTCCTTAATTAAGTTCCAGGTCAAAAATCTTTCTGACTCAAGATATCCAAATGTTTTCAGATTTGGTTAAAAAAATGTGCAAATCCATTATCCTATACTAGGATATCCTGTACTATGTAACCAGGAGAAACTCTCCTGAATTATTTGAATATATGGACAAGATCTGATTATCTAAATCAAATTGCTAAACTCTAATGCACAAGGGCATATAATTTTTTTTTTTTAATTTCAAATATGTTTAGAGTACACTCAAAATAGTTGATCAGACTATAAGATAGTACTGGGCAGAGGTTCTGGAAATGGAAGTGACACCAGCCCAATCAGGAAAACAGCAACCAGAAGCTTTGTCACTACTTCATCACCATCCACAAATGCTCTTCATCTCACCTCCAATGGCTGACTTGCATTTCTGAGTCCTGATCCTGTCAGACCTGTTTGAACTATCCCAGTTTTTCTGCCATGAGTGGTGGCATCCTACTCAGCAAAAGCATAACAGATAAAACTGTCTGTGCTCAGGAGATTGCATTATATGAAAAGTAACTATTAAGATGTGATTTTCTCTGCACAGGCATTTGCACAAGCTATACAAGTCCTCTTACCACAGTCACTGCCATGTAGAAACTGTGGAAGCACATTTTAATATTTCATCAGTGATAAAGGTCTCACAGCATTTATTTATTCATAAAAAAGGAAAAAAAACCACCCCACTCTTAGAGACCTTTGTTTAATCACAGTGAATTGAGATAGTGTTAATACTCTAAGTTTAATTTCAGGAAAAACAGGATGGGACGTAGACTGTCAGCTAACAGTTCTTGGGCTCTTTGATATCACTGTATCTTTCAGAGTAAAAACTGGTTTAAAAATCAGGAAAAACAAGATGGACAACCTTAGATCCATCCCAAACAAAAAGATGGTTAATTACATCAAGCATTTCTTAATGCAACTAAAGCTCTTTGTGCTGTTTTCCCAGGTCAGAACTGTGAGCTGGCTCCCCTGCACCTGCTTCATGTGACACTAGACTGAAATCTATCAATGTTGCCCAAAGTTTGACCTATGTTTCTGGTATAAAAGAAAAAAAATCCTAAAGGATCTGCTGCCCCCTCAGACTCATACAGCTTTTGAAGCAGGACAACAACAGATCAGTAAGAGATGGTGCTTCCACCTTCTTTCTGCTATTGTTGTTGGATTTTACTCCACGCTACCTGTAATACCTGTTTTTTTTAACTAATAATTGTCCCTCAATACTTTGTTCTCCCTTGGAGATACCTGTCATGGATGGATTGTCACATATCTGAAAGCCTCACCCAAGCTTGGTTCACAAGACTGAACTGAAAGAATTTAGAGACTAATTAAAAAGGAACTTAAGAGAACAAATCTTTCAAGTGTCTGATAAAGCCAGCCTTACGCAAGGGAGCTGCTGAGAAACTGAGCCCTGCTCTGACTTTAAAGTATACTTCAAACAATCACTTCTGAGAGTGAAGTGGCCCAATAAGCCAGAGGTGTCTGCCAACCAGGGGAGTTCCTTAAAAACTCTCAAAATATCTGCCAATAAAGGCTTTGCCCTGGTCACACAGTAAGACTGTGACAGAAGCTGGTTGGCTTAAGTTTTTTAAAATAATTAATATCCACACAATGAAAGCTATCTTGAGCTTCAAAAATATTCAAAAAATTCCATCTAGCAAGCAGAGGGCCAGTTTTTGACATGCCCAACTCCACCAGCCTTTGGTACACAAATCCATCTACAAGGGAGACTTGAGCCTGTATCACCAAGGCTCTACAGGATCACAGCTCATCAAAGCAGGTGCTGCCAAATGGAAGGTTCTGAGGCCCCACTGGCCAGCCTTCCCCTCCATTTCAGTGGGAGAGTTTTGCAGGTAGCTGTCTTTTGGGCGCCACCACCCTCCTCCTGTGTACCAGGAGTGACATGTGGAGAGGGCTGATGGACAGAGTGCAGAGCACCACTGCTCTGACCAGTGTGCCAACAAGGAGGACTCCCCAGAACATTTGTATGTCTCTCTCTTTTGAAAATAACATTTTAAATCACTGTGCCAGTGAGAACTGAATATGATGTTTACAGGAAACCTGCAGTAACTTGTGGATGATAAGATTTTTTTTTTTTAGCTCTTTGAATGTGACTTCTTCATTTACATGAGTGGCTGAGACAGCCAATGTTAGTGTGCATATTCCCCACCTCCAGACTCCACACTGGACTAAATGCACTGTAGAAGACAGTAAACAGAATTTTCTATGCCAACTCATTGAACTGGGAGAGATGCTAGCATAAAATCCCAAATCCCAGAAATGGGACTTGTTAATCAAGCAAGCTTTGCCAGAAGATGTAATCACACACCACAGAAGATTACATTAGCCTTTTAGAAAAAAACCCACACTTAACCAACTCCTGAAATTCTGCTTTGGTATTTGCATTAAATCCATGCAAATTGTATGGGCTTCAGCATGTGTTTTCTCCCACCCCAATGCAGCCAGATGGACAGCCAGGGATGTGAGAAAAATATTTTCTGCTAAGCCTGAGGGGAGATGAACGAGAAAAGAAGCCCCCATGTGCTTCCCCACAAGTCCAGTGCATCCATCCCACACCCCCATACTGTGAGCATGGTTTTCACAGAGCTCCCTTCCTTTGTCTGTGGAGAAAGCAGTGGCAGCCAGTGGCAGCACTCCTGCCAGCACCTCTACCACAGCCAGGAACAGCACTTGGGGTGCTCTGTGCTGTGAAAGAGCAGGAAAAAGTTTAGGGGTCTGCAGCTTCACTGCCCTGCCATCCAGCAAGGCGCTGGGAAGAGGGGTCACCCTGGGGCACAGCCATCAGTTATTGCAACACAGAAGGTGGCTTTGTATAAATAGCTTTTGTTCCACTAAAATTCATGTACACGAGCTTGCTTCCTTCCTAACAGTTGTTAATGGATTTCATTACAGTTTTTCTCCTTTTTCATGTACATTCCTCCTTCCATGAAGAAGGCATGGCAGCTGCAGCCAGCTGTGAGCTCCCCCAGTGGGACCCTGACTGCTGCCTCTGAGACACCAGTGACAGTCTCGTGATGATGGAGAGCATCTTAACTGCAGACAAGATTGCCTGCTGCTGCCGTGGGAATCCGGGCAGCAAAGCACTGTTCACATTCCAGCCGGGGACAAGACGGGTGTGCCTTACACACTGCAAGAAGGAGAAGCACTTCATTTGAATTCAGCAGGGCAGAAGAAACAGATTCATCATGTAGAATGTTTAGGAAAGCCTCACATCCGCTGAAGTGTTTCAGGAATAATGTTCAACAAACGGTAATTGTACCCTCCCATTGTTGCTTTTACTAACTGAGGAAGGGAAAGACAAAACATTCATTCTCCTTCTCCATAATTTTTAAAATCCAATTTTTGGGTGGCAGTTGGCCACCTCTCTGCATTAAATACCAGAATTCACCATGAGTCAAAGCCTGAATATCTCCTAGGAACATCAGCCTGGAAAGCATGCCCTGGGAAACAAATCACTACTCCCTGACACAGGAAGCATCTCAGCCGATAATCCCAACTAATGTGGATCTCTTCATTGTTTTACTTTCCCCATTTTATAGAGCACCAAGAAAGTACACTCAAATAAGGGTATTTCACATGGGCATGTCTGGTACTTCACATGTGCAGCCACTTCAAAACTAAAACCCAGATGTTAAGAATGTGAATGACCAGACATACACATGTACTCTCCAAGTGATCCAATTAGGTCAGAGATATAACTGGGCTCACAGATACACTTTCAAAAATTACAGATCTTGTACACATAGAGAAATCTCCTCATCTCTCTCCATCAAGCAGCTTTTACTGCTTGGTTAGTAATTTGGTGGTTTTTTTTTTTTTAATTCAGTCATTCAATTAATTCTAAATCATGATAAAATCAAACTTATTTTCCTTGGTCATAAAATCATAAAACCCAAGAAGAGCTTAATGTAAAAATGTGAATAAGTTAGGCAGTCATTTAGATATTTGCTCGTTTAAACAAGGGGCATTCTTTGCGTTAATTTAATGTTGTCAAGCAAGTACTTGGCTTTTATATTGCTCCTTACTGATATAATAATAATTGCCAATAGCTCCTTAAAAAAAAAAAAAAAGGCAAGAAACCACTCACCATTTGGGCGTTTTATGATGATATTTAGCAGAGGAGAGAGCATAAAAGGATAAGGGCCTGAAGTCATGCCTCCAGGCAAAGTACCTATTTACCACCACTATAAGCTATGTGCAAAACCACTGTCCATGGATACAGAGACAACACCAGTCAAGGTCGGCAGTTACCTGTGACCTGCCTTCTCTGAATTCTGCTCCTTGCTCCTGTTCTTCAGCTGCATCCCTGTCCTTCCCCTGCCTGCTGCTCAGCCCCTCTCCCCTGGCAGCATTAGCAGTACCTCTCACAGCACTGCATTTGCCTCCTTGATTCATCTCTGAATCCACACAACATAAATCCCCAGGCACACCAGAGCACTGCTACATTAATGCTTCACATGTGCTGCGGGAGCGTCTTTTAAAATGCCTAGAAAATTGTTTTAGAAGATCATGGTTTTGTTCTTGCAGCACTCTAGCCAGGAAGTGGTTAAAACAAAGGCAAAAAACCACAGCAAATAATCTAAGAGATTATATTCCCATCATGCTTGCCACTTCCAATCCTATTTTTTCCTATACACATCTTTGTGCAATTGCTCTGTTGAAGCCATTAGGAAGGCTCTGGCTTTCTGCAGGTGGAAAAGGCCAGAACCTGATGCTGTGTGCAGGAGCAACACCTCTTCACCCACCCTGAGCCTGCAGTGCCACGCCAGTCCTTTATTTCTCCAGACACGCCTGCTAAGGAAGAAGCTTTTACAGGACTTGTTTTTAATACATTCTGTCCCCCACAAGCATGAAGCCAAAAAAGTTTAAACCCTGCTCTTGACATAGTCTTTTTCAATACAGATGGGAGTTCATAGGAACCATTTGTCTTTCACATTTGTGTTTTCAGCTTTACAATTTCCATTTGCTCCAGACCTCTTGTCACATCTCAGTCTTATTTTAGCGCTAGCCCTAAAAGAGTTACAGAGATGATAATTTTGACTCAGCATCATCCTCCTATCTTCATTTTGCCTTAACATAAAAAAGAAAAAAGAAACAGTCCTACCCCTTCATATAATTTTAAGTTCTCACTAATAGTGTCTGAAGGGCAGATAAATGTGTGAAAACAAAACAGAGCTACACACGAGAGGGGAAGGTTTCCTATCACTGCTAAAAGCCCATCTTCTGTATTTTTCTGACTTGGAAGCAAACTAGAGACACTCCAAAATGGTGACAATGAGTAAGGAAGTTTGCTTTGCAAACAATTCCCTTTAAAAAAGCCTTGCAAGGAACTATTTGGTAGCATCAAAGTTTACAATTCTCTACTGAAAGCAGATAATGTTAAGTAATGTAGTGGAAAATGAAGTGGCATAAGATTATACACAGTCAGTTGGGCTTTCTCTAAAGAAACACTACACAGCCTGTGAAGCTGAGTTTCTAGAAGCCAAAAGAAGCAGTGACTGCAGGCTTGTGTCAAAGGACAGCAGCAGGCAGGACCCCACACAATGGGTCTGCATTGCAACCACACTAATACCCTCACTGCATAAAAGGGCAGGAGCAATAAATAGGAATTAAAGGGAAGATTAATTCCCAGTGGGTTTTACAGCTAAGAGGCATTTTACTGAGGCAGCAAGAGCAGCCAGGAAGTTTTAATCCCTGTGGCTGGTTGATCACCACTCCAAACTGGACCTTGACTCTGCGACATCACGAGCAGGACACCCCATGAATGCTACAGCTGAGGAGGCTTCAGAGAGCTAATGTGGGAAACATATAACAGAGCATGCCTCGTTCAAATAACCTCATCCATGGCTTTAGCTTTTGAAAGGAACAAAAACAAAAGCAAAGAAATGACACTAGCAAGGCTTGCCATCACTGCCAAGAAGTGGAATCTACTATATAAGCTGAGAAATTATAAATACAAGAGTTTAGGAGTGTAGAAAGAACTATGTAAAATCAGAGCAAAAATGTGTCTTGCAACAAGGTTATGAAGCGAGTAACAAACAGAACTGGCAAAAATACTGGTACATTCAGAAAAATAAAAATATTTAAATCATCAAGTTCAAATTAAAACTACTTAGATTTAGCTACAGGTATGAAAAGAAATATACCTACAAGGAAGAAAATAAAGCAAAATGGACTTAACAAGAAATGCAACTATGCTAAAATAAAGTCATGTTAAATTCTGTGCAAGTTGTGAAAGATTCTTTGCCTATTTTTTTTTTTATAGTAGAGCTTGCCATCTGTTTGTGGACAGCACACAACAAGAGTCCTGAAGCCCAGAAAAAATCTGTACCAGAAACCTCCATGCTCACTCTGGTATCCCACAGCACAGCCTCACCAAGTTTAGATCTCATTGAAAGTGTTTCCAAGCAAACAAAGCATCTCCAAGTGCAGAGCTGTGAAATCCCCGAAGAGCTTGCATGTCTCCACCTGCATCGGGCTCCTCACAAATCCCAGCACCCAAGGAACAAATCCTTTTGCCACTAAGCTCACCTAGGGCACAAAACCATCCACACTGTCCTGTGGCAATGGATGTCCCCTTGGGTGTGATCCCACGGGAGTGTCTCATGGACAGGCACCATCTCCTAGCCTGCCCTCAGAGACCTTGCTTGAGGAGAAAAGGCAGGACACACAGAGAAACTGAGACAAAAGTTCTTTCTTCATTCTTCCCTGTGCAAGGACCTGAACCTTCAGCTTTTCTGGCAAAACGTCACCTTTCAATTTTTTACCCTCTCCACCCCAAGCACTGCTACTGTGTGCACTCCTAGAATGAGGAGACCGCCACCACATCAATATTCATCAAGGAGTTCATGAAGAAAGTTTATTTATTTTTCAGAATTATTACAGTTAATTGGGAACATCTGCTACAACTATCTGTATGCCAGAAGCATCCCAATCTATAGGCAGTCTCTGCAGGAATACCCACTCTGTCCTTTCTGGATAGGTTTTGCCAAAGGCATCTTTATTGTCAAAAAAAGACACCATAAGACTAATCGGCCAAAAGCAGAGTTTAAATTGTCTCTGCTCATTTTCACACAAAGCAGTAACATATGTTGTGCTGTCACAGCTGTGAAAGATATTTTCATCTCCACGTTGGCTTTTAAATGCTTTCTTGCAGTGAACCAGGTCAAAGAGTTTTGGGAGCAGGGCTTCCCTCTAATGCCCAGTAGCATCCTTAACCTAATAGAGTGCTGCAGTGAGAACATCCAAGCACAAGCAACCACCATTTTACATTTGCATTGAGATTAATGTCAGTACATGAATGCAAGTATGTAATGCAATGTGAATGTGGAATATCTGTTGAAGTATTAATGTGAATAAAGGGTAACTATTTGAATGTCCAGTGGGAAAATGTTCCTGTGGGGATAGAATACAGCCTAATTATGAAGTATTTGTGAATTCCAATAAATATTCACTGAGACCTAGTGAAAATATGGGCTGGAACTTACAAACATAGAATTTCTAAACATCTTGTCAATCATAATGGAAAATACATGTGCAGAATGGACTTTTTAAGTATTATTAGCCTTCTGCCTGACTCCATTGTAATTTTGTTTATAATAGGCTGAAATGTGAGATATGTTCATTTTTAGTAAAAAGATTCTGTCAAAATTGTGAATGATTAATGGAAATCTCAATGTCAAACTTATTCTTTTAAGGAAAAAGATGAACAAGACATTCTTATTAAGGAGTGAAGCATGGTTGTATCTCTGATGAAGTGAGATGAATGTTTATACTATAGACCTTGCCCAGAACAGCTGGAGACTTCTTACTGGCTGTATGAGGCAGCATGATGGAAAAATTTGTTAAAAAGGTAAGGAGTAATAACTCAGAACCTTCAAAGACATCTTTGAAGCAGATGCTCTTCCCTGAGATGCCAGACTGGGAAACCTTACTGAGGGAGAGAAAAAAAAAAAGAAAAAAAAAAAAAAAAGCTGGTATTTTGAGCCAGATTTTTTAAAAAATTAAATTACTATGGATAAAATTTTCACACAGATGGTCACTATGAATTCTCATCCCAAACCAGATTAGAAATAGATTTTCTTTTTACACAAAGAGCAGAAATCAATCTTCTGTAATGTAATCTTCTTACATCCTTGCCTAGCCAAGGGTAAGAAGAACCACAAATTTCTTGTTTAACAGTGTGGGAATGTACAATTGTTTGTCGACACCATTAAGAAGTTTCAAATCATGGTGAAAGAACTTGCACACAAGAGACAGAAAAAATGAACTGTGAAAAGCAAGAAGAATATGTAATGTCTGGATATATATTTTCATTTGGCAGAATTGTGATGCTGATAGTAATAATGCAAAATAATAAGGCCTCTGACTAAAAGAGCAAGTATTCTCCTATTGCCTAGAACAGAATAGTTCCCACACTATATTATAACTGCAGCAGCAATTAGGATGTGAACTTCTGGTCCAGTTTACTTCCTTTTGTGTAATGAGGTTATGAGGACTTTCATCACTTCATCTCATGAGTCTGAATGAACGTTTGTATTTTTTTCCTGCCTTCCTCAAGAAGAGACAGTGATAAGGCAGGCAGTGATTATCAGTGAATATAAAGAGATATTAAGTGAATAAGCCCATGAACCTCAGTGTTCAGGCTAAAGTTCAATGCTAGTTAAGATATATTCTTGAACCCTCATGATACTGCTATATAAAAATAACACAACTGCTCTGCAATTTTAAGGCATAATCAAGTAGAAAATTATAGAGTGAAGCGTATGGTCCCTGAGCACATCCATAGGTCTTTATGCCATGGAAAATAAAATCCTTTCACTCATTTGGATCGTGAAGTAGCTTTTTCTCAGAGAAGCAGGGGACAGTGTTACAGCTTTCCCTGTCCCCTTGGGGAAAGCCCTGATCAACCTTTTCTGGATTCACTGCAGAAATACAGAAGCTATACTCACAGGAAAGTGGGAGATGTGCCATTTCTGTTGGTATTAAACAGAACTAGATGACGGAAAGAAAATCACACATTCCTGTCTGTAGCATCAAGTCACTCTTGATTCTCATGTTTGTTGGCTTGCCATGCTGCACGTCTGACACAAAAGATAATCTTACTCTCAAAGCACAGTAAATCAGCAAGTAAAATTCTTGGAATAACAACACTGAAATCTGTCCAATACTTTCCTAAAAATGCATATTAAATATGCTTCAGCCACGGAAACTTGATTAATGTGTTCAATAGATTTGGAAGAAATAATCATTCATGTCAAGGGTAAACAATGCAAGCATGGAAACTGGGTGAGAATAATATGAAAAGAAAAAAAAAAGAAGCAGATGCTTGAGGATACAATCCCACTACTGATAACCACTGTCATGGCTAATCCAAAAAGCAAGCTTTATATGCCCTAAGTGGAGGAAGTTGTCATCTCCACTCATTCCCCATGTGATAGCTAAGGCAAAGTGAGCATAAGCATATGAATAAATGAAACTAATGACAGGATTTCCTGTGAAATCTTAAATTCTGCTTTTTTAAAACTAGGGAGAACAGAAATAGTGACACATTGCTTTCTTCTGAAATCAACAGCCCAACAAACCTCAAAGGAACACATGCATGGAAGGAAGATGAGCAGCCACAAGAATGGGGAAGAAGCAGCATCTGCTCCGACCCAACCCAAGCATCACAAGCTCTGGGGCAGAGCTGCTGCCTGTTCAGCTGCAGGCTGATCCCAGGGCCCAGCAAATCACTCACCACATCCTCCTTTGACACTCAAGCTCCCTGCTCAGGGCACCAAAGTCCCCTCCCAAAGGCAGTGTCCAAGCACAGCACAGGGTATCTGCCCTTGGCATCATGTGCTCCTGGAAGGTGGCACAGCAGAGCTCATACTTACTCATAGCCTGCCTGGCATAGTAAGTCAATCAAGCAGTTTAAGAGCTTCAGCCTGCCTTTGGCAACTACAAAAACGAAGGATGTGGCACTTAGCTTCACCATCAGGACACGGGTCTCTTGTCTTCCAAGACTTATGTACTGTAAAAAAATTTTTTTCTATTTCTCTGCAGGCCGGCCAATATTTAGGTTGTGCTTATGAGCAGCGATGGCGGATCATCCAAAGGGGAGCAGAAACTCAGCACATTCCCACAGCAGCAAAGGGCCTGGGATAAGCAGATGTGACTGATAACCATCCCTCCAGGAGCTGCAGAGTTTGCTCTCTCTTAAGTTTTCCCCTTTCCTGCTGTGCTGCAGCTGTGTGCACGAGAGCACATCATCCTTCCTGCTGCTTGCACTGCACAGACACAGACACCACTGGGGAATGCTTCAAACACATGGAAGCAGCTAGCAATTTAATTAAAACATCCACACACAGAGGCACATGCACATCCTATTCCTCAAGAGAAACACCTCAAATAAATACAGGAGTACAGGACTGCAAGGAAACTCACAGGTCCCTTCTATAAACTCCATGATGCTCCATCCTAAAGCTGCTCTTCATTTTTACCTCTGCTACACCTGGAAAAGGCTGTTAATGAACCTCAGAGCTAATCAGGGACTGTTTTTTATTGCCTGGTCTCCCTTTACTCAGAGTAAAAAAATCTTGGCCTGGCACTTGCACCATTGCATTTCATGCCATATCTATTACACCATCTCAGAAGAAAACACAATCCTTGCATGATGCTATGATCCTCTTCTGAAATGCCAGTGACACCTTTCAGTCACCTATAAACTCATAAGAATTCTGTCACCTGTCAAATTCATAAGCATACTACTGCTTATTTATGACAATGATAGAAAAATATTAAACATGCTTCATTTCCTTTGAGAAATTTAATTAGCAGATTCACTATGGCCCAACACTCCCATTTTAAGATGAAAACTGACATCTCCTCTTTATTCAACTCTCTATGTATTTAAAATTTCTCCTGTGAATCTTCTTTTTCTCTTGGCATATTAATAGATCTCCATGTGGGTACCACATTCAAATTCTTTATCAATACTGAGATGAATTGCATCTATTGCTTTTATTTAGAAACAGAACATAAGAAGATGAAGCAGCTAAACTTGGCACAAAAATATTTATTAGCAATTTTTTGTTTTATCCCATTTCCCATTAGCTTCCCTGACTTTATTATCTTACTCAACATTTGTTCTAAAATATTATGTACTCTAGAGGTTGGCCTAAGAGGTTGCTATTTTCCCAAATCCACTTCCCCTGGCACTACCTCAAAATCTGAAGTTTACATTTTCGAATTTTCATGCTCCAGTGTGCAATATATTCATTAGAAAGTCTGCAATCTCATGTAACAAAAAAAAAAAAAAAAAAAAAAAAAGGTTTTCTAGGGAGGAGCAAAAATGTTTTCTAGAAGTAAAATCTGATGACCTCCCACTTCAAGTTTCTGGCAAAGAAGTGATGGGTATTGTTTCTCTGCCTTATTGTTCTCTCTCCTTATCCCTAAAACTGCACTGCTGTTTTAATGTTGCACTACACTGGTTTTCTTCAATAGCTACAATGGGAAATGTGGTTCCTTTTAAAAAGGCCTCCCAAATCAAACCTAAAATCAAACACCTCTCCATAACTTAATTTAATAGGTTAAAAAGATTAAGAGTCTCTTTACCACCAAGGTACTTGTCCAATTCTCAATAGGAAATTCAATTTCTGTCATCTGGAGCAAATGTGTATAATGCAAATGGCACTCAGAAACTACATTGCACTTTGAAACTAAACCCACTTTTTGCAGCTGCTGCTTTAAACATCATCAGAGTCTGGAAATGAAACAAAGCCTTGTCTCACTGACATATTCCTGCATTAACATGAACTCCAACAAGTGAGTTTAAGTGGGTTTGGCCACCAGCTGTGGAACTCTGCTGTACATTCCACTGTACACTAGTCCACAACCTAATTAACAGCCCTGCAAATATTCCAGATACCAGCTAATATTATCTGCACAAAGACATAATTAGAAGTGTGTGTGAACCCAGATATGTTTGAAAAAAAAAAGAGAACAAATGTGCAGCTCCAACTGATATCATTACTAACTCGTTCTCAGTGGCAGTATCATACACCAGGTTAGTGTAAGGTTAATGCACACCCCACACTGTGACCTTTCAAACTCAATTTAATTGCATCCCTACCAAGGATATTGCAAAATGATAAGGCACATCCTGATTGATTTTCTTCCTTGCAGACCACAAGAGCTCATTCCAACCAAATATTGCCATTAAATTTGCAGCACAACTGAAAACGAGTTTTAAACTATATACACCCTAATCTAATATTTGAAGCTGTTGTATCAAAGACTCTCTGCATTGTAAGCCACAAAATCCCTATTTTCCTCTTCTGTAAGCCCGCTACACTATGTACAGCATTATCCTCCAATTGTTACTGTGCTTAAAATGTGTGTCTAACACTGCCAGAGCCGTGCTGTCAAGCGTTAAAGAGCACTTTTAGGCACTCTGCCCCTGTAATCCCTGGTGACTTCAGAAACTACAAGTCAGGGGAAAATCAAAGTAAAGAGAAAAGACAGGTCATCATGAGCCTAAGTGCAATGTAATCTCATGATAGACATTTCTACTCTACATGCACAACACATTCAGGTTCTACACGAATTTTACTATCCCTGCTTTAGTAAAGCTGGGATGAGTATCTTTGTTAACACACCGGTGCACAGTGAAAAATTTGGTCAGAATATTTTATACACTGTGATTACTGTATAAAATATTACATGCCTCATTACAGCATGGTTTGTTCAAGACTTAGTTTCTTTTGTTTGATACCAACTTAGATTTTTTTTTTTGGGAATTTTCCATTATTCTTTCAAATAAAGGCTATATTCTGCATTAAAAATGCCCATGGGAAACGTTGGGATATGTGTCTGTTTTAAGCAGTTTCCACTCGCAGTAGATGAAAGTAACAGCCAACCATGCTGGGATTTCAGGGTGTTTTTTAAGGAGGTGATGGCAGGCATATTTTGTTATTACTGTATAGGAGTTTTATCTATTGCACTCATCACCACTGTCAGAATGGCTCATCTGCATTAAAGCTCTAAAGAGCACTGAGCACAGCTGAACCATCTCTTAGAGCAGTTGCATTGAGAGGAAGGGAAACTTGGACAAGCCCCAAATTCTGGCAGACCTAACGTCTCATTTGCCAGCAAATCATCTGTATCAGAAATTACTTCAAATGACAACATTAAAATTGAATTTATCCCATGTTTAACATGCACATTAAAAGGAAATCCTTCAATGCCATTCACTGAGACTCAGATGCAGGGAGCCAAATGACCATGTGGTCATGGCCACAGCCCACCCTGAGCAATATCCCTGACTTTGATAACCTGCAAATGCTGTGGAATCAAGGAGGAACTTCCCACCCAAAACCTCTCACCTTTAGAGGTGTTCTATTTTCATGAGTCCCTGATGCATAATTACTGAGAGTGCTATGAGCCTCAGAAAACAAAGCTCTGGGGAGAAGGGGGATAAGTCTGGCCCACAAGAGAATTTGTCACTTTACCATGACTCAATTTTAGCAAGGCCATACCCAAAGCCATGCAGGAGCCTCCTGAAGCTTTCAACCACCCCCACCGTCCCTTGGATGCCCCTCAGGAAAGGGAGCACAGTGGCAGCAGGAGGCTGGGGTAGACCTGAGGCTGCATGAGTTTTGCAGAGCTTTGGGCAAAGTCAGTGCTCTGACAAAACAACCTCCTGAGAGCCCACTGTGAACCCAAACACCGAATTTCTCATTCAATTCATCAGAATGCAAGCACAGTGTGAACAACTCCACCAAGACAAAGACAGAATTAGCCTCATCACACATGCAGCAGCATATGTCTCTCTCAACATGCACTGCAAAATAGATACTGAATGGAAAACAGATGATTTTTGACTTCCTATTCTGTCTACCGGTAAAAAAAGATTTCTCAAAACCCTGCATATATCTTCATGTAAATTACTGTATTGCAAAGATAAATATCAAAGTTATGCAAGACGCTAGATAAGTAGAAAGACTTAAAAGAACAAGGAAGAAATAAAAACACCTACCAAATCTCCGAAGACAACAAATAAACAACAGTTTATTTGTGTTCCCAGGAAAGTCCAAAGCCAAATATTAGCATTTTCTTCTGGAGGCAAATTTCTGTGTATTGAGAGCCAGCTTAAATAAACGACTGGCTTTTCTTCTTAGAATATTTGGGGAGTCTGCAATTTTTTTTTTCTCCTTTGAGAAAATAAATGTGAAAAACAGTGCAGGAACAACTTCATACAGGAGTAGTGAAGAAGTTCAAATACCTAGTTATAAACAAAATTTCGGCCATGCAAAATGCATATGAAATGCTGTTAGGTGGAATGTTTGCCAGCCACTCTTCCGAGCAACAATCACAGAAATCTACCTTTGTCACCTCCTTGCTGATCTCCTTTCCCCATGTTTCATTTATGCATATTATGTGGCTTTTTATTTTATTCCCATATTTCTCTCTTAGTCTTACCTTAGCCCATTCCCTGCCAGATCCCTGGAGTCTTCTTTGGTATCCCAAAATCTCAGCTGAGGGTTTGCTGGTATCTAATATTAGAGATTCAGGGGCTCTAGTCAGCTTTAAGCTGTAGTAATTTTTTTTCTACTCTGTAAAGCCTGAAGGGAAAGTACTTTTCCTTCCTTGCTAAATAGTAAACATTCCCCTTCCAGTGGCCAAACAAATTATCTTCTGTTGTTTGTAAAGACACTGGAACAATACACTTGTTTACCTTTATAAATGTCTTTGTGCTATCCCTAGCCCAGCTCAGGGAACTGGGCCGAAGGTGGTGCAGCTGACAGGAGTAAAAACCTGAACACTCAGAGAAATCTCTGCCCAGCAAAGTACAGGAACAGCCACTCTGAAGTCTGAGTTATGGCTAAAATAGCAGCAGCAAACTGCATCTCAAGACAGTAAGTATCTTTAGTGAGCAAATTAATTTTACTCATCAGCTCAGCAGAAACATGGTTTTCTGCCTCAAGGGAAGGGTGCAACGTGTTCTCATTAATGACTGTTTATTCAGATCAACACCATGGCTGCATTAATTCCCACCACCACCACCTTACACAAGGTATTTCATGATCAAAGTATTGAAATCAACACTGCCAAAGCAATATTATTTGAGCAGTCAGTTTAAGCACAGGCATGTTTTAAGGATCAGAACTTAATGAGGTTTTTTGGTTGTTTTTTTGGCATGAATACAACAAACAAATATAACTCTGCCCATGCAAAGTACAGAGGTCTGCTCATGCAATTAGCACCTACAAGCACAAGTACTGTTTGTAAGAATCAAACAAGGCATTCAATATTATCAGTTTATTTCATAACTAGAATAAATACTTTTCAAATAGCTTTCTTAAACTATATGGCCAATATGTAATCTTTTAACCTTCATTAACCAGTTTTCATAGAAATGAATCCTACTAATCTGACCCAACTTTACAGAAAGAAAACAAATGTCACGTGAATCTTTGCACATGGAACTCAACTCGTCCAAATGAAAACCATTCTACTGCCATTCCAGCCAACAAGGCTGAGGACAAACCAGTACCTCCAACTTGGTCATCACATCCTCAACTGTGTGATGTGCATCAGCATACACCTCAGAAAATGTAAAGCCTGTGAACTCGTAGGGTCCTTCTGAAAATGTGAACACATCCACTGCTCACACTGCTTTGTTTAAAAGGGGTTCTAAATTTATCACACACAGTTTCAAACTGAAGGTGGCTGAAATGTTTTGCAATACGATGTCACTTCCTAAGAAAGCTGATGTTAGAAATATTTCCCAGACGTGGGTTAAGATTTCCAGATGAATAGAGAGAGCATGCAAAAGAGGGAGACGCATGCAGCTGACTAAATACCAGTGACTTTTGGTCAGGAGGTCTGCATTAAGCAGCATTTGCCCAGGATGTGTCATACAAGAGACCTGAGGCTGGGTTCCTATTGCTACAGGAAAGGGCCTGGCTAAAATACACTTGGCTGCTCTGGCAAGGGTTTCTCTCCATATTGTTTCATTAATGTTTCCAAAAGGTTCAGTTTTGCTCCTGTATGAAAAAAAAAAAAAAATCCAACACTGTGTCCTGGGTTAGCCATATGGCCTGTTTGTATCCCCAATCGTCCCC
>JAHLSL010000021.1:10886729-10924435 GCA_025920805.1 Petroica traversi | reverse complement strand
GACCTCCCAGAGGTTTCCTCCTAAATATTTGCCCTAAACCAGGACACACTGCAAGTTTCAGGTCTCTCACTTTGCACCAAAATAAACTGTAGTGTTTGATCTGTCACAGCCCCAGACAACCACCTTCTAAACTATCAATGCACAACAGAAAGTTAATAAGAACTTTTCATAATATTTAATATGAAAACTTACCTAAATATCTCCTCCAAACTCTGATTAGTATCTGCCATACTCAGATTATTTTTGTTTTCTCTGTGCAGTTTCCACATTCAGAAGCATTTTTATGGTTTTAGGGTTTTTTATAACATCAATAAGCTCCGTGAAGAATGAGACAGACAAAACCAAAACATAACACAAAAGGTCTCTAAAATATGCTGTACTGCTGTCAGCAACAGACAGTAACTACAGAAACATCATGGAAATAATACAGGCAATAAATTGAAGCTATGTGAATATTTATTTTTATTTTCAAGACAACTCCTGAAATTATGAGATCAATTTGGCCTTCTTTATTTCTCATCACTTTTCAAACTTGTCAGAAGGAAGCGGAAAAACACTGCAATCAATATTCTTTCTCTTGCTAGCCTGGATTAATAGATTTATGCTATTTGCAGACACCTACACAAAAATACTTAGTTTTCTTCTTCCATAGGACTTTTACTGAGGATGAAATTCTGACCACACAAATAAAATAAAAATACTTTTTTTATTCTTTCTTTTTTAACGGAAAACTTACCTTGTAGCACATTTTCAGCAAATGTCATGAAAAGGTCTGATGCTTCCAAAGGCTTTGATCCTGCTATCATGCAACAGCTCCTGACTGAAACAAGTGACCTCTGGGAGAATCTGAGGGAATGGGGATCACTCATCTTAGAAAGAGTCTCCTCACATCAGACATGCTTTTTCATACTCTATTTACTGCCAGCCTGGAGTGTGTGAGGTATGAAATCTCTGTGGCTCCAGCTAATGGGATGGGAGTTATCAGCTCCTCAAAGGTCACTTCTCAGATGTGGACAGGACAGCAGGACCTGCTCCCACTGAGACCTGCTGACTGTGGTGGGGCACTGCTCAGCTTCACCTGAGTTCTCCAAAGGACATCCAACAGTGGAAGAACAGAAAGACAGCTAGCCAGCATGGACCACTCAGGGCTTTCAGACAGGGAAAAGCAGAAGAAAAAGCCTTAGCCAATGTATGGGGATTTTGCAACATTTGACATTTCTTTAACAGCATGAGCTAAGCCCCAGTAAGCATCAAGTGAAGAATGAGTTGCTTGTCCTGGCTAAGCACTCAGCTTAGATAGTGGGATAGAAACTAACAAGAAAAATCATTGAAAATGCAGCATCTGTTGACATTTTCCACCATGCACTGACCTTTCCAGTCCTTTCCTTACATTTGGCTTTGCAGCACAATTACAGTTTCAGCTCTACCTGTCAATAAGATCCTCATTATCTGAATTCTAACAAAATCTTCACAATTCTCGAGGGAGCAGAGAAAAAGGTCTGTCTGAAACAACATTCAGGCCAGTGACACCAAGAAGACCCCACTCAGCTGCTGGGGTTTATTGTTCACACCACTGGACTGTAACCTAGCCAGGTAAGTAGGGGGAAGAGGCAGGCAACTCACATGAGGATGATTCCTCATGACAGTGACAACAGTAGGCAGCCAAATAGCACAAAATGCAATGTTCAAGGACAGACCTAGAAAATGACCCATGCATTCACAAGTTCACCTGAAAACTGGAAATCATTTCATGGTATGTGAGAAGAATCCAAATTAATTTGTCTCTTTGACCTCAGAACTCCACACTATCCCTTGTTTAATTCAACTTAAGACGTTATAATGGCTAGTTTTGTTTTCTAGCAAACCTAAAAACTTCCTTCCCTTCACTTCTCCTCCACTTATTTCATATGCAAAGGTAATGCATTTTATTACAGAAATAAGGAAGATCTGCATTAAGTCATGTCTGCTTCAGAACTCAGTTGACTCCCCACCAGCTGGAATCTATTATTTGATTAAAAATATTGTGCCAGCTGCCATGCAGCACGTTTCACTACTCTGATTCCAGGTGGAATTCAATCCATACTGAAAATGTAGTCTAGCATAAATCAGACTCTTCTCAATACTCATGCATACCTGGAAAATAAAAGCATTAAAAAATGCCACAAACCCAGCCCTCCTAGACCTGGCCACCCCAATTTCTAAAGCAGAAGGTGTTCAGTGGGGAGGAACTTCACATTTCACATATTATAAGGTAGTAATTTCACAAAGCAATGTCCTAATTATATCCTCAGGTTTGTTTTTGAACGTGATCTTTCGTACCATAAAAACAAACCTAACTCCTCTTCCAACAAAACCAGTCTTGAAATAAGAAGCAGTTGCTGAGTTAAAAAAATTAAAAGCGTTTCTATCTCCCTGATACTGTGAGGTATTTACTAGTGGATGGTAATTATTAGAGAATGTGCCCAGAGTAAAAAATAATTTATAGTTAAGTCTGTTACTGCTAATTCAGTTAGAAGGAGAGACTGTATTGGGCAAAAAGCCCATTTAATTCGAGGGGGATTTCTGCCTGATGTGGACTGCAGGAATAAATGCCAGGAGCACATACTGTGAATAAGCATTAAAAATGCCTGGCTTTTTGCAGTGCAAAAGCATTAAAAGCTTTAAGGCAATTATTTGCAAAGGCATACTTACAAGGCCTCTCAATAAAAATACAGCAATGGCATATTGATAAGTCTGATTCTTACTATTTTCTTTTTCTGTTGCTCAAAGCAAGTTGCAGACTAAAGCTTCAGTAGCTCTGAAAAAAGTCCATTGTTACCTCTGAAGGAAGTTGATATTCAATGGATGTTTGCAGCTTTCTCTGTTCCATGGATGGTCATAAAGTGAAAGTTAAAAGGTTTTGATGGCTTCAGACAAGATACAGCCTCTGAATGTGCAGACATAAGAACATGCAGAGCTAAGGCTGAAAGCTGAAGCCCACACCTATTCCTGGTGGTGCCGAGACAGAGTGCTCAATACTTTATCTGAAAGAACTGGGTGAACACCACGTGGATATTTCACTGATTAAACTGATAAACAACAGGCAATTCCCAAGTAGCAGTAATGTTACGTATAAAACAGCTCAAAGAGAATACAGTAGGCTTTAGTGACAGCACTGAACATAACTGAAGGGTCAAATCACTGCAGACCCAAGCTCCTGTGGCTTGATGATTGCTTAGAGTGAACAGAGGCTGTGAGCAGGGCAGGGAGCAGTCCAGTGTGAGCACTACAGAAAGTGACCCTGTGATGGGCAGCTTTGCTGACAGTGTCTGCAGGGGAGTCCCTGCAGCCCCACAGCTACTGAACTCCACTTCCACCCTGAACAGGGATGCCCAATTCCAGAGAAACAGAGAAATTCTCCAGAGAAACAAAAATAAATTAAATTTGTTGCATCTTAGAGATCTTCCTTTCAAATATATTTTAATTCAGTTTGGGAATGCTTGACCTAATACTTTTCATTTTGTAGGTTTAAATTATTTCCATTTCCAGAGCAATTATACGACTTCCTCAACCCACCATCATCAAATGAGTCAACTGGCCATGGATGCATTCTGTCATGAGAAATGGAGATGCTCTCCATGCCAAAGACACAAGCTTCTCACAGTACCTACTTTACTGTGAGGGACCAACAGCTACTTTAAAGATAGTACAAAAAGATTTACAGCACTGGAAAGAAACTTCCATTTCTCCTGGGTATACTTTTTTCAAATGTGTCACAGACGGTGACACTTAAAATCATGATGCTTGTATACACTTAAAAAAGCCATATATTGAGATTTAGCATGACTTCAGGAAGGGAGCCCTGTATGATAAGAGTACAAATCTCAGATTTGCTAACAGAGATGTTAAAAAAAATTGATTCAATGGCAATTACAATATTCCTATCCGAAATGGTAGCTAAAACTTTATCCCATTCTATACTGGCATGTATTGTGTGTAGGCCTTACATTTCAATAAAAGGAAGCAAGTGTTTTTAACAGCACACTACAGAGGATACAATCTGCAGGAAGGCTATTATACCTCAATAAATATTTGCTGACTAGATGTACTATTTCAATTAACATAACCCTTACTGAAATCAAAAAAAGGTAATGAAATTTTAAGAAAACTGAGCAGTAATAGCTGTAAGGTATTTTATGTAAAAATGTATATGTATGTTTCTGTTAATATTTCAATACCACTGGTGTAAAATTCTCCATATATGTTGCAGATGAGGAGGAACCTTTTGTGAAACTAAGGCAAAACCACCCAAATATGTCCAGGTTGATGCTCATGAGAGGCATGGCAACACACAGAGCCCTTGACTCTGCCACACTTGTGCCTGAATGTGGCAACACCCAGGCTGCTCTGAAAGCCCAGTTCCTGATGCCTGCAGTCCTGCCTCAGCCTGTCCTCACAGCCCAGCACACACCATGTCCTCATGTGAAAGCTGGTGGCTGCACAGTGGTGCAGGTGAAAGCTCCTGTATTAATAATTTTCTGAGTATTTCCAGCCCATAGGATTGTGTTCCCTTTCTTCCATAATCTGCAAGGCAAAAAGTCACCACTAAAGGAGACATGAGAAAGTGTTAGGATTAAACTGGTAACAGGTTCTGGCAAAGAGCTCCTACAGATGCCTGGGGAAACACTTAATAAAGGTCCCATCCAAGCTCCATTTCCCAAGCTCCTGATATGCAGCAGTGCTGAACATACACCTGCAAATGGAAGCTCTAAGAAATCTGAAATACTAGGGAATGCCACAACCCTTCTTTTCTTAAAAAAAGTAGATAATTGTATTTCAGCTCAGATATTTCATAATTATTGGGAATATTTTAAGAACATTCCTTATTAAGGACCCATGCCATCATTTTTTACCTTTACCATATGATAACATTTGTTTTCCTCACACGGTGCTGTAGAAAGGTCTGTGACAGTTGTGAAGCACTGAGCTGTCACAGTTATTTTCTCTTCACTGTGTTATAGTAACATGGAATCATCGAATGATACAATGGCCTGGGTTGGAAGGAACCTTAAAGATTAATCTGGTTCCAACCCCCTGCCATGGGCAGGGACACCTTTCACTCCACCAGGCTGCTCAGATCCCCATCCAATATGGCCTTGGACACTTTCAGGGATGGGACATCCACAATTTCTCTGGACAACCTGTTTCAGTGTCTCATCACCCTCACAATAAAGAATTTTTTTCCTGATATCTAATCTAAATCTACTCACTTCCAGTTTGGAGCCATTCCGTCTTGTCCTGCCACTTGAGGCTCTAGTAAAAAATCCCTCTGCATCTTTTTTGCAGGGTCCCTTAAGGTACTGGAAGGCCACAATTAAGTCACCCTGAAGCCTTCTCTTTTTAAGGCTGAAAATCCCATTTCTCTCAGCTTCTCCTCCTAGGAAATGTGCTTCAACTCCCTAATCAACTTGGTGGCCCTGGTGCTGGGAACCTCATCTACACTGGGGGCTGGGCTCAATGAGAACAAAAAGATAATCCTTGCCTGAAAAGAATCATTTAAACATTAAAAAAAAAAGGTCCAGGAAGTGGCTATGGATTGTTGACAAGGAAGTAGGAGGAAACAAAGAGATCATATCAGTCAACACACGAGGCAGTGGCAGTAACACATCACTAACCTACTTTTCTTTTTTTTTTTTTTTCAGGGATTATGACAGAGGAGACTCTTAGAAGGGATTTAAAAGGAGAAAATGAGGTTAAGTGTGTTGATGTCTGTCTACAGCTCATCCTTAACTTCAGCACAGCAATGAGTAAAGCCTTCAGATGCTGTTTTGAATACACAGCAGGTCAGTGACAAAGCAGGTATTGCAAATGGAACTGGAGTGCTGTGTAGATGGATGGGCCAGAAAGGTTTTGGATATGAAATCAGACTGCTTCTTACCATCATTATTTTGAGAGAAATACACAAACATTACAGAAACACAAGAAAAATTTGTTTTAACAACAGGTTTGAACAAGGTTACACAAGCTATATGTGGACCACGCCTGACAGTGGACTGAAGGATGGCTTTGCTCCACAGCCACAGGGCATCCCTAGGGCTGGCTCCTAAACATGTCTCAGTCACAGACATCTCTGGAGGAAGAAGAAGGCCTTATTCAACAACTTTCATAGTTCATTTTTTAAGATCAGGACATCATTAACTATGTTGGTTGTTATATGGAGTTACTATATTCTAGTGACTCCTAAAAACACCTATATGCAACAGCTTTAAACTTCTGTGCTCATCAACTAACTTGGTCTTTTATAAATTGATTTACAAATGTACTTGGTATTTAATTCTGTTAGAAAACATTTAAGGTAGTATTTTTTCTGTCACCTCCTTAGCTCAGCCATTTACCAAGAGCAGGGGCTAAGGGGCCCATCTGAGCAAACCTTGGTCTTAAAACACATTTGCCTCTCAGCAAATGAGAGTCTCAACAGCAGTGCAGCCTTTTATCCAACTGACCCATGAGATGGACTAGTGTTTGTCATCCTCTTGTTATTTGCTTGGTAAGGCTACGTGTTTTACTAAAGATCTGTTGACATTAGGTAAATTATTGTCACATTAGGTAAATTACTGAAAAAGAAGGTAAAAAATAGGAAATGGCAGCAGACATCATCTTCCCATACAAGACCTTTCTAACAGTGGTTTACAAAATCAATCACGTTTCATCCAATGTTCCAGCAAAGCACCAGGAGAAAGCAATTTTAGGATCACAGCAATATCACAAAGTTAAGAAAATCCTTTTTGCTGTGCTACACTGTATTAATGCTAACCTTAACAACAAAATGCCTGTTAAAAATGTGGACTATCTTTGATTATTTTGCTTAGCGCTCTTCACTGTGCCCTTTAAAAACTACTAAGAATCAGTACTGGAAGGAAAGCCAGCAGGTAACACACAGGCTAGCTATGTCACAAATCACCATTGGAAAAGCACTCCAGTTGGAGTCCCAGCTCCTGGTAACACAAATCCTGTGTCATGCCAGCCTGTTTTACACCCTCTGTGAGGGATTCCCCCAAGCAGAGCCCGGCTCAGGGAGACCAGCAGTGCTTCTCAGGCTCTGCTGGACACAGGGATGACTCCAGGGGAGATGCTGTGCTCTCAAAACCATGTGCTCAGAAAGGAGCTCAGCACATGTGTGCCAGCCTGAAACTGAACTCCTCCCCACAGCTGGTTCCTTACACTCAGACTACAGCCTCCTGTAAGGTTTTTCTATGACACATTAAATAAAATTAGCCTGCAAAATACATTAAATGAACCATGCCCTAGGAGTGGCCACTTCCATGCACTGGGCTGGACTTTGGGTGAGCAGCTCTGGTGCACACATCCTCTGCCTGAGTGTCCTGAAGAGCACTCCAGCCTGGTGAAGCAGAAAATGCATATATTCATTTTTAGCGCTTTATTTGGGGTAGGTATTCTTCTGCTGCCAAAAGCCAAGAGTTATGTTCCTGACAACAGTAAGGACAGGAGTAAATTAAGAAAAGAGTTCAGAGAGGCAGAAAAATGCAGTTGAGCTTTCGATGAACAAGCCTCATTAACTTACTGGCTATCAGTTATCCAAATAAATTAAAATAATTATTATTACAGCTGTAGTTTAACGGTTTGGAAGAGTGACATTTAGAAGTCACTACGCAGCACTGTCACCTGTAATGTTATGCTGTAAATTTGTTATTTAAAACCCACTTCTAAATACACAGCAACTCTTGCAAGTTATTGGTAGAGTTCAAAAGTACTGGCGAGGGCAAATAAAAATGTATCTATTCGGGGGAAATTAAGTATTCTTATGACTTAATGCTCCCATCAGATAGTAAGCACTAAAAATATGCTCATTGCAATGTGTACAATAGCCCAGAAAAACGCTGGGTTTGCTACACTTTTTTCAAATTGAGTCAACTGAAATTATGTTTCCAAATCCATGAAAGACAGGCATAGTAAAAACACTACAGCGCTTCCCCAATGCCATCATATGTCAGAACACTACATGTGAAAGTTCATACATTTGATTTCCTACAAGATACTGCTTTTCACTTCTTTTCAAAACCATATCATTTCCCAGGGAAAAAATACAAATGTGTGCATCTTTCAGTCACTCTTACTCACTGTGGATGGATGTAGATAATGCTGCCCCAGCTGAGTGATTTAAAATTGGATTTATTGTGATTCTTCATGATTGAAGATGTCAAAGCTTTCCCCAGGGAAAACAACTATAAGGTGTTCTGCAGACCAATTTAAGGAATAAATATAAACTTCTTACCTTCACAAGGTTAACATGCCTTGGTTTCACTATAAGTAACAAAGCCTTCTTATTAACCAAGAGAAAGACAATCATTTTCATGTCTATAGAGTAGAAATGAATTCGTTTCTTACACTTCCCCTCCCCCATCAAAATATGCAAAGCAAATTTTGAAATTCCCAATTCAATATATATCAAAGAAGAAAAAGGTTCAAAGTCACATCCTAGAAAGTCAAGAAATGCCAGAACAAATTTAGTTCAGCTCCCTTGTGCTTATACATCAAGATGAAATATTTAATTACAATATGACATGCTATTTTTTGACTGCATTATCTGTGTTTTAAAAAACAAGAAACAAATTCCATAGTGGCCTGACTGGACCAGATGTTTAGATGTTCATTGCATTTCAAATATAATACTTCAGTGGTTATTTATCTTATTGAGAGAGGTATAAGGTCAGATTAAAATTTTCCTAAGACTACCTGATAGTCTGATTTTTTTTTTTTCAGTAGAAAAAATATTGATGGAAATAAAATGTATCTTCCACCAGCAAATACTACTTGATAGTATGCTGTGATCTAGTTTTGAATGAACAAAACCAGAACAAAACTCATTTGGCCTGATTTTTTTTTTTCCAACCAGGTCTATCACAATGACTAACTTATCAAAATATTTCAAATTGCATTCTAAAAATACCAGCTATTTATTATTTTACTCTGCTGTACAGACATCAGTCTAATGCTCAATTAGAGTAAGTGGTGATGAATCATGCACATTTTAGGAATATCTTGGCTCTCTGAACAACGCTGAGGTTCTAAATCTTTATTGATAGAAATATCTTACTTCCAACAGAAATTTACATAGAAATGTGCAAATCAGGGCTAGAGCAGCAAGCCTGTGTTATGGCTAAGAGGTGTCTGAGCTTGGCTAGCTGCCTTCAGTGCCTGCTTCCACCTTGGCTCGGATAATTGGAATAAAGATGAATGAAAATTTAGGCTTGCAGTTTTTATAGTAACTATTTGTTATTTAAATCTCCTTTTCCACACTAAATAATTGCAGGAATGTGTGCTCAGAATTAAAAGGCTGCTCTTTAGCATCAGCACATTGATTTCTTGGGGTCCTTGCAGAGCTTTTCACATTGTTTCTGGACTACAGCTCCACACCCCTCTAACTGCCTGTCAGACATCATTTCTGCTTTATGAATAAATAATATAATGCCCAGGGGAAACGTTGGGCTAAGACAAAAAAAAAATCAATATATGTCTAGCACATATTAGGCAGTTGTTCAGCTGAAATCTGTCTCAAATATGTGGAGTAATTTTAATAACAAAACAAATTCTCTCCACACTGAGCTTAAAAGAGGGTTATTGAGAAAGCACTACCACTATATCACTCTGTATCCTATTTGAAGATTAATAACATTGTTCTCCTAAAATGTGAATAACTGTTCTGATTGCAAAGTATTTGGTGATTATTTGTCTACAAATTTCAAATATTCAAGCTACAGAAAAATGGTAGCAAGTGATTTTTTATTCTGTTCCCCTTGGAGTGGTGCTGGTGCACATCTGCGTAGTAAAGCTGTTATTACAACTGATTTGTTTGTTATTTTAAAAACAACTTCCAAAATCGCCTTTTTTTTTGTTTTCCAGAGGACCCGGGATCAAAAGTGAAACAAAAGCAGGGTAAATGAATCATTCATGCAGCTCTGTAATCATCTTAGTCGTTCCTGCAATGTAAGCCCATTTCTGCAGCCAGCACAGTTCCTGGTTCAGTCCCCACCATGCCCAGATGCAAACCTGTCTTAGGAATATTTGAACCACTCCACCTCTACAGGATCTGTCTAAATAAACTGGCCTAACTCCTGCCATGGGGCAGTCCTTAAATTCCTTTGCATTATGCCCAGGAAGGGCTGGTTATGTTAACTGTCCCATACAGCAAGCAGCACTGTAGAGCTGCTGCTCACTTGCTCTCCCACAGCTTATTGAAGGAGGACAAGTTTGACTCCTGCACCTCCTTCCTGCCCTCCATGTGTCCTCCATCACCAGGAAAGCTCTGGCTGTGCCAGGGAGCAGCACTCAGCCCCTGCTGACAGCATATCACCCCCTCCCAGCTCACTGATGGCTGAAGCCTCACCCATCCTCACCTCTTAAAAAATGCTGCCTTCCCACTGTGTTCCTTGAAAACAGAGATCTCAGGCTGGAAAACAGCGAGGAGTTGGATAGGTTATTTTGGGACAAAGGGCAAGCTGCCAGTGCTCCTAGGAGCCCTCATGAAAGCCACAGGCACCCCAGGTTCAGCAGCATGGCCAGACAAACAGCAAAAACAAAGATGTAAAGACAAACTAGCAAGCTGCATTCAGACCCATAAGTGACCTCAGAGATCCTGACTCCATGTCACCAACATTCAGCTCAGGGACATTCCTCTCAAAGGGGGTTTTTTCACCCCCCTGCTGTCATGCAAAGCTTTCAGAGCAGATCCTCCCCAAGGGAGCTGGCTGACAAGGCAGCTCCTCCTGTTACCTTCAGTATAATGAAAAGCACAAACTTCATGTATTTATGACCCTTTCAGGCTGAGGAGCTGCAGCTGAGTGCCCTTGCCTGGGGGTGCTCACTCCTGCAGGAGAAGCAGCCATCTGGAAGGGCAACCTCAAGAAAGCAGAGGGAAGTCCTGACATCTCAGGCAAAGAAACCTGCAGACGTGCAGAAGCAACTCCTGATGGTGGCACAGGTACAAGGCACCAGGAGGCTCACACCAGCCAGCACAGTGGAGCCCATTAACATCAGCACTGATAGAAAACACTTTTGCCAACTCAAAGAATATTAAATGGTAAAGACAAGAAGAAGGGTCTGCTAAGAAAAAAAAAAAAAAAAATCAAACAAAAGCTCCCCAACAAACTCAACCTAAAAAAAGCCCATCACCAAACAAAAAACTCCTATACCCTCTGCTCAAAACCAACACAGATAAAAAGGAGAAGCCTCAGGCTGAAGCTTGTATGGATTTCTGTTGATTCTGAATACCTACAAACCCCAATCCCAGGTGCTTGGTGCAGAACAGCCAGAAAGTAAACTGAAAGCGGAACAGGAATTTCCAACATAGGCAAGCTGTCAGCTGCAAGCACCAAACCACCTATCCTGTGCAAAGTCACTCAGAGAGAAGCTCCTCTTTAGCATGTCAGCAAGCCCTCTCCAGCTGGCACCTGGCTCACAGTTTCCTTCAGCCACTGGCCTGGCACCTCTGCCATGCCCACACCAGGCCAGACAGCCCAGAGCAGAGGCCCTGGGACCATGGGCAGAGCAGTGTGATGGCCAGCCATGGCCACCTCAAGCATGGAACAAACCAGTCCTGCACATCCTTTGCAAGATGTGAGTTATAGGGGATGACTGTAACTCCTCTGCTGTCCTGCTGTAGAGACCTACACAGGAGACCCCACCCTCCTCTTCACCCCTCACATGTCCCTCACCCCACCTACCACAGTGTGTCTGTGTTAGAAGCCATTTCTGTGCCTCTAAAAAGAATGACTGCACAACATGTATTTCTGCCAGCCCCCAGGAGACAGGACCACTTAACCTTGGACACTTGAGTCATGACCACTCAACTTGTACTTTCTTATCCCTTCAATGCTATTTAAATGAATAATTATGCTTCCTAAAACTGACACTGTCTGCAACCTCTCGATGCTGCCTTTGAAAGGCATGGAAACCTCAGGGAGGAACCTCTCAGTGAAACATCAGACCTGCCTGTGTGTACGGTGCCTGGAGCTGTGGTTCCTGACTGGCTGAACCAAGTCCTCAGTTCAGTGACCTCCTTTATCACCTGTCACACTTGCCTTCTCCACCTCCACCTAAAGCTTCTCTAAACCACACCCATCAAGTGACCCTCTGAGTGGTCATTGGGATTTTTTTACATAGCCTAAAATCTGCCAGGCTAAAGATTGATACTATTTCACCACCAACAGAGCTGGTTGAAAAAGGATCCTGTCCTCACCTTCCAGCCTTGCTCACAGCCAAACAGCTGTTTCTGGGCTGAACTATAAATCAGGAAAGTACATCCAGATTTTTGAAAGACCCCAGAACCCAAATAAAACTTTTTTTTTCCAGCTCTAAAGTTCCCAGCTTTTAACTGAAATGACAGTGCCCTCGCAGTGTGTTGCTGTCTAATAATGATAGAGGATCACACAGCATGATAATATCTGTTCACAAGTTCTGATTTCCCGTTCAAGAGTTCAGATTATGCAAGTCCATCAGACACGCTTCAGAGTCATCAACACATTTTTATTGCCAACAGAATTTGCAAAATGATGAGCTACTCAACAGAGAAGAGAGAGAGAAAACCCTCAGCTTTCAGACGTTTCATTTCCTGATCTGAGTATCTTTCACAGAAAATGAGAGTTGAGAAGTAAAATGCTTCATCTTTGACAGATTTAAAGGCATCTACCACAGACCTCTAGCTTCCACAAGGTAAAATAGGAGAATCATGAGTGGCAATAAATTGATTTTACATTAATTTTATCTCTAAGGGATCTGTATGAGCTCACGGATTTCTATGGTCATTTTAAAGACAACAATTCTCAAGAAGCAATGATTCCACAAACCAAATTTATGTTGTATTTATTTATGACTTTCTCATGAGCCCAAAATCTGGGACTGAAGCATCTCTGTCCTACACAGAGGTAACAAAAAGAGTATTCACACAAACTCATACAACCAGTCACTGTAGCTTAGGAGGCACCTGGTCTGACAAGCTGTGATAACCAAGTATGTTATCAGAGAAGTGCACTCCATTTTGCAAAGGAAAAGTTAAACCTGTCTGGGGTTAAAAAGGTTAAACTTGTCTGAACAATGCAACTTTCCTTTAGGAAAAGCTGGGAACATGCAGCAGGTCAGTTAACACTGTGTGGTTACCCTAAAAGATTTTGTTTGCAATACTGTCAACATGCACTAAGTGAAGACCACCTGCTTGATGTGCAGCAACAAAGCACTGATTCCTCGTAAAGTTTCAAGGCTCTTACTGCACTAAGAAAGAGATTTGAAATCTTCCCAGTATTTCTCAACTCTGGCACAAATTGTGGGCATTACACCAAATCAAATCAAGTCTAACCTGCTGCCATATCATCACTTCCTAGTAACAGCCACCCAGCAAGGGCTAGGACACTTGGAACTAAAATTAACTGCTGTGCTTGAAATGTACCTTTTGCCAGGTGTTGGGAGCCATTATTTGAGAGGCAACTCAATATTAATTTTATGCTGCTCAAATCTCATCATTCCTCCAGTAAATGAATGTAAGCAGTACCAGGCAGAGGTACCAGCTCTGCATGCCCACACCAACTTCCTAACCACAGTATTTTTTTCTGCACCGAGCACAGTGGGAGAGCTTTGTAACTTGAACATGAAATATGAACCCCCAGCAGTCTATTTTGTTCAGTTGCTGTCTACACCCATGGTGACCTCGTCAGCTGTGCTTTTAAATGGGCTTTGAGACAAGCAAATTGATGTATAGATTTGCAGCAGCTACCACAACTGCAACAGCAGAAACAGCTTTTATCAACTTGGCAAAGTGAGCTAAGAGTGGTTTCCAATGAGGTGGTCATTGCTTTGTGTGACCAAAACATTTACACTGACCAAAGCCACCTTCCTGGGGCAGGAAAGGCTGTGTCAGCCCTGCAGGACACGTGATGCCTCTCATGCAGCTCCGGGAAAAAAAAAAAATGAGCTAAAAGACTGGGATGCTGAGGGGTAAGGAACAACATTCGGAATGACCACACACAAACCCACATTCAGCAGATTTTACCTTTCTGCTGGGATTGGTACTGCTGCTTCTTAAGACACAAAACCAAAAAGTGCATTTTCAAGATGTATCACATCTTTGTTTTATACACACACACTGGCAATTTCACACAGCTCACCATGGATCCTGAAGCTAAAAGCAACAGTTCCTATAAAAGCTACTTGTAATACTGCTGTTAACCAGTTTAATTGCTCAGCACTGTCCCCTTCATAAATTACAGGGGTCTTCAGAAAATGAGTTAAAGCCAAGCTGACCACCACAGGAAACAGAAAGTTATAAACAATTACCTTGTAGTCTCTGTAGGACTTGATGTTCAAATGAGATACAGCATTCACAAATATTTCCTCCTAGGCAGAAAAAAAATAAATTAAAAATTCACAAGTCCAAATTTAATTATGCCACACTTTAAGCATATGACAATATACATTACACTTTCTGGTTCATCAAATTTAAAATCATATCCAGACAAAAGCACCTCAGGAAAAGATTTTCTTACTATATTTAAAATTCCCAAGAGTTACTAATACAATCTTCAAATTGCTTTTTATTATTTTTGTCTGTAAACTATCTTTTGGCTTTTAAAGATCTGATAAAATTAGGCTGAGAATCAGGATGTTTTATTCTCTCATCTATGCAGTGTTGCCAATAATACAAATTCATAGACCAAATCAGAATTAAAGACTCCTATATGTAAAATTAGGGTAGTTTATACTCATACAGTGACAGCATCTTCAGAGACATTTCAATAACTGCTTGGGATAGATAAGTAGAAACTCATGGCTACTTAGCAATTGTATTGTTTTAATATCTAAAGAAAGAGCATCTAGTCAGTGATGAGAGATGTACCAGAAACAGAGAGAGGTAAAGAGATTGCAAATTTTCCCTTGGCACCAGCCTTGGAACACATACTTTTGTTTACGGGATAACAGAGGGGCCATATGGTGGCAATTTGTCCTGCAATGCCTACATAATAAAAATTGCTAACTTTGGACTTTGATTTTTCCCCATTGCCTACATGAAAAATTAACTAACTTGGTTTGTAAATTGACTTATCTAGAAGAAAGTGCCTTCCATTCCCTGGACATTTATTTCAGATTTAAAGGGTCTTACATCGTTAGCTTTGTAGGAGACTGGCTCACTAGGGCATTTAAGGCTGGTTTAAACCAAAATTAGGGCAATAAATAAATTAGGCTCTGCAATACTAACCTGGAAACATAATTAACATCAAAGTAAGGAGAAACAGATATAAAATAGACTATTTCCAAAGGAATATGCCATTTCTTCTACACCATTAATTTTCAGAAGAGACTCAAGTTACTATAGCAGCTTAAGAAACCAGAGATACTGTCAGACTATCTGCTTTTTCAGACCACAGAAGGATACGTTGATACAATTACTTTCTTTTGATGTAAATCCAAATTAAAATCGGTCTAAGCACATATTACAATTCAAACTTTGTGCACAAAGAATTTTTTTTTCTTTTTAGTAATCATTTACCAGTTGTTTTGCTCATTCATACCCGTGTGTGTGTCCCACGCCCCCCTACTGTACTGGTGTACTCTACTAAAAATAAAGCAGTGCATGCTCCTGGAGAACTGTTGCTTAGCTACATTCTCAATTATCACAATGCTGGCCTTACTCATTCAGTGACAAGGTCAAAGCAATTGTTTCTTTACTTTAATGATGAAGTATCCTGTTTATAAAAAATCTTATCTGTTTCCTACTTGGTAAAATATTGCACATTTCAGTCAATCATTGCTGGCAAGTCCCCCAGAGAGACACAGTGTGAGAACATAACCAGTACTTTCATTTTTGCCCTTAATAAAGAGAGGTTTTTTTTTCCCCAACCCCACCCTGAATGTCAACTACCTCACACTGACACACAGGCAACCAATTATACCAACATTTGTTTTCCTTCTCTGCTGTGGCTAGGCAAATATGGCAGAAATTTGTATATTTATTCTTGTTCTTCCCCCCATCCAATAACAAGCATAAGTAAAGTGGCAATTTTTAATTAGTGTGAACCTAGGGTTGGTGCTGTGGGAAAGCTAAAGAAAAGTAGGATTTTCCCCATCACTTGTAAACACAAGAACTTTTTGGTTTTTCTTTGCCTTGGAGGGCAGGTGTTCAGCTGCAAAGACTGCAATTTTCCCTAGGCTAGTCCAGGCTACTGAATATTTCATAGCCCCTGAGAAATGCAGCTGTAATCAACTTGCAAATAATGAAATGGGCAGCAATAATAGAGCAGAGGTAAAGTGCACCATTAGAAAGCATCAGTGCTTTGACTGCTGCTGCAGTCTTGCTGTACCAATTTATCAGGTTATTTGATAAAATAATAATGCTATGAACTATGAAACAAAAATTAATGTTATGCCAAAAAAAAACCCAAAAAAACAAACCAACCAAAACAAGTGTCTCAGGTGGCCAATATTAATAGTAAAGTGAAAAACGTCAGACAGCATGTCAAAGGAGTCACATTCAAGACTGAAACTCCATTAGATATATTAATCACACGCCAATTATACACAGTGATATTAGGGTATTAATAGAAAAGTAAGTTTACAGAATTACTTTTCACATGTCCAAGTGAGGGGAAAAGCAGCTGAAAAACAAGCAGAGGCTGAGGAATAAACACAGTGCTCCAGTCTTGCCTTCTGGAAACACAGGAATCACCCCAAAGTGCCACGCAGCAGGTGGATGCTCCTGCTAGGGACCAGAACAGCTCCAGTGCAGAAGAGGGCAGACACTTCCCCAGCCCACATTTCCCCAGGTACCACAGGACACCCTGCTGAACCACAGCTCCCAGGGCAGCACAATCCTCTCTCATCCTCCCTCCACAGAACACACAGAATACACCCAAGCTGTAGCAATTCACAGAAGGCTGCCTGTGCCTCCGTTAGGTAACTCCTGATACTCACAAGAACTGCTGAATGTTATTCCTAGAAGTTAAAGGCAGGTTTGGATGCAGGACTGGTAGATCCACATGTAACATGGCATGTTGCAAAGAGAAGTCTTGACAGAGTGTGAAGTTGCACAAACACCTGTGCAAGCAGAAATGTAACAGCAGTGGGAAACAGAAATTGTGACATGCTTTGAGAAAGAATGTGTCCACGCAGGAAGTTTTCAATATGTGTCAGTCTAACCATATTTTGCATGTTTCAAAATGTAGTTTATAGGAACTTAACGAATTTAAGCAGATTGTGAAGGAAATCAAATTGAAAAACACACCCTCTTCCTTCAGTCCCCTTGTACTTGTGTTCTCTACAAGGATATGCTGCATTTTCATTTCTTTCCTGACCAGCGACAAATACAGATTGTGGACAGTTTTAACACTGCCAGAGAAAATGTGGTGTGCACATGTTCAGTGCAGCAGGGGAAACAAGCTCTCTCTAACATCCCAGAAACACATCACCTGTCACTGAAGGAAAGGGGTTTCTCAGGGTGATACTGCACTGGAGTAATTCCTATGCTTTGACAATTAAAGAACTCCTGCTAATGTTATCTTCCATCTGCTGGAGAAGAGGTCACACAAATAGACTTTCCAGCCACAGAGCCACCAAAAATTCTCTTCAGCTATCAGAAAGCTCAGACATAACCAAGATGCCCTCATTCATATTCTCCCACACTCCCTCCTGCAAAGATAAATTACTCAGACAAACTCCGAATTGGACTTTAAATGTCACAGGCAAATCTTATGTAGCTCATTTTTCCTTTCACTTTTTTCCCTGGGATGAAAGAATTATTATTAACTCCCTGGGGATCATGTCTTCACTCTACTGTGAAACCGTACATGATAGACAGAGACAGACCTCGAACAATATAAGGCTGGTGAAGCTGCTCTACAAGTTTATCCATTAAAAATTCCAATATCTATTTCAACAGCTGTGTATTCTCTGTCATATTACTAATCCTCTTCCAGATATTGGTATCCCAGGCTAGTCCTTCTACAAAATGGTAAGACTACAGGGATACAGGCTGCTATAATTTCTGAGGGGACTTATTTTTTTGATTTACATACATAGAACTAGTCTTAGAGGAAGGATGATTAGCACATACACACACACACACAGTTCGAGCATCAAGAGACTCACAAACCATGCCCAGCTCCTAAGTGGGGCTCTCACTCCTCAACTAACTCTTACAAAGCAGCAGCAGTTCTCTGCTCATTGTTGCCTCCTCCTTGGGCAACTCTCTCTGCTGGGAGCCTTGTAAAATTTGCAGCATCACATTAAATCTTTCCAACTCTATGTATTTGCCAATGTGTTGTGGAAAAGGATTTTGAAGACATTCAAAGTCAAACTGACATTTTGTGATAATAGCTAAAGGAAGTGAGGCTAGCAGTGGTGCTGCCTGATACAGCTGTTGGCTACTTTCCAGATAATTTTCAAATGTTAAAAAAAATGCAGTTTCATGCTAAATGTAATTTTGAGTATCTCCACTAAAACAATGCATAAGTTTCTGAAAATAAAGCCAAAGCAAAGCACTTTTCACTGCACAAGTTAAAAGGTCTTGGCATCCTTTTTATTTGAGAAGCTCAAGTATCCATACTCTTGGAAGGCGAGACTTGGCAAGACCCAGGAAAAAGCTTTATGTCAGAGAGATGCTTTTTACTGCCTTCTGAAATGGGATAGATATACTCCTGTGAGAACAGGAACAAGAGTAAGGAAACTGGAGAAAAGTAAGGAAAAAAGGGGCAAGACTGGGATTGAGAGATGTGTGGGCAAGATGATGGATAAGAATAGGCAGGGAAGTTTGGCTGGGGAGTCTGGGAGAAAAGCAGGATGAAAGAAGGCAAGAGAGGAAGGAGGAAAGACAGTGAGAGTCAGCCAATCTAGGCAAAATCCAAGGAGAAAAAAATGGGTGAAAAAGGAGAGTGAAATCAGGAGTTCTTTGGATGAGAACAGGGTGAGCTGAGACCCACCCAAGATGCAGCTGGCACTGGTAGGGCAGAGACAGGACCCAGAGCTGAGGAGGCAGCAGCACAGACCTGGAAGGCTGGATGGGAGACTGGCAACAAAAGGGTGTCAAGTGAATGACAGGAAAGTAATGTAAGTCCTTTGGAACAAAAAGTGAAAATATACAACAGATTGTTAAGATGGGAACAGTGGCTTCAGGGAGAAATACACTTTGGAGAGCTGTGTGATGAAAACATGTAAGAATAAGGCTTAGGAGAAGACAAGCAACATACAAATAGAAAGAAACAGGTCTAAGTTGAAAGCAGGTCAGAAGAGACCACCTTTTGGCAGAGTTAGACAGAATAGTCTGTATCACTAAGGCATATTCCTCTCCAGAGCCAGGCCCATGACTGAGGGCAGCTCTGCAGCCGCAGTAACACTTTGGAGACAACCAGCTAGAACATATTTTTTGCTTTACCTAATTTCTCATCTCTGCTGGCACCAATAGCACAAAGAAGTAGAGCAATAAAATGAACAGATATTACAGGATAGTTCTTTCAAAATGTGAGATGGTAACACATTGTCCCTGGTAAGGATGTGACACCAATTTACAGGAGCTATGGATTTTGTTCAAACTGACTTCTTTATACATGCCAATGGCTCAAGGGTCTGCCATAGGGCCCTTACTGTCTGTGGAAAACCAGACTGGCCTGCCCTGGGAGCAGCAGAGGCTGTGAGGAGCAGCTACAGCTCAGCAGGGCACTGATACCTCCACCCCTGAAGTGCCTCTAGCATAGCTAGTGCTTTCCAAGTACAACCACAGGGTTGGAGAAAAAAAATGACCCTCAGCTTCTGCTGGACAAAACAGGGACACAGCTGGCAAACTACATGAGATGGGTGGCCAGATCTTTATAGTGCTTGTGATGGAACAGAAAAAACACCCACTTAAGTAAACAAATGCCCAAAACTTGCCAGAAATACCAAGGTGCTCTTGTCACTACAGCTTTTCCCAGATTTCCAGAGGCTGGCAAGAAAAGCAGGGGTGCAGGGGGCTCCCTTGGAACCCCACATCCAGGCATTATTCCTGCAGAAATCATGATGCAATGGATGGACAGACGAGAAGTGCTGGGACTGCCTCAGTTTCACTCTGATGGGTCATACACACTCTATACCCTGATACTCAGGGACCCACTGGTCTAATTGTACCCTTAATTATCACCACAGTAACTGCTAAGTACACAACCACCCCCCTGTGCTGGATTCCTTGTCCATTTTAATACATGAAACTGATGTGTAGAGCCTGGGAAAAATGATGGTGTCATTTATTTCTTGCCTCTTACTCCTAACACTGACCAGTGTAACACACCATTAACAGTGGTATCTAATTGATGCATTTTTCAGAATAAGTCAGAGTAAGTTTACAAAAGCTTTCTCCCAGAATTTCCCCCATTTCCTGCAGAGTACACGCCAACTCCACACACCATGATGTGATCTGGTTCACAGCTCCTGAGCCAAACAGGCAAGGTTTCCGTCTTGTATCTCCAGAAATCTTTCTGCAGCAATACCCAGTAAATTCACACCACTTGGGGTTGCACAGCTAACTTCTGAAACAAAGACATCAAGTTCAAAAGATCCAGTAATTTTAGGCATGTTTTATACTTACTGGGGATTAGTTGATTTCCTGCAGATTTAAAAATACTGTTTCTGCAGCTTATACACTTTTTGTTATTTCTTCCTTTGCCCAAAGGTTATCTGCTACCTCAGACTGCTCCTTTACTTACACAATCCCAATTTGATGGCAATAAATATGAGCTACTAAAAGTCTCCATGTTCTTCCACAGTAATCCACCACACTGACTGAATTTTAGAAGAAAATGCTGGGCAGAACTCTCTTCATCCCAGAGGGAATTGTGTGCTGCAAATTATTCCTTTAAAAGGGAGATACAGCAAGAGGCAACTAATAGAACAGCTAGTGGCACACAACCCAAACTGCTCTCTTCCCCATTAGTCCAGACCCAACTGCAAGGCATCAGGGATATGTGATATATTTAAAAACAGTACCCACAATTTTCTTTACTGTCCTCCTAAAGGCCCAGCACAGAGCAATCCTGAGCTGCCTGTGGAACAGAGAGCACAGCAGACCACTGTCACATGCTGGGATCTTAGGAGACCTGCCTTTAATCAGGCAGCACAGCCCAGAGCCAGTTGGAAAAAGGCACCACTAAGAAAACACCCTGCATCTCAGGCACAGAGAGCTTGCTTCAGGAAATCTGCGGACAAAGCTGAAAAGGTAGCAATTTAAAACAGCAAAATGGGACAGTAAGAGCATTTACCTTTTATCTAAACATGATTCATGAGGCAGCCCGGCAAAGTGACAGACAACAACAAAGAGTTCATCTACTATTGATAACCCAGCATTCCTAAGCCATCAATAGCCATTTGAGTACTCCCAAAGTAAATTTAGCTTCATCTTCATTATTTGCTGTATTGAAAGACCGAGGACATATTCATGGATGTTTATGCAACGGCAAGAGAGCACAGGATTGTATGTTTTATTACACTACCAAAGCAGAATCTCGTTCAGACACTGCTAGTGTATAATTTCTGTCTCTCTCAAAGCTGGAAGGCAATCATTAGCATGTTGAATCTGGCAAGTTCCTATTATCTACCTGGTAATTATAGAAAGATGGAGAAGCCTTCAAAAATACCTTCCAGCTTCTGCATTTACTACACACCTGATCAAAATACTATCCCCATTATCTAAATTAACAGATACTTCCCATAAACCGATATTCAGAACACATTAACACTAGTATAAAAAAGATGAAATAATTATTAGAGGCCATATAGGTTATTAAGTTCCCTTCCAACTTAAAAAATATAAAAGCATGCAATGACAACCTGAATGCAGGAAAACATCTTACTGAAGGTGATGACAAGCTAGGCTACCTGGTCATTTGTCAAGCATTACTAGCCAAAATGAAAACTACAACATAGCTCTAGGTTTCCAAAATATGTATATCATTACTCAGTGCTATTTACACCGTGGCAGTGAAAATATGCTCAATACACACTAAAAGATAATCCCATCCTCCAGAGACTGCTGTAGAAAAGGACAGAAGGATGAGAGACAAGGCAGTGGGTGAGTCCATACATATGCATATATATACACAAAGTAATGGGGGAAATTGGTCTGTGTCTCATTATCTCAGTTATTCATGCTTCAGGTAGAGGGGAAACAGGAGGGCCGGGAAGAATACAGAAGCTGGAACAAGAGTGGTACAGAAGGAGCTGGAAGAACAGAGAGAAATCAGAGCAAGGAAAGTGAGGCCGGGGAGACAAGACCATGAATGAAGAGCATCAGCCAAAATCAGTGATTAGGGGTAAAAAAAACCCCAAACAAATGTGCAGGGAGCAGGGGAGTACAGGAAAAGGCTGTGAGGTGCTTTGGCTGCTCTGTTCTCAGGCAGAGGCCCCATCAAGCCCCATGTCATAGCCTGAATGACACCAACCAAAGTGCAGAGCTCCTTATCTCTCTGGCTTATGCACCATTCTAATTACACTGCTTGTCCAGGCCCTGGGCAGGCTGTCCCCACGGGGGGGTGGGAGCAGCTTCCTGACTCAGCACCAGGACAGATAACCAGGGTGTCCCCAGGGAGCCCCCAGCTCCTGCCCCAGCCCCTGCCTGAGCTGCAGCACTGCCAACCCCCATCCAAATGCTTGCCTCTTGTGCTTTTTAAAGAAGCCTCATGATCAAGTAATGCTACAAAGGCTGCAGCAAAAGCCTGTCAGTGCATGAACCTCACTCCCCACTAACTCCCAAAACTATAGCAACAAATGAATAGATTCAATTACCAAGATAGACTCCAGCCCAATTCAAGGGGATTGGTACATCCATTACAAGAAGCTGGAGCTGCAGCCCGATCACATTTACATGAAGGAATCATTTTATGCAAATCTCTCATCCTCGGGTGAAGGCTGCACAAGAGAGGAGAAACAGCACTGTACAGAGATTCACAATGCATGGCAGATAGGCAATTTAAGGTAAATCACACAGTTCAGTTATACAAGACATATAACCTGGGGAGAAAGTGTGGGGCTTCAAAGCCATAAATTATTTACAAATAAAACAGCCTTCTCATGAAATATCCAGAAGGCCAAGCACCTATTTTTTTACATTACTTTTCTGCCCTTCCACAAATCACAGCGAAACTAAAGACGAATATGTTATCAAGAATGAGCTGGTTTGGGGGAGGATGGACCTAAAGCGTGGAGTTACTTAGGGGCTTGCAGGCAGGATGACAGGAACAGAAGGCAGCAGGGCTGCTGTGCTCACCTATCTGAAAGAGAAGCATCAGAAGTCAAAAGGAAGGAGCTGGAGTGGGATGAGGAAAGAAATTGTCCACCTGGTTACTCAGAGCCTCCCAGGACTGTCACTGCCAGCCTGCTCAAAATCACCACCTAATTTTCATCAAATATTTCAGGGTTTTTAAAATTAAATCCATTCCTCATATTCACAAATCACAGCTGTGGCATCCACATTTATGGTATGATTTCTGTCAGCAGCGATGCCTCTGCAGAGCATTGGCATTGCTCTGTACTACACATGGTCACACCTCTGTATGCAATTTTCAATTCTCCAGCTTTCTTCAGCATTTCTGTTGTGACACCTCAGCAGTTTGACACCTTCTCACCTTTGTTATCAAACACACACCTGCCCAAATTCTCCTGCAATGACCAATTCAACTGAGTTATTTTTTCTGATGTCCTACCTGGTGACCCTGCATGCCTTCCAGTGCTCTTGCAGGTAGTAACCTTTTAATAGATATATACACAGTTCATAATTTTCTTTCATGTTGCAGACTCTTTACTCTTCAAAGTCCTTTTCAGATCTTCATGCTCAGCTTGCATCCAATTCAACTCTGGCTGGGTTATTTTTTTTTTTTTGCTGGAATCATTAGGGGCAGATACCCATCTGCTCAAGGATATTTCTGTATTCTGAGCAACTCCTAACGTTTGTGCTTTCAGTAGACCACTGTTTCTGCTTGCTTATGTACAGATGCCTTAAGTGACTTTTGCAGTGTGTTTAAGCAGCTTCCCATGCTGAGCCCGAGGATACCAATTTTCTCTCTTCTGACTTTCTCCTGTTGTCAACTGATCTGCTGTTATTTGTGTATGGGACAAGTACTTCAGTGTATAAAAAGCCCTTGAGGTTAAAAGATACATTTTTACTCACTAATTCAGAATTTTTCTGAAACTCTTCAAAGTCTTGGAGTGCACTTTCTTTATATTACTGGTTTGCCTAAATGCAACAGCAGTGTTATTCCTGAGTTCACTACTTTGTCATGTGCAGTCACATGAGGCAAACAAAATATACAACAGAAAAAAACCCCTATTTATTTTCATATTAGCTTCAGGTATTAGCATCTCTTACTTCTATCCATTAGTTACAATCAAAAGACAAAAATTCCAAAATACTTCTTCTCAGCCTTAGGACTGCAACACTTTTACATGACCAAAACTAAAAATAAATGTACCTCTAGTATAATAAAGAGCAAATGTAGCACCAAGTGTCACTCATTCATGCCGCTGCCCCTCTGCATCAGGGGTTCGTATGTACAATCCCTCCAAAGCTTCAACAGGGCATAAAATACAACTCACAAAGTGACACGAAATCTTCAATTTGAGTTGTTATGGAAATCTTCTCAGTAGCTATTGCTACTGAACACCTATGCCTGTCAACATTTGCAACTTTGTGGTAAACAAAAGAATCTGTCTCGGAACATTTCTAAATATTTGTAAATGGACTAAAGCACCACATGAACTCCAAACCTCCCAAACAGTTTTCTTCCTATATGACACACTTTAGGTACCTAAAGCAAAAGAACAAAATCTCTTTTCTGGAGGAAGGGATATCTCTCTTGGCTAAATTTGTTCATATCTAAGTCTACATCACTTCCTAGGTCATATAAAAGAAGTTGTCACCTTTTTTGCAGCTCCCTGAGGTCTCAGCCTCTCTGTCACACAAGCAGCTGTTTCTCTTTTGGAGTCTTTGCTAGTACGAGTATATTCAAATCTTAAATGGTACATAGGCTCTTGTGGATGCCTTCAACTGAGGATGACCTGTGTAAAGGCTTGGATTTCATGCCATCCTGAAATGGGAAGGCTCCTTGTCCTTCAGGAGAACCACACAACTTATTGTAAGACTGTTCCTCTTTTGCCTCAAAAAACCTCCCCCTGACCTGGAAAGCCACCACGGTCCCCAAGGATTGCACTAGAACAATGATATTTACACTAAGAAGGCATCACCCGCATGTCTAAGCTATCTGCAAATTTTAAAAATCATGAATACAAAATAAATTTACATGCAAAATGCTTCAATCCTAATTTTTCAAGCAGAGAGTCAGGAGATAAAGACAAATTGAACATCAGCAGTCAAAGGGCAACACTGCTATTGCCATCCTGTCGACGAAGATTAAAGCTATGCCCATAATTAATAAAGAATTAGCTTGCAAGGCAAGGAGGGGAGGCTAAGGTCACAGCTCCACTGCTCCCATGTGCATCAAAAGCAGAACATTTGGCGGGGTTTGTTTCTGGTGTTAACTCACCAGGAGGAGGGAACCTGCAGTGGCACACCTGACCATTGTGGTTTACAAAGGCCCTGTCTGCAGGCTTGTGTTGATAGAAGTCTCCTGCCTTGAGTCTTGGGTTTGGTACTGTTGAAGGCCTATTAAAACGACAGCTAAGCTCAGCACCTCCTCTGCTAGGCTGTGGAGACACACAGGACATGATGCCAGCTACAACTGGCTTGAAACAGAGTAAGAACCAGGCTTTAAAAGAAAGGGTATACTTCAAAAAAAGGAAGACAAGGGTCTTGCACAATAATCATTATATGTCAAACATTTACAGGCTCAAGTCTCTGCAAAGAATGAGTTTTTCCATTCTTCTTCACCAGCATATTCAAAACAGTGATAAAGCATACATACTCTTTTGCGTACATCCTGCAAGAACAGGACAGAATAGATACTGCACCTTTGCTTTAAAATCTCTTACATGTTCCCTGGATTGTATCTTTTAAAAACTAAAGGGGAAGAAGTGGGAGAAAACTGAGAAGTCACTATCCTCTTTTCAGTGAGAATGGAGAACCTTTTTCAAATTCTTTAAAAGCAAACTAGAGAACTTTATTTTAGAACACGCTCTCTTAAGAAAACCTCTGTCTGCAAAGAGGGAGGGCCAGAGGCTGTCCCTAGCACCCATTCAGCAGAGTTGCCAGAGGGAAGCTGGTGCTGTCATAGAATCAGAGTAAGGTGGGAAGGGACCTTTGGAGGTCACCCAAATCAACACCCCTGCTCAGCTAGGGGCTCTCACAGCCCTAGGGTCCATGTCCAGGTGGGTTTTGAATTCCTCCAAGCATGGAGACTCCACAGCCTCCCAGGGAAACCTGTGCCAGTACTCAGCCACCTGTACCGTGAAAAGAAGTGTTTCTGGGTGTTCAGAAGGGTATTTCTGGTTTTGCCTACTGCCCCTGTCTTGTCAATTGGCACCACTGAAACCAGCATGGCTCAGTCCTTCTAGTGCCCACCCTTCAGGTATTTCTACAAATTGACAACATTCTCCCTGAGCCTTCTCTTCTCTAGACTGAACAGCCCCAGCTCTCTCAGCCTCTCCTCATATGAGGGATGCTGCACTCACTTCATCATCTTCATGGCCCTTTGTGGGAATCCCTCAGTATGTCCATTTCTCCTCAGTACTGGGGCTCTCAGAAATGGTGTGGCATGATGAATCACTAGAAGAGGGGCAGGATCACCTCTCTCCAGTTGCTGTCAATATTTTGTCTAATGCAGCCCAGGACACAGTTTACCTTCTTTGCCACAAGGGCTCATTTGCTGTCTCATGTTCAACTCGATGTCCACCAGAAGCCCCGCACCGTTTCTGCCTTGCAAGTGGTCATCCCTGTGCACACACTGGTGCCTGGGGTTGTTCCTCCCATGGGAAGGACTCTGCAGTTCCCCTTGCTCCAAGTACCTCCCACTCAGAAGCTCAGCCTTGGATGTGCAGCAGAGCAGAAGGTGGCATGGCCTGGACACAGCACTGGTCAGCTGAGGCCAGCCACAGGTCTGGCAGCCCCAGCAGAAGCCAGGCTGGTCAGCACAGTGATCCTTGATCCCATGTGGGCTGTTTGCCCCAGCAGGGCCCACCTTACAGTCTGCACTGTATCAGCATCTCATTTACAGCTCCAGAGGCACTGAATTACCAGGCTGTGCTTTTGGAACTTAACTCTTTCCTGTACCAAACACCATCACTCCCAGGGCTGAGGTACAAAAGTCCACTGGAGAGGGTCATGCAGGAGGGCAAGAAAACGCAAGTTGAAGTTTCAGCCCCAGCACTCCTCTCCTGCTAAACTGAAACATCAGACACAGGAAGGAAGAGAAAGCAGCACTGCGCTTCTCCCCGACATCAAAACCTTGCTCTTTGCTGTACAACTCACTTAACAGCGGTAATTTTTTTTTTTTTTTTTTTTTTTTGCAAGAGCTTGCTCCTATCTGCACACAATCAGGCTGGTACACACACCCACCACAGGTACTGGAGTGTTAATAAACCCGGGTAGTTAGGTGTCTAAAAGGTATCAATCTCACAGCTCTTGTCCTGATCATTTGCCCACAGCAATCTTCACACTTAACTTTCCTGAATTCAGTCTTTTTAAGTGCCAGCTGCTGATGAACTGCAGGGAGCATAATTTTTATTAAATGATGAACACTAAAACATTAGAGTTATACCTCAGAAAATCAATTTTCTACTGCCTATGAACTGATAGCTTAAGCCCAGAAATTCCTAAGGGTCTTCTGGTTTTTGATTGGTTTGGGGCGTTTGGAATGGGTTTTTTTCTCATTTCTCTAAAACACAATGAAAGAAAGCCTTTGCTGTTTAAAGCAGTTGCCTTTTTTTTTTTTTTAAGCACCAGTGTAATTAATTATACAAGCTAATACTTAATATAGGAATTACAACTGCTCTGTGGAGCAAGACACACATCATGCTGGCTGGAACATTAAAATTGCCAAGACTTTGAAATTCTCCTTCTCAGGGAAATCACACCACTACAATGCCTAGCTCAGAAAACCAAGGGAAAACAAGTTTTCTTGTTTACTGTGTTTCTTGAATTAAATATTTACTCCTGATTAAAATTAACAACTTGTGCTAATTTCACCACTGTCCAAGAACTAATATTTCAGTAATTCCCACAGATGGGAGAAGACAAAAGTGACAAAAATCAGCCAAAGGTTTCCAGGTTCCCAGACTGTCAACCATGAGGTCCAAAGGTCGAAGGCTTTGATGTCTCAGGGCAGCTACAACCAGCTCCTTGGAGCCACCCCTAGAGGAGATTGGAAGTTCCATCACCATTTCACAGAATTCTCCTCCCAGAGCAGCTACAGAGTTTGATGTTGGTTCTGCTGAGAACCAACTGCACCATGTAAGTTATGCACACTCAGCCTGAGTGCTGAGTAAACATGAAACACAGAAATGCTGAGTTATTTGCTGCCTGCCTGCTTTGCCAAGTAAATAACACAGCTGATTTCCTCATAATAATGGTTTCCCATTTCCGTGGGAAACCAATCCTCCACTTCTAGTTTGCTTTCTCCAGTTCTTATCTGGGTGTGTTTTCAGCCAAACCTGTTGAGGAGAATGAAACAGGATCCCCTGGAAACCAGCATCCATTAATTCAGTGTAACTGGTCAGGCCCCACAGCAGACCCAGACATCACCTCCTCCCCTGTCATTCACCTCACTTACTGCTAATCAATTCCTGGAGTATGAGCTTTCTAGGAAGGAGATAGACTTGTCAAGCAAAATTAAAAATTGAGTCACAAGTGAGTAAGAGCTTCAGGGTTCACTCATACAAATTAAAACACACAATTGATACCGACATGTAAATCAAGAGTATGAAATTGAATCTTCAAGAATTGAAAAAAAATAAATGAATTCTTTCTTGCACTTCAGTCAGTATAACTGACTGGAACAATTTAAAAGACTTGACAGACTGTGCACAAAGATACCTGGGAAAACCAAACTGTTGTATTTCTACATTACTAGCATAAAACCATTTCCCAAGGAACTAGCAAATTTCATGTACTAAATTGCCAGGAATATTTTTTTCTAAATTCAGTTATAAACACCAAAATGTGACTAGATGTTTGCATTCCTTTTGATTACTAAGGTTAAGAAAACAGATAAAACAAAAGGGAAAGTCAAAGTGCATTAACAGATAATATTTGAAGTACACATTCAGTATAGATGGTCTGTAAATACCTGTTTTCCTCAGGTCCACGTGCATAATGTCACATGGTGCTGCTCCCTTGAGTGATTAATTAACCCACAGAGAAAAGCTCTGTGACAAGTCACTTCACAAGTCACGAAATGGAGGTCACTGTGCCAGCCAGCAAATGACACATTAAAAAGGGGAAAAAAAAGGCAGAAAATGCTCTTTATGCTTTCCCCTTCAGTATGAACATGAGGGATTTATTTCACTAATCCATGGCTGGCAGTGCAGGGCTACTCGGAGCTGCATAGACAGACAGAAATATCCAATTTTAAATCCCCTCCAGCTACATGAAGGTAAGAAAGAAGAGCACGTCTGCCCCCACAGAGCTGTTATTGCACCGCTGCCAAACAATCTCCTGAAAAGGCTGAACTAGGGGAAAGGACAGCCCCTCCTATAAACAGGGGAGTCGATTAAGATGGCCAAGATAGTTCCAAAATATGCCTTTTTTACACTGTGCTTCATTTGTAGTTTATTTTGCCTGTATGATTACAACATTACATTCCTATATGAGGAGTGTGAGAGGAACTGCACAAGTGACTTTGCCTACACAAATATGAGCTTGTTCAGACTATTTAAACATGGGATCACAATTTACCCTTCTGGAAGCAAAGCAGTGTCCTTTCTTAAAAAAAGTGCTAAAAATCAGGCAATATTTGGCAGCACATCAAAGTGTGAGACAGAAATACATACACATCTAGTTTGGCCTTTCTGTATTTTCTTCTTCTTTTTCCTTAGGCAAGCAAATCTATAAAGCCTCTTATTTAATGTGTTAGATTAATAAATGATGAAGCTACAAACATGAGAGCGCCAACCTTCCATGATGTGTGTTCAATTATTTTGCATTTAACAAGAGTAGAGGAAAACTAATTTAATCTCTGTAATTGCCAAACTAAATGACACAACCTGGCCTACTATAACAGATCAAAACAGTACACTTACATTTACCAAGTTGTTGTAAAAACTGTATTTTTTACTCTGAATAGCTTTTTTGAAGGATTAGCTTCCATTTGTGGAAAAGTAACTACCAAAAGTTGCAGTAGAGGCCACAGAGACTCTGCTTTTCCCTGCAGCTAGGCTCGGGATCAGAGCCATTTTTAAGCTAAGTTCTATGACAGCATTTCAAAAGAAAGTAAAACTATGTTTTGGAATGTGCTTGGTGAATAGTCCAAACTAAAGAAAGTCTGCAACCACAGGCTTTCAAGTTTGCAGGCTCTAACAGTCTGAATGTTGGTCTATGCACTCCACCAGAAGAAAAACCAGTTGTTATTCACTGAAGGAAGAAACTTCTGGAGACAGTGCAGTTTGTTATGAAATCACCCACAACACCATCAGTAGCAAATTCTTTAGCAACCTCCTCAGCAATGTTTTCCTGTCTCTCCCTCACACTTCAGACTGCTAAACCAGCATGCCTGGTGAGCAGTGGCAGTGCTCCTCTGCGCCCCTCATCCCCAAACGGGAACCCCTATTCCATGGCTCCTACTCTCACTGACCTCGTCATTAAATCTCCCCACCACAGCACAATCCCTAGAAGAAGGATTCAGGTTTGGGGATGAGGCCTCAGGTTATGCTTCTCTGTGTACCTTTCCAATTTAAAACCACCTTGCTTGGATGTGAGGAAGAGCCCACTGAGGGCAGCACCCCAGGACTTTCTCTGCAGCCCTTTCACAGTCTCTGGGAACAGCCTGAGGCAACTGAACCTTTGCCATTTTTTGTGGGCACACCCCAGGGGTGGCTCACAGCTGTATGGCAACAAGCATATCTAGGGCTTTCTCTCCTTCAGCCACTTCTGAACCACGAGCCTCTAATCCCTTTGGCTTCAGCTGCAAAATTCCAATTGATTGATAATGGATTTTCCACTGATGTAGAATCAGGCACTTCGACTACACCACTATGAATTAACAGAAGAGAGCTCTGTTAATCCTTTATAAGCAAGCTTAATCTTGTGGTTTAGAGAAGGAGCATAGGCTCTGTTCTCTCCAGTATCAGTCAGAATGTGATTACCATTTCAGAAAATCTTTCTCATTTTCTTTGATTGATCCAATATTTCTTTGGAAGACACAAATCCAGACACCACCACAGATGCAGACTTCTGCCAAGTGAAAAAGGAAGAGTTTGAGCTATGAATCCTGAAGCTGAAAGCTGGGATCAGCACTCTAGGACTTCCAGTGAGTCCCCAGAAAGAGTTGTCATCTGGAAACAGCAGTTTGACAAAGCCTTTATAGCATTCACCTTCCAATTAAAAATAGTAACATCTGAAACCTCACATTAAAATAGCTGTAAGATTTGTTAGGGTTCTCTCTCAAAGATATGATTTTTACATTTCCTGTACATTAACAATAGTTAGGGCTATTAAATGCAAGCAAGTATTTAAGCACCTTTAAAGGCTGTTACAGAACCTGGCCAATAACTCTGAAGCAATCAAATAATCAAAAAGATGAACTGAACTACATTATGATGATTTTTCCATTAAAACAAGATTTTGTTAGATCAACTCAGACTTTAAGTCAGTGAGCAAAGAACCATTCTTTTTTTTGCAGAAAAGGAAATTTATCACTAAGCATCAATGTCCAGTAAATAGGAACTCACTCTCTCTCCAGTGAGAAAGCACTGCTCACCAAGACTTGTCCCATTTGCAGCAGACAGTCTGAGCAAGGATGGTATCCTTAGCAGTAAAATCATGAAAGATCAAGCCCAAATATTACAGCTGTAATTGGTACTGCACAGTAAACGATCCTTAATTTGATGTCCAGTCCTGCAGCACACTAGATGCAAACATTTCATTGATTTAGTAATTCATCTTACACACTACTTTATGCTAGGATGCAAAGAACTCTTAAATACAGCAGCTTAGCAGTTCCTGTGAAACACTGGAATGCCACTGGAATATCTCCACAAAATGTTTATCTTTGTCAAGCATTTCACTGGCACTGTTTAGCTGAATGACCTTTGGAAGGAGCAGCAGAGGCTGACGTGCACCTTCATTAAAGCAGAGCCTCCTCCTTCCCCCGCCTGCGAGAACAATGAGCACGGGAGGGAAGAGGTGAGCAATCCACAGAGTAATGAAGAGATTTTGTTTCAGAGGGTTATCAATTATTTATGAGCAAATCCCCAGATGAACATATCCGAAGCTGAACAGTTTTTAATACATTTCACTTCTGTACAACAACCAGATGTGAGCTGAACTGGACTGGTCTGATTATTTGAGGTGTCAAACAGTGGATTCTGTCTGGACATTAGTAAATCACCATTAAGTTTTTCAAAGTACAGTGGTTAAATCTCTTTCACAGAAGCCCACTAACATTCACAGAAATCATTCTTTATAGTATTTCCCATTCATCAAGATCTCAACAAAGAAATATCTCATCCTAAAGAATTTCTGTAATTATGCTGACATAGTTGTCTAAATAGTCTAATACTCAAATTCTTGTATTGTCCAGCTGTGAATGGAATTTTATTCCACAATGGAATTAAATGGATCTGAACTTTTCCTATTAAGGAAATTTAAGGCCAAGTAAAGACCTTTTTCTCTAGAAAACAGTATAACCATTTTAGTAAAAACAAAGACTTGTTTTTAAAGTAAAATTGTTTGACAACTGTGCTTTTTAAAGAGAAGATCTGAAGACTCTTTCCATGATAAGGGAAAGACAAACATTACACATTCTTCACAACCAAGGGCAGTGAAACCAAACAGTTGTATGTGCAAGACACACTTCGTACAAAAAGTCATTAATCTATTTACAAATGCTACAACTGGAAACAGTCATCCTCCAAGTCTTGAAATGGAACCCAGTGAATGCTCAGACCTGCAGAACTGTACTTTGAGCTCCAGTTTCCCACAGCTTCCAACCAACAAGATGCTACCAAAGCCACCACCACCACTGCAGTGACACTTCAATGACTGTGTCTGTGGCAGCTGTCACGATGGCCCCGAGGCCACCCAGCTCAGGTGCTCTGAGCCAGGAGCCCACCTGGGGCACTCCAGGATGTGTCCTGCAGAGCAAGCCCCACAGTCAGGTTTGCTCCTGGCCAAGCAGTGACATGCCATGGACAGGTGGCCCCAGGGGAGGACCGCCAGTCATCCTGAGCTTGGAATGAGCACAGCCAAGGGGGAAAACACAGCAGAACCTGCCTAGAGGTTCCCCTGCCTCTTGGAGCCTTGTCTGAAAGCTGCCTTCCAAAGGGAATGTCTGGAGAGATACTCATCAAATAACACACTTTAAACTACACACGGAATGAGCACTTTGTGCCTTTATTGCGCAAAATCCCAGGAGAAGAGCACAATACTCCCACTGCCCTCTCCCAGTTAGGCCAGCATTCACCTCAGCATCTGCACAGCTCCAGGAGCAAGCTCCATTCTTGGCCTAGCCTGTGTAGACTAAACTGCTCTAATATTAAGAAAACAAACAAAAAAATAAAAGCCATTTAGAAATCTATTTTAGATTTTTTTTTTTGCATTACTTTAAAGGGTTTGCCTTATATTTGGATGAAAGAAGTCCATTAAGTACATCTATATTTACTTCATTACAGTGTGGCTCTTGAAGTTAGATGAAAAGATTTACCCTGGCCAAGTTTGTTTATTCATCAACATCAGCTAGATATATTTTCAAAGGCTCATCTTCATCGCATTTACATGAAAGCACATAGATTTTTTTTTCCCAACAGTTGTAAGGCATTCTGAGAGCTGGGAAAGGGCAAAAGGAACTTTAGTGAGAATTACAAAATCAAGGAACAGTAGAGGCACAATTCCTTTCATTTCTGCTTATTAATGGGGGTGGAAAACCACTCTTTCCCACCTGGAGTCATTCTTCTCACCCTGCAGATGTAACAACAGCAACAAACTGCAGCTGGATGCTCAGTCCTCGTGACTCAAGCCCAGATAAAGGCACCTGGCACACTGCTTACCCACAAATACCACAAGGGAAGTGTTAACTGCTCCTGAAGCTCAGGAGCCTAAGCAGACGTAACCTCTCAAGTTTCTAAAGTTTTTCTCTCCACTTTGACAAGAAAAATTAGGGGTTTTTTTTCCCCCACAGGTGGCATTGAAGATGAGCTCTTCATTACTGCTAGCAAAGTATGAAGTAGAAGTACAGCCTAACAATGATTGAAGCCAACTGTGCAAGCCCTAGTTATCTTTGACAGGAACCCAAGCATAACTTGGTACTTGCATGCTTTTATTATCAAAATTTTATCCGCAAGTTATTTAAATATTTAAATGACATTTATGGGTGCTATCTTTCCTCATGAGTTTACACTTTCCCACGGAAGACTTCCAGAGTGATTAACAATGCTGATCTTTATCCTTCACACTGACTATTCATTCATCCTTTCTAAAACGAATACTGCTTACATACGACCCAAGAGGGCTGTAACAAGGCAGTATTTATCCACCCTAATAATCTGCTGTGGCTGCTTTAATTAAAACTGGGTTATATCACATCCATGAAGCAAAGGCACACCTCCTGTCACTCGTCATCGCCACCTCACAGCTGTGCTTGGTGCACCTTCTCAGGAGCAAGTTTTGGAGGTCCCACTTGCAACTTGCCCACCCCTGCTCAGGTAACTATGGGCAAAAAAACTGCTTCACCACAGAAGAGAAGAATAAAACTGCGGAGGGGTTTGCAGTTTGGGGCCTTGAGCGAGTCCCTGAACACATGCAGGCTGCCATTCACCCCAGTTCAGTAGCAGGCAAGGCACATGGGGATTTTGGAGGTGAGGGACGAGGGGGAAGGAGTTACTGATGGAGAATCTCTGGCACAGCACAGCAATTCAGAGCATGAGGGATACCAGGATGGAGATGGGGAAACAGCAACCAAGGACATCTCAACTACCTGCAGTAAATTTGCAGCCAAATCAGGAATCAGCTTCCTCACCTGTGCTGCAGCTTTCACAGGTCCTCCATGAACCTATGTGATTGCATAGTGATTTCAAAATTCAGGGTTTACTGTTAGTAGCATTGCACAAATGAGTGTGCACTGCTTGCCCCTCCCACGTTTCACTCCAAGCAAGCAGCATCTTGTCACATGAACATTTACAAACTGAACATTTACAAATTGACCGTTTTCCCAAGGAAGAAGCTTGAGCTTCTTCCCTCACCAGAACTTTTTTGGCATTATTATACACAGTATAAGGCCTGCTACTGATGGCATCCTTGGGATGCTGGGATGGGCAGCAAGCAGCCAGGGCAGCCTGCCTGCAAGCTGCAACCAGGACCTCACCCTGTTCCTTTCCCCTGCTGCCTTCATGCAGTGCCTGGGTCAGCAGCTGCCATACATACAGCAAATCTTCAACCATGGGAGGGGGCCATTCCTCATCTCAGCTTGGTACCCAGCGGATAAGGGTGAGCAGCAGCACTCTGCACCCTCTCAGCCTGCCTGGGCTCCCTCCCAGCCACGGCACAACCACCAGGCTGCAGAACACTGCCTCTCCCCACTGCTGCTCTGGTACCCTCACATCCTGTGCCTGAAACCTGCTCCATTCTCAAGACATGGAAGCAGAGGCACTGCTGTAGGGGCCTGGGTAATGTTATTTGAATGATTTATTGTTTTAATTGTTACACGGTTTTGAGTCTTCTTGGTCTATTAATCTCATTCCTGCATTATATTTTGCAGTTACCAATGATACGGGCTTGGAATTACTTTGAAAAAGCCCCTCAGTTATCTATCCCCATCCTTATTGGAAGAAAAAGAACTGTCCTGTTCCAGCCACTGAACTCTACAGCACTTTAGAATGGGCATCAATGAGCTGATGAAACACATTTAACTCTTCTGGGTATCAATGAAGTTCGCAGTGCCCTGGGAAAAAGGGTTCCTTAACTAAATGCCAGTGCACATCCAGCATGAAAAACTTGATTACTTTTCTTGTGGACTCCCCAGTGGTCCCTAAAATATAAATTAACACTAAGATCATCAATAATTTCTTGCTTAGGACTTGGAATCCAGTTGCCGCTTTCTGATCAATATCACTTTATTAGCAGAATAAATTCACAATTTAAGTTATCTAGTAGTAGTCATTTGTATACAATACAAGATCTAAAGGCACATTCACTTCCAAATGCCTGGCAATGAGGCTTATGAGGAGCACTGTGTCTTAAAACACAATGGATTACCCGTTTCTTTTCCTCATTAAATGACATCTCATAAAAGGAACCAAACAAAAGACAGGTGAGCTTGACGACTGTCATATCCCACAACCTTTACTCAAACAAGCAATGTGTTGCCTTCAGATCAAGTTGCAGATCCCTGTTCCTGACCTGAATACTGATTTTATGTTAATAAAATTCTGTGTTGAAATGCTGGTTAAATATAAAATTGCTCCAGTACTTCAGGCCTGCAAGATGTTACACATGCTGTACTATTTTCTTTTTCGATGAATGCAAAAGACACTCACTCCTTACAGGAGATGCCCTACAGGCTGCAGAATTTGGTCTTTGTTAAAGAAGCTAGGACCTGAATTAATCACTTTCCCAACTAGGGGAGGCACTTTTGCCATAATGAAGCTGTGCACCTGCAAAATTTTTACAGATGTAAAACAAAACCTCCTGGAAATTGAAATGTCTTGTGTATTGCCTAGGAGAAACAAATGCAATGACATTGTACTTCCATTTACCTGTTGGGTATCTTTAGCAGTGTTTGCTTCTACAAATTCTCTTAACAGATGCTGCTCCGATCATCACTTATCTGCAACACAGACAGACTTTGAGAGGACTAAGGAGGATTTGCTTCTGGTTTCACACGGCACACTTGTTTTTTTGAAGTTTAATTTAATAAAATAAGAACTCTGGATAAAAGTTAATCAAGCACAGCTGCTAGGCTTCCTAGGCTGCTAGGAAGGAGAAAAATATTTTCTGCCAGAATTTAATCTTTGCTTTTTCTCTGTCTCACTCTTTTTCTGCATTTATTGCTTAATAGCTCAGTATTATTTCAAAGGCCATTCCTTTTACAAATGTAATCAACTTGTGTATTCAGCACTACAGATGACATATTACTCTCCTTAAAGTCAAATCTCTGAAGGATTAGAAAGAAAGGTTAAAGAACTCTACGGTTCAAAGCATTACAGTTCAGCTGCCTATAAATCACTGCGTTTGTTTATTTAGATAATTGGCCCATTAGCGTCCGTAGCATCTCAAGCTACACAACTTTCTGGCGTGACCGTGCGCCAGTTCTCCTTTCCCTCCCCGGAGCACTGAGAGCCGAAAGCCCCGCGCAGCACGCCCGGCACACGATGCGGGAGGGACAATCTGCGCTCGCAGCTCTGTGCGAGGAGAAGCCCCCGCTCGCCCAGCGACCCCTTCCTCCCAAAGACTTTCCGAGCCCAAGAGCAGCCGCCGCCGCGCAACAAACCGGAGCCCGTCACCGCCTAATAGGATTTCGATGGAAACAGGGTTACGGGGCTGCTGGCAGCGCGGAGATCCGCACAGCCGAGCCGGCCGGGGCCGTGCCCCGCACCTGTGCCCGCTCCTG
>JAHLSL010000021.1:10860512-10876486 GCA_025920805.1 Petroica traversi | reverse complement strand
AAAAAAAAAAAAAAAAAAAAAAAAAAAAAAAAAAAAAAAAAAAGGAGGATCTTCCAGTTACTTTTTTTACAAAAAGAGGAAGAGCAGCAGAAGGTCATCAAAGATTATAACAATCTGAGGTTGCAGAGAACTTTGAGAGAAATTCCTGTAGGGCATTTCCATGTCAGCTCATTCCTTGAGTGTACTTGTTATAAAAAGATCCTTGCTTTTCCCAACATTGAGGATTCAAATTCTATTTTGTGACTTAGATTTTTTGCCATTCCAGAAGATGCTGTATCCCTGTAAAACATTACAGTTTTCTGGTGCTGAAATGCCAGAAGGATTTGTAGTGACTTTCACCAAACCACCTGAAAAGTAGGTCAGTAGCTATACAATTTCAAGAGAACTGCAATGCTACAGCAGAAACTGAGATAATCCTGATGCATATGATGAATATACCTCCTAACCTCACTGCAGGGGACAGTGTGGACATAAATATATCTTCATTAATCTTTTCTCAACTGGTTATTTCCAAAGGGGAGGGCCTCATGACATTTTCTTTTTCATTAAATACCATGGGGCCAAATCCGTTGAGCTTGTTTGTTCAAGCAGAGGCATCTAAATCCAGATTTAGCCCATAAACTCTCATGAGGGTAAAACAAAATTTAATGGTACAGAAGAATATGTAAAAAACATGGTTTAAATTAATTTATATCTGGAATTCCTCTTCCCAAAGTAAACCTTATAGCAATTAGCTATAGTCAGATAAAGGACAAACCTCTCATGGTGATGGTTCAGCTAAATGTGTAGATTTAGGTCTAAGCAGCTACACAAAGTCACTGTTAAAACCCTGCAGGAAAGCCCTGGTGTATTCTGACTTAGTGAGTTTTCCTAGAGCAGTTCTTCCCCACTGTGTTTCATTTCAGCCTTGGTTTGTTGCTTTTAAATAGCTATTTTTAAAGTTCTGAAATCTCTTTATAGCTGGCAGACAGAAAGCGTAGGCTGCAGGCAGAGAAATGGGTAGGGAAAAGGAGGGAAGGAGGGAGAGCAGATCTGAAGTACGTCAGAATGAATGCAAACATTACATAATGTAACTGTAAACACTTTAAAAACAATGTCAAAGCCTTTTTAGACTGAACTGACACCAGAGAACGGAGCAGGGGTAAGCACACTAAGTTCACATTTATTGCATGGGATCCCACCCAGAGCAGTTCCCATTGAGTCATAAACCCTTGGACTAATGGAAAAAAAAAGGCAAATTACGTGCCAATAACTTAAAATAAAACCAGAAATATCCAAGTAGCTGTAGGCTGCCCCAGATGGGGACTGATGGGGAGGTGAGGGGTTACACAAAGGATCTCGGTGGCCTCTTAGGTGGTGGGAAAACTCGAGCTCCTGTGGGATATGTGGCTCCAGAGGACTGACAGAGGCTGCAGGGAGCAGGAGGTGACAGGAAGATCCACAGCAGTGACCAACCCACCACTCAAACAACATCCAGGCTTCAAAGGCTGAGTGTTAGAAGGGCGATGGCAAAGTGGCACCCAGAGCCATTGCTGGTGCTGCTGAGATGATCAGCAGAGCTGTGCTGGGGGCTGTGACAGCCTGGTGGCCCTGAAAGGTTCTGTGCTGATGAAGAGGGCACTGCACTGGTGAGAAGCAGCTGCTTTGCAGAGCAGATGACACTGCTGAGAGGTAGAGGCATGAGTGAGAGGACCACTGCAGTCCTCCAGGGCTTTTCTTGGGGTGAGGGAGCGAGAAATACCTATAAAAATCTAATTAGCTTGTAAATGAGGAGATAGCTGAAGTGATCTGTCACAGACTATAAAAAACACAGTTCAGAAAACAAAGTTCTAACAAAGACTTTAAGGGTAGAGGCTGGAGCTGGGTAAATTTAAGCTAAAAATAAAATGTAGATCTTGACTGGTGAAATATCTTATGACAGGATGTGGTTAGCTTTTCTCTCACATTAAATCTTTAAGTCAGGATTAGATTTCCTTCCTTAAAAAAATTCTCACATTCAGTCAGCAAGAGAGGTGTTCAGCATTGTGTTCCCGGGTAAAGGGTAAAATCCTAGAGAGTTAGGCTGGAGCCTGCAATGATGCACCCTGGACTTAAAATCCGTGACTTTAGAATATCCACCCTTGAGCAATATGTGATTACAAGGGTTGAAAATGTGTATTAATTAACACTGAAAAGCAAATCAAAGTTGGTTGGTAAATCAGGCAACCATAAAGGACAAACTATGAAAACAAGTTAAGTTTCAGCACTAAAAAATACGTGGGAAAGAAAAGTGCTTCCAGAGAATAATATTTCTCCTTTCAAACAGCCCTGTGTAAGATAACTAATTGATTTTAGGTGTTTTGTGCCTAATAAATACTTAAATGTTCCTCACTTGTGCACAGGTACATGAATAGCAAAAAGTCTATGGTGTGTAGGCCTGTGTGGGGTTACAGAATTGCCATCAGGCTGCATATTTTCAGCATAGTCACACACTGAAAGTAGAGGTGAGACTTGGGTCCTTCTCCTTCAGAGATTTTTCCTTAGAGTGGAGGGTGTTGGTTTCTGTGAGACACAGCTGAATGGCCCCAGCTTTGCCCAGCTGAGAAAGGCTGCAGATGAATTTGCCATAGGAAAGTAAACCTTAGAAGCATGTACATGCTTGTGAAATCCTGTTGGGATTTCATCCCTAGTGTCTTAATGCGTCTGGTTAATTGCCAAGTGCCAAGTTTACATTCATCAATTAAATGAGAATGATTACAAACTGTCTCACCCATTGTCACAGAGGCAAAGGTTCCTTTCAACTCTAATAAATTAAATTAAATTGGTTCAATCCCTGCAACCCCAGACAGATTGGCTTTATGTTGAGAGGCATTAGTTTGATTGACACGTGTCTGGTTGACTGGGAATGGTTTCCAGCATGAATAGCATCAGACAATGGGGTTTTGTATGTTCTGGGAGGGATTTCTCATGAATAGCCACCACATCAGCTGGGGGATGCAGCACCTGGGAGAAACATCCAACCAAGTTATGTAGCATCAGTGGCTGTTAGAATATAGGTTAGAATATAGGAGTCTTATGAAACCCTAAACATGTGGCTAAATATGTGTAAATATTATCATTGTTGCTCTTTCATCCATCCATAATAATTCCAGGTATTTGCAGAGATCCGCAATTCAGTGACACAACTTATTTCACTTAAGAGATTTTCTTCACAATTCTTCTTAATTAGCAGATGCTGGGGTGAACATCAACACCTAGAGTTTAACTTTTGCTGCCAGGAAGGGAGTCTAACTGATCTTTACCTTGTCTGTGTGTTTTACAAAGTTGTTTACACCACGACAGCTGCCTGCTCACCAGATCTCCCTGTTTTTTAATAGTTTCATCAGATCACTGTCTGCAAGTGTAAGCCCTTAACAGAGTCACTGGTAAATCATCTTTACTAAACCTCATCTACCCTGCATTTGCTCTAAGGAACTGCTGCAACCCTGCATTCAGTATAGGGGAGCTGTACTGCCACACCAAACACCACATGATTGTGCTCTGGCAGCAGATGGTTGCCAGAATAATAAAATGGTTTGGGTTGGAAAGGATTTAAGATTATCTAGTTCCAACCCCCCTGATTTGGACAGGAACACCTTTCACTAGACCAGATGGCTCAGAGCTTCATCCAGTCAGGTCTTGAACACTTCCAGGGATAGAACACCTTCAACATGTTTAGGAAACCTCTGCAGTAAGTAATGGTCTGGGAGCAGTTCTGCATCAGTGTTGCCAGTTTGGCTACCCAGCTAGTACAAATCAAGATGGTTCTACTGGCTCCATTAAGCCTTAATTCTCCTGATGCTCTGTCATGTTGGACTTTTGAGAGGAATGGGAAAAGCTTGAAGGAAGATGTCCACATTTTTAAGATTAACTTAACTATTTTAAAGGTGCCTTTTGTTAACATGTTGTGTAGTTGAATTACACAGGGTGTGTAATTCAAAATGCAGTTAAGCTGGCTGCAATTTTGCAAACATTTAAAATTGAGGGTGGATAGCAAGGGATGGATGGAATGTCTCTGGTTAAAGGCAGATCATATCCTCTATATAAGAAAGGCCTAATGTTTTGACTTGGTCTTATAAATTTAGGTACAAAAGAATTCAAAGTGATAATAATCAAAAAACAGGTCACTGAGGAGGAATATACCAATAATTTCATAATGTAAATGTAAGTGATTGACAGATTAATGCATTTAGTCTTGTGTGGTTTTGGCTAGTCCTTGTGGGTTACCTCATCCTGAGAAACATTCAGTCAAATTTAATTGCATCACTGTTTTCTGGCCTCTGGTTTAGAACCCCTACTTGAGCAGTGTCACTTCTGTCTTCCTTCCTTTGGATGCTTTTGGTGTGGTTCTCACAGCAGAGGCACAGGTGGGTACAACCATCAGCAAACGCCTCCAGTGAGGGAGCAGAAGCAGCCTGTGCTGGCAGCTTCAGCAGGCTTGGTGGCAGATGGGGCTGAGGGTGGATAATGGTGCTTGTGGCTTTTCTCACTCTGAAGATAAGGGCTCTTTCTGATCAATTTCTGTTTCTCTTCTCAGCCATGCAAGCACAGCAGTTTTCAGTGCTGTTTTGCTGCTGGCTTGTCCATGTGCTACAGACTGTCATATCAATCAGTAAGAGTGGTCTGTACAGCAAAGCAGCTGGTGCTGGAGATCCTGTGTCCACACCATGTGAAGAAGCTGTATTTTTACATAGTTTATGATATGATTATGTAATGACACTAGAAGTTTACGTCTTAGGTCCAGGGAGCTGTTTGGGAGACACTACCTTCAAAGTTTACTTTTAAGGCTGAAAGATGAAAAACCCAATGCAGACAGAAGTGGCTTGGGTTCAGCCTCCATCTCACTGAGGAGAAGCTGTGTGCTTGTGGCTGGTAAGATGATATGTCTGTTCTGACAAGGGTGGGGGTTTTAGGCATCTCTGTGCCTAATTCTTTTTTGTGGGTAGTATAGTACAAGAGAAGTAGTGCCACTTTTACCTTCCCAGACTAAGTCATGCATAGAAATGATGAAGTACATGTTTTTCTTATTATATTAGCACAGCCATGGCTCTCCCACAGATGAAATTGTATAACAAGACATTAATTCATGTCTGCAAGGATGGGAGGATAGCTCCTGACACCACTACCACCTAGATGCAAAGAGATGATCAAAATATTTTTCTAATTTTCAGTATCTAGCATGCTTCACACATTGCTATTCAATACTACATTCCAGCTGTCATTCATAAATTACTTTGGCTGTATTCCCTCCTTTAATGATAAAGGCACAATCCTTAAAAAAAAGCAGTGTATTCCATTTTGAATCAGTTAATTTCATGTGTACATCTTGGCCCACAATAAAATATATCTGGAATAATTGTCTGCTGTAACACCCAAAGTAATTAAAACTACACGAGGACAGTTTTGACAATGTACTTTATCATCCTGACTTATTTTCCTATTGCACACTCAGAGGGCAATTTGATGACCATGTAAACAATTAATCACCGAGGAATGAATGAGGAAAACTTTCTCAACTATCCAGAGATTTAATTTCCTTAGCAAGCCCATCAGTACATAACAACAGTGGGTAAGTACCAGTAACACAGATGGGTGATGTTGGCTGGGAGAGGAGCAGAAGAATATGGCTCCCCTTTTTCTCAAAAAACCTATAGGGTCCTCTGCTCGACCATCTGAATAAAGGAGCAAAAGAGCAAAACACAAGTTGCTACCAGACACCCACAAAGACAAGTTTTTAATCCATCAGGCCATTGTTATTGACGATATGAATGTCTGAAGTAGCTGATGTGCCAAGCATCTCCCTTGGTACAAAGACACACGTGCCCTTGAGTTGGCTTCACCAACAAGGTGGCATTCCCTTCCTTCTTGTCCTCCTGTCAGCCCCTGCCTCATGCTATGTAGTAGCAATCTCTTCCTCCGTGTCCTCACCTGGATATGTTCACAAAAAGATGAAGAAAGCAGTGTCCTTTTTGACTGTTATGTGCTGTGGCTCTTCCATAAAAAGACTTCTCTCAAGACTATGCAGAGGGAGAAAGACAGGGTGAACTATCCAAGCTGAAATCTAAATGCAGAGCAGGTCTCTCCTTTTGGAACCTTGAAGGCTCTTGCTTGCAGGATCAATGTACTTGTGCCTTTATCTGCACTGATATCAGGCAGACAGCAAATGCACTCGGGTTCAATGCCTACAAGTCAGGACACTGATGCACCATGGATGGAGGCTGTGCTGCCTGTCCTGTGGCACACCTGCAGCGTTGTGCTGTGGTGGGGGAGGAATTTCAACCTGCAATAAATCTGCTAGAGATGTAAAGCACTACCTAGGAACCTGATCCTCTGCAGAACTTTGACAAGAGTGTAGGGGTCCTCCTGCTGCTGTACGGGAGGTCTCCAGTATTTGAGCCAGAACACAGAAACTTTGGTCCTGGTTTGTCTAAATTTAATCAAAACTTGTCCTGGATTTGGGGCAGAAAATGCCAGTTTTTTCTTTCAAGTTTTTCCCATTCCTGCCACTGTCAGAGAAGCACTGCTGGGAGAAATAGGGAACAGGTCCCTGAAGAGCCTGGGATAAATAGAGTCGTAATGACAGAGAAAGTGACTTGGAGAGCACTGAGTACAAATTCACCTTTACCCTTGAAGACCAAGACTGGAAACTATTGAGTAGTGAGATGTATAAGACAGGCGAGCTTTATTTTGTTTAGAAAAATGCATTTCAGCAGAGATAAGCAGAAAGGCAGTATGTACCAGGGGAATTAAATTACCAAAGATAATTGCTACCTTTCCAAAGACAGAAATTCATACAATTGTGCTGGTGTTGTTTTAGTTTTTATGGTTTGGTGTGGGTTTTTTAATTAGCTGCCCAAATAAAAGATCAGCATCTAAGGACTGATCCTCTGAATTCCTGTGTTCTCAGCTCAGCTGATGGATTATGGACCTTCACTTTTAAAAGTTCTGACTAATTGCACTGTGCACAGTTTAAAACACAAAGCCATGCAGAAATCTGCTGAAGCAGAATTTGTAACAGAGGTTTTTGCTGCTGCAGCAGCAGTTAGCAGGAGTTGAGTGAGCTTAACCCAGTCTGGCAGAGTTTCTGTGAACAGTGACTGCAATGCAGACAAACTCAGAACAGCAAAAGAGGAGTGGCTGCAAACGAAGAAGGAGTTACAGTCTATCCCACATGCCAGAGATTTACTATGATGCTAGGCAATTAATTGCTTAAAAACCAGTATTTTCTGAGGTGTTTCCTCAACATGTTCCTCGTTTTGACACACTGAAGCAGCTGGCTTTTTGTCTCTGCCTGAGCTAGACAGCAGCAGAGGGGCTCTGGCAGGGTGCAGTGTGTCCCTGCTGGGTGCATCTAGTCCAGCCTGGAGAGGGGCCAAGCAGAAGTGATGGCTGAGGGCTCAGGGAGCTTGAGTGGAAGGCAGGTTTCTATGTCTGGCTGAGTCTGTGCAGGCTCCACTGCTGTTTAATTAATTGGCTGTGTAAAGGGGCGTCCTGTTTGGAGAGGGTTGAAGAAGATCTTGAGTAATCTTGGTCTGCCTTGAGAAGAAGCTCAACTACTTTAAAGTGCTAGTTATCCTGGTTTAGTCTGAGATAGAGTTAATTTTCTTCTCAGTAGCTGATAGAGTGCTGTGTTTTGGATTTAGAATGAGAATAACGTTGATAGCACACTGATGTTTTGGTTGTTGGTGAGCAGTGCTTACCCTGAGTCAAGGACTTTTTAGCTTCTCATTCTGCCCTGCCAGTGAGACTGGGGGTACAAGAAGCTGGGACCCGTGACCCCAACTGGCCAGAAGGACATTCCATACCATATGGCATCATGCTGAGTGATAAAGGGAGGGAGCTGGCTGGAGGTGGCCCCCTGCTTGGGGACTGGCTGGGCATTGTTTCAGTGGGTGGCAAGCAATTGCATTATGCATAATTTCTTTTGTATATTCTTTTATCATTGTTACTATTTTGCCTTCCTTTCCTGTTCTTTTAAACTGTTTACCTCAACTTGCAACTTTTACCTTTATTTCCTTTTCTCTCCCCCATCTCACTGGTGGGGAGTGAGCGAGCAGCTGGGAGGTGTTTGGCTGCCTGCCGGGTTAAACCAATAAACCACCACAAATAAGCAAAACAGAATAGAGAAGCAAAGCCCTTCCTCCCCATCCCTGCTGATGAGGCCACTGAGGTCATAAACTGACTGCCTGAAAGAGAAATACCAGAGAGAAGTCTGAGGGGTTTTATATCTACGGAAAAAAAAACCCTTCAAACACTGATTTATATTGTAATGCACACAAACAAGAGATCAGGATGCTCTCTGGCTTTTTGTAAAGGCTTCTTGTATCTTTTAGGGCTGAAAACACAGACATTTGTCTAGAATAATACAACAGAAAAGCAAAGACGATCCAGGAATTAATTATTTCTTTATGAGGAGTTGTTAATTAATTCTTAATTAAGATGCGGTGTAAAAAGAGTTCGCTCTGTACCCACATCATTTATTTACTGGAGGCTGCTTCCCTAGTTGAAGATGGCAGGGCAAAGCCATTTATAGAGTCACAGTCTTACAACTCCTTATGTGTAACTTGTCTTGACTGACAGGATAGCTGTACCTTATCCAAACAATATGAAATCAGTTGTTCATCATCTCTTGAAGACAGAGCTTTCTTTTCTTTAAAAAGAACCATTCTGAGTAGAAAAAGAAATGTTCATTGCAATTTATAGATAAAAGCCAGATATTTTCTGCATGGATCATTGTGTTTAGATGCAAATGTAGCCTTCGGATCAAGCTCTATTAGATGTACAGGGCAGTGCTTCTGAAAGGATATTGCTGATTTCTGCAATATTTAATTTCTACATTATGAATTAAAAAGACAGCTCTACAACACAGCCAATATTTTGATGTTATAGGCATTTAAACTTGCTGCTAGATGTCTTCTTTGAATTCAGTTTGTATACTCCACTGGGCCCATAGAATGAAGAGATCTGAAGTCTACGTGTACAGTAGAGGCGTAATGTTCACTTTGTGTAGATGTCTTTGATTCACAGCAAAAATTATTTTCTGACTTACTTGCAATTGTAAAGCTCAGTCTCTTTGCCAGCTAATTGCTGCACTAGCTTATGCTTCACACCATACGGAAACACCCTTTTAAATATGCAAAGAAAAAAAAAGCTAAAAATAAATCACAGCTGCTGTTAGATGGGGGTTGAAAGATACAGCCAAGACAGAAAGGGGAAAAAAAAAAAAAGAAAAAAAAGAGAAAGGAACTGTCTTGGTTTAAATACAGCTAAACCATTTTTAATATTGAGAAGTTCTTTTTCTGTTCTCCAAATCAATATTCATTAATAGTATTCAGAACAGAGAACTTTGAATATAAAACACCGAGATAACACCAGTAATTACAACATAGCTGTAATATTTTTGTACTCTGGGTTGCTTTAATGATTGCTGTTATAATTTGTGTTCAGCTTCTGAGGACTGATTTATATTAACACCTTTCTTTCTGGTATGTTCAATTTAACTCCAAGCCTTGATCTTAACCTACAACAACACACAGCTCTCTAGGTGGAAAATAGTTTTGCCTTTGCAGCAGTAATTGCTCCTGACCGGCAATGGTAGCTTGACCTCACCCACACAATATCAAGTGAATTTATTGAGACCTGATATGTTATCTCTGATTTCCTAAAATCAGCAAAGTAGAAATCTGAGAAACATTTCACTGTGCTGTGCATGTTATCCGAAACTGATCTATGATAGAAACCTGTAATTTATTGCACAGTCACAGATATTTTGCATAATTCCTGCCTCATCCAAGTAACCATTTTTTTCCTGTGTCATATCTGTGGGTACCTACTGCACAGGAGTGGCAGTGAGCAAGGCCTTAAACTGCCAAAAAACTGCAATATTTGTCTCACTTGATGGGTCTAAACCAAACATTAGCATAACCTTCATTTTAACTCATGGTCTTTGCAGGACTTCCCATCCCTCTTTCTAAGAATGGAAAGTAGGGGATGGACCTTGCCTGTTCCTTCCCCTTGACAGCAGCAGAGCTGGCTCAGCCCAGAGCTCTCTGTGGCTCCCCTGCTGCCAGAGAAGGGAGAGAACGGGTGAGGGTGCAGGGCTGGGCTAGGTCAGCAGGACAGTCACCTGTGGGTGTGCACTGACTGTAAAGGCAGCCTTGGTCATGGTGTCAGGTAGTACACTGTGAGCTGGTGTGGCAGAAATGGTCTCACTAGGAAAAGGTTATATTTTAATGCTGGTCATTTCCCTGGTCCATCTGTCTGTCCGGTTCACTGGGACCTGTGGTGACACTGCTGAGGGGATGGTGGGGCTAAGACTGAGAGGGAGAAGAGGGAACTACTTACCACAGCCTCACCATGGAGAAATTAGCCTGGGAGCCCATATCCTCAGCCATTCTGCTCTTCCCCATTCTCTTTCTTCAGGCCCAGCTGAAACTGCTGGGAAACAAGGCAATCCCTCACAGGCAGTAAAAGAGAGCTGTTCTGGAAGTTTTTGAGTTATAGATGGGCAGCAGCATGTTCCAGATTAAGGACAAATGTGTGCAAGTTCATCATGGCAACAACCTGGTAACAACAGATCAGACTCTCATGCAAATACCTGCCTTAATCATTAACAAAACTTACATTACTATCCAGTGTACCTCCAATAGAAGTTTCAAACCTTCCAGTTTTACACTGGAATATTTTTTGTGTGTTTGGAACATTACAACATTTTTTGCATGTTTGGAGCAGTTGTCAAAGTCAAATTACCTGCTTTCCTGCAGAAAACAGTGACTGACTAGAGCCACCACCACCTGAGACAGGCTTCACCTCTCAGAGAAAAACTAGTGAAGCAGCTGGGTTACAGACCTGAAAGATTCACCTACAAAATAATGTCAGATGTATTAATGAAATGATAAAAGATTGCTGGTTAGTAGAGTCCTCCAGGATGCATGTCTGATTGTCAGACCTGGAAATTGAAGAAGGAGTGCATGAAAAAAATTTGCTGTCCTCAGTATGAGACTTTCCTCTTGGAGTGAAGCTCAGGATTAATTAGGTGTTTCAGCAGTATTTTGTCCCTTGTGAAACAGGCACATATGACTAAGGCTGGCTGCCTGCTCAATTCACAGCTTAACAACCTTTGTGTTTTCAGCTGGATTGTAATGAATGATTTTCCAGAGTAGTGTCTATCTGGTACTTCTCCTAACTAGTACATACTTATAGTCCCACTCCTGAGCTGAGGGGTGCCTGTGCTCAGCCCCCTACCTGCTGAGACTTCCTGGTCCCAGCCATCTCAATACAGACATATCTGGGAACAGAGCCCCAACAATGCAACACTGCCTGGCCAGCTGGAATATCTCTTCCCCAGACAGTGCCTTTCCCTCTCTTTCACTGCAGGACCACTGTGGATGCTGTCCTCTGGAAACGTCTGTGTGCCATCAGTGTCAGCAAAGAGAGTTTCAATCAATGCACCCCTGATTCTGCTGTCAGAGCTCTGCACACCCCTCCCTGCCATCAGTTACCAGCTGTGGTTGTCTCACTTCAGATCTGTTCTAGTATCAGAAAATAATTAATAAAAGCCTTGCTCTGGCAGGCAGCAATCAGAGCTAGAAAGCACATGTGAAGCTTGTTCCAGAGACTCCTCCACAGCTACAGCAAATGGTTTTATTCTGTCTTTAAGGATTTTCTTCATCCAAGGCATTGTGCAAGCCATGACAAATGAGTCACTCCTTAAGTAACAATTTGTATCAATTAATGATACTTCACTTCATAATGACAAACCTCAGGGCTTTTCCAGTTATTTGATGGTTTTTAATTATGCATTCAGACACACTTGGTCTTTTCTGATGGGGAGAGATGACCACTGGGTCAGGCATTTTTCCCTATTTGCTTTTCTTGTAGTGATTCCACACGATGCTGGCAGGAGCCTGACTGCCAGCAGACTCTCCTTCAAGCTGTCATGTAGGGTCTTCCCTGGCCCCTGCAACCAAATTAACCAAACGCCCTCAGGAGTCCCTATTCCTGACCATAACCAGCCCTCAGGTTCAAACTGCTGCTGCTGTAATGCAGGGCAGGCATGTCAGATTTTGGGTATCATATTCTGGTGTCCCAACTCCCACGGCACAGTTTGTCTGTTACTTCTCAGCTTTCTGACATGGCAAACTAATGCACTCCAGCTGTGAGCTCTCCTCATTTCCCACCAGAGAATTTAATCATATAGGGCAGTAGGCTGAAAAACTTCTCAATTATGCAAATATGGATGCAAATGAAGCTATATGACACTTGGCAAAGCTCCTCAGAGGACAGCAGAAGGTGGGGCATGGCATGACACAGAGGCCATTCAGGAGAATGCATGGAGGCTGCTGACGCAGGCTGCAGCCTCTCTGGGTGCCCTCTGCACTCCCCAGGTCACGGGACAAGGACACTCTTAAGCACAGACTGCTGCCTCTCTCTTGCAGGACAAAAGGATTGCAGTGGGAATGTGGATTGCCAGGCCCTGTTCTCTGCCCTCACAGGTGAGTGTGTTGCGCTGTTCTTTTGAACTCAAGAAACACTGTGTAAAAATCCCTTCTTTTATGTCATCCTTGCTTCACTTGAATAGCTACTCCACAGCAGACTGGTTTAGAGAAGATGAACATCTTCTAATTCCCAGCCTACCTGTATTTATGTCTAGCATGAAAATGCTTGCTTGTACTGACTGTCCCTTTTCCAAAGTTTTCCTGCTTCACCTCCATCATACAATTATGGACAACAACAAGTTGCCTCCTAATCGCTCCTATTCTTAGGATGGCCAAGTTAAAGGTCACCAGCCTTCTGTCACAGGAGTGACTGCCCCTTCCCCTGCCCCTCCTGCCACTACAAGGTGCTCTCCCAACCTGTGATCAGCCCAGCAGGCAGGACTCTTTGGAGCACTCTATTGCTGCAGACATGTCCTGCAACCACATTTGCTTTTCACATGATTGCCTCTCGTGGTGGTTCATTCTCCAGTCTGTGATCACATGCCTTGCTCTCTGGATGGCAACAGTAAGGGCCCTGCTATCACATGGGTTTATGTTGTTCTCAAATATATAATCTTTCATTTTATTTGCATTCATCCTGTCTCTAGTACTGTAGTACTGAAGTTATCTCTCCAACAGGATATCCAAGCCTCCTTTCTTTTCATGTTACCACACAGGTTCAGGACTTTAGCAATTCTCACCAACACTGCTCATATTTATTATGCTGAAATTACTAATGGAAATATTAAAGAAGATGGGTCTTAAGACTGAAGGATTTCTCACTACTAACCTCTCCTTGATTTAATGTTTTGCAGTGCTTCCATTTACTCCAAAGACCTTAGATGGCAAGAACTGACAAGAGCTTGTTCACAGAGAGGACTGTCTCATGGAGCTACGCAAAAAGGCAGCTCCAGCCCAGGCAGATTGCAATTGGGATCTGCAGGCGATGACTTTATTACAAGCCAGTATCAAGTTGCTCTGATGGCAGCCAGTGAAAAACTGATTAGTGAGAGTGAGAGGTACTGGGAGCTTGTGAGGTGATTACTAGTGTTGTGGCTGCAGAATGCTTGGTTTTCCTGTCCCCCCCTGCAGTGGGAGCCAGCTTGAGGAGAGGACAGTCCCCAGGTTCTGGTGATGGCATTTACAAATGTTCCTTTCCTATATGGACAGCAGCTGTGCTACGGAGACTCTGTGCACAAATCAGTGTTAAAGAGTAACACCACTGAGAATGGCTTATTTGGCCAGGAGGGCAAAATCAGCTGCTCCTGTGTGAGCAGTTTCAAGCATGCCCAGTGTGCCCACAGCTCCCAGTACCTCCTCTGGTGGACCCTCAGACATGGCCAGTGGCTGGCCCGTGGCAGTGAGCACACTCCTGAGCAATGCCTGAGCATGTCAGAGCAGTGTGGCAGCTTTGCTTGCAGCAAGCCTGCTTGGGAGGATGGGGCAATTTATTAGCATAGATGGAAGCCACTCCATGCCAGTTGGCCCCAGCACCTGGGAGCATTCCTAGGCACATCCAATTTATTATTACAGGCACAGGCTTTGTGGATCCCGCTGTGGGATACCTTGGCAGTGTGCGTGGTACTATGTGGCCCAGATCTGTTTGAATATGAAAGCATCTTTTTGCCTTTAAAAATATGAGTACCTGCTGTTATAGCAGGGAGGGGGTCAGTGTACCCTCTATGGTCTGGCTGATGTGGCCATTCCCTGCTATGTGAGCACCTGGCAGGAGATGGCTCAGCTGTGCACTGATCTGCTGCTTAATGGATGCAGAACCAGTTTCAGGCAAACTGAAAGCAAAATGGACACTACCGGTAACCCAACTGAGGTGCCAGAAAGCCTGGTGCTCTTCAAAGTAGTAGGGTGGGAGGTAGATGGCACAATATTTACAAGGATAATGCAAAGAGCTTTCATTGGCATGGGCTTAGAGCACCATCAGTTTGCAGGCCTGGCACAGGCAGCTAAACAGCTCATCTGCCATCACTGGGAGCAGTCCAGAAGAGGTAGGCATTCCGAAGGCTTTGTCTGCCTGGAGCTTTGTGTGGCAAGAGGCAGTGCACAGTGAAACAGGGTAAGGAAATGTGATGCTGCATTACTTTGTCACATTCGTGCCAACTGGCACCTGCTTTATGCAGTTTTGAAATCTATTAAAAGTTTGGATGAGCCTGCCTGTTTCTTGTGTTTCCTTAAGTGCTTGTCTGCCAGCAGAGTGTGGAACTGTGGTCTTTATTAAAGCAAGTAAGGATGAAATAACTTTGTTAAGAAGTAAGTAGTCAGCAAGCAAAGTTTGCAAATGTCAGCAAAGTGCCTGTGATGCTGTCTGTGGAGAGGATCCCAGCCCCGTGCATCTCTCTCCAGTGATGAGGGTATGTGTTACTTGCATTTCTGCTCTTCCCCTCACTGTTGCAGTGGGCAGAATAGGAAAGGACCCAAGCCCCTACCAGTGCTGGTGTCCTGATGGACTCTGCCCACCACAGCATTTTCCAGGTGGTTTCTCAGATTGGAGTGCATTAGTAGAGAAATGCTGGTGGAGCTGGAGAGATCTGCTACACAGTCCCCTCTGCTCATGCTTCCTCCCCCTTCAGCTACACATGTGGTGCTCTGATACCACCTTACCCTCTCTGGCCATCAGCAATCTGTCCCTGTCTCCTCAAGCTCCTTGTTCATGGAGGTCACTGAGTTCAGACTCAACCTCTACATTCTTTTAGTTTATTTGTTTTCCTCCACCCACCTGATGGTTTGTCCTGGAAAAGTAATAAATGAAAAAACCTTTTCATAATCTTTCCTGCAGCAAGATCACAGATACCTGTGGCAGTTCACTAAGCATTTATTTCTTCTTTCAGTGTGTTTCTATCAAAAGTGTTTGCCACCGAAGTTATCTGACGGCAAAAACAATAGCAATGGTTTAAGATTTCAGTTGTATTTATAAAAATTAGGAAAATAATTTTTAGCTTGGCAGAAGGCCTGTAGAAAAATCAGTCATAATGCTTTCACAAGGTTTCAGGTCTATTATCCCACACAGCCTCCCTCTGGTAGGCCTAGCACAGCTGTGCTGTCAGATGCAAGGGCTCTGAGGAAAGCTTGTGTGTGGGGAGTGAAAGACACCTGCAGGGTTCCTTGCATCACGTGTGTGCACAAATGCCTCCTGTCCTGCCTCCTCCCCCCTTCTGTGGCTGCTTCTACCACAGGGAGGGGTAACAAGGTTCCTACTTAGTCAAACAAATAAAATTAAATATAATAAAATAAAATTTAATATAATTAAATCCCTGACCACAGGAAAAAAGAGCTCTTTCTCAGTGGGACGTGGGGAGCAGTGACAGTTTTAAGGAGCTTGAACTGATAGGAACTTTTTGCAGGATACATAAGCACCAATGTGATCATAGCCCATATGGCATTCTTTGTCCTAGGACACCAAGGGCAGCCTTGGAATGCCACGGTAACACCGCATGAGTTTATGAGATTTCATTAAAGCAGAGGGGG
>JAHLSL010000021.1:10842447-10855828 GCA_025920805.1 Petroica traversi | reverse complement strand
TATTATTATTATTATTATTATTATTATTATTATTATTATTATTATTAAGCACTGTGCAGTGGAAAAAAACCCCTATACTGTTTCCACCTACAGTGCTTCATCAAATTATCTGACTGTTTAGCTAAATCCAAAGAGTGCAAAAGCCCTTTGTTATACCAACAACAAAAATCTGCTGAATAAGAGCTCAGTGAAGAAGGCTGTAAACTGTGAAGCTGTAAATGTGGACACATTTTAGGACAGGAGCTGTTCCACTCTGATTAAGGACTGCTATTGCAGGACAGGGCAGCACTTTTCAGGCACACCAGGACATTTCTGCACCTTTGCTCCAAGATAACTTCTCATGGTGGCAACCAACAACAGAGATCTTTTGGGGAGTAGTCCAATGGGGAAAGATGTGTTTCTTCTCTCTGTGCCCTTCAAGCCTGTTCACTACTACCGTTGCATTGAAGCTGGTTTTTTTTGCTAGACCTGAAAAGGCCAAAGGAGTCTGAAATGTGTTTCTTATCATGGGGTAGTTAAATTCTATTATTCTTTCTGTTGAATCTGTATCATGATTTCTTGTTTCCTAACACCCATGCTAATGCTTCATATCTCCAACTATGTTTTTTGATGCCACATTGTAATAAAACATCATGCAGTTGAAGTCCTCCTCTGAAAATTTTTTAAACTGGCTTGAATTGAAATATTCATAGCTTTTATTCAGCAGAACAAAACCCTACCTGTCACAGTACAGGCTGGTAGTAACTCTCTGGGCATGCCACAGAGAGCCTTTGGCTAGGAGTTGTCTTGCAGGTGAAGCCCACACTGCTCCAGAGCTTCACACAACTCTTACCTTTGTGTGTTATTTGTGCACAGCCATGGCCACAATGGCCAACTGGGCCAACTCATGGAGAAAAAAAACCCAAACAGGTTAAAGATGGATTCTTGTTGGAGCTGGAGAGATCTTACTCTTTCATAATAGAGTACAAAATTCACCGAGGCAAGAAGGAGCTAATAAGCTTTATGTCTAAATGGGGAGGCAAGTGGTAAACTGAGGTACTTTGACAGCAAGTTCAGCCATTCTGGCATCACCTAGCAGCTGAATTCTAACCATACTGCTAGGATGAAGTTGTCAACCACTGACTTCACTAAAATCTGACTCATGGGCTGATGCCATTTGTTTACATTTGTTCTGTCCTTAGGTTGGAGCAGGGGAAAGTAAATAATATTGCCAGAAAATCTACCAAATCTAGTTCCGTTCCTCACTTAAAATTATTTATTGCTGATCTTTCTTTCTCCCATATAGAGGAAGACTTTACAAGCAAACTATCCATTATTTTCTGACTTTTCATAACAGTAATGACATTAAAACATATTCTATCTCCCTTTATTATTGAGTATGCTGATCTTTACTCACAAAAAAGGCCACACACTCCAAAGAAAAATTGGAAAATACACCCAAAAAAGAGTAAAATATTCTTTCGTTTCCTCTTTTGCAGATCTTGGCACATAGATGTTTAATGAAACTGAATTCTGTTTGGTTTCCTAATACCAGAATCTTGAAAACCTTACTAAAGAGAGCCATGATTTTTGTGACATCAGTCCAAACTTATTCCTACATCCAATGAATGAAATTAAAATATTTGTTATGCTTACAGAATCCAGGGATACACATGCACTTCTTAAGACATTGTTTGGAGGTACACTGGAATATCCAAGTCATTTGCATGGGCTGGCAGATATGACATTGGGCTGAGGAGAAAAGCTGGACCTTCCCATTAGGTGGGCAGCTGGAGAACAGTCAGGATGCACCCACTTCCTTAAATAACAGTAAGCACACATGGAAAGACAGCTGGATCCTGTCCATGAGTGCAGAACTCTACCAGTTCTTTTTTCACATACATCCTTTTGAATCTCTGGATGAGTTCAGAAGAAAGAGGAATGAACCCATTCATAAAAATGAAGACAGAAGGAGAGAAATCTCACTATGATCAGAGAGTTTTCTCCTGCCACCATTCATCATCTTCCACCGAAGATATCCAAAGGCAGCAGTCTAGTCAAGGATGTTTCCAGGCTGCCTGTGTCTATAAGAAGCAGGGACGTTAGGAGGTAGCAGGGAAGTCCTGCATCTTTATAACACACAGCACTGGCTGTAGTTTAAGTCATAGAAGACTTTCTGGAGTTCTGCAGGTCAGTGTTCCCCCAAAGCAAAACAGCCAGCACACAGTAGAAGAAGAAGCAAGAATTACTACAAAGAAACAGAATGTGGGGTCCTTCTACCTTACATTTTCTCATCTTTGTCACACATGCTCAGGAGAGTAGGAAAAGACATCAGGGTAGCACAAGTCTTACAAACAGGATGATAATGTAGAAAAAAGCAGAGACACTTGGACAGACAGGACCAATTAAGCAATCTGTACCTGCCAGGAAAAAGATACCCTTACAACTGCAATGATTGCAATGAAAGCATACAAAAGACTGATTCTTTCTTCTTCAAATGCAAATAAGACTTGGAGCACACTGTGGCATGTGGCACACACGTCTGGGAAATGAAAGGCATCTGATATTTGCTCAGCTTCCAACAAGAGAGTAGCATTTTGGCACAGACTAAGTGGCATAGAAAAGCAGGTGTGAGGTATGAATTTCACATTACCTGCTTCTATTGCCAACATTACTAGCTCTGTTACTTTAGCTGGAGTCTCACATTTAGAAGACCAAAAAAATGACATTGTGAAACATCCAAGAGAAGAATTACACAAGCTCTGGTTGTTAAATTGTGCACCAGTCTGAGAAAATGCTTTCAGGGAAAATCCATTAAAGCAAATCTGATATGACTTGCCTAGCTATAACATAAGAGTGAGCTCCAGGTAGCATTGGCCCAATTAGACACAGTTACCATTTCTGCAGCACTCAGCTTTTTAAAAGGAATTCCTACCAAATTAATATTAGTTAGAAGCTAGTCTGGCATTAAAGAGAGTTTATTTAGTTGTATTCAGAAATTTCAACAAGAATTTGGAACCAATGTCACCTGGATAAATTTAATGGCAACAAATCTTTGATTCTGAGCACAGGTTTTGTAGCTGGTCAGTACCATCACAGAAACAAGCACAGGGACAGGTTAACATGCCTAAACATTTAATGCACAGAGATAATTTTGGGGGAAGTTTTGGATTTCTCTCTTCTCCGTTATTGGCACAGAAAAATCACTCCTTGAGCACTGGAAAGCAGAAGGTGCATGGACCCAAATGCCCTTGCTGAACAAAATGATGACCTCATGAAGTCGGGTCCCATGGATTCAGAGGCTCATCCAGGGAGTCACCTCCCCATGGGCCTCCTTGGGCAGGACTATGTTTTGTCACAGAACACCAGTGGTTTCAAAGGATGCATCCTTGCTGAAACCTGGATCCCCATTGCCATGAATATTAGCAGTGGAAAGCATCAGATCCTTCTGCACAAGCTAAATACAGGTAGGTGCTCACAGCCATCTGATGCATTTCCAAAGCACCATCAGCCTCATGTATTTCCAAGTATGTTGTGGTTACTTATCTTTACTTATCAAATGGATGAAAATTATATAACATGAGTATTATTTTGGAGGGCACTTTTTTTTGTTTCCTTCTTTATCATTATTGGTTATGTGACTTCAATACTTTCTAGATCACATGTTAAGAATTAGGTGGGCAGTTTATGCCTTGCTTCTCTTTTCTGCATCAGTATTAATTTTCACAATTACTCAGCAGTTTTCAAGCAACTTCTTCATTTTGATTCTCTGATTGATACAATACATAAAGGCTTTAAAGTTCACTTATTTAACTGAGCCATTTCTTTATGGAATGTCACCTGAGTGAGCTGAATTGAATTGAATGAGCTGAAAAATAACTTTTTCAGCTCACTGCATCCATTGTTTCTCTGGAATGGTTACCAAAAAAAAACCAAAGCATGAGCCTTTTCAGCCAAGGTTCCAAGCACTGGTTGACCAGTGCTGCTCATACCACACCAAGATCCTAAAGGGGCAGAGCAATCCCTTTATGAATTGGTACCCAAAGGGTTTCTATTTCATCTAGGTGTTATGTATTTTCCTGCATACTCTTGTGCTGTGAAAATTCTATGGAAAGGCAGACTAAGACTGCTTGATGTTTGACTACTTTTCCTGATGGAAAATTTTCATAAATACATACAACATTGTCATTCCCATGGCACTTTGCTTTATGGTGTTTCCTGATTTTGCTTCAAGATCTTGATAATTCCCAAGTCATGTGGAGCCAGTTATGCATATATTCAAACCTGATGTCAATAGAAAGAGCATTTTTATGCAAGAGTGTGCACTGTCACTCAAAAATTACTATTTTAGTAAAGCTGTTGGTGGCTTTCTCAAATTTCTGGTGAGGACCAGAATCCTAATTGGACGCTTCTCTCTGTAAAATGAAATTTTATCATCACAGAGAATGGAGAATGGTCTAGACTTACATTTCTTTTAGTACAGCTTCTTTCTGGCTCCATTTGTCTTTGTGAGGTTTCTTTTAGCATAGTCCCCCTTCTGACTTGCCCTCCTCACATTTCTAGGATGAGAAGGCAGCAGCCTAATTTCTTTAGATGGAGAAAACAATGAATGTTTGTAGTTACTCTCTGCAAAGATTTACAACAAATTTGGAAACTGCTGGCTGCTGTTAGATGGTGGGTGATAATTTGGGGACTCTTTAGCCACCTGCAGCTCTCAAGCTGTTCAAGTGTCATTTGTTATGCTGGGGCTGCATTTGTGAGCAGAGGGAGGGTGTGCTACCATGGGGCCAACTTGAATATTTAGAAGCAGGGGATCCATGGGAGACTTGTGAAGACAACACTGCTGGCTTGCAAAGGAGCAATGGGGAAACTGCTGTCATCACATGCCCACAATCCCTGGACATTTAGAAGTATGTGGAATCTGTAGGGTTAGGAAGCTGACTAGCTGTTCCTTCACTTATATTTTCATTTTGTGACTCACTTTAAGCCTCTTGGAGGTGCCCTAAGAGGGAGAAAGAGATTGAGTCATAACCCAGTTTCCAGAAACCTTAGCAACATGACAGTCAGAACTTCAGGTATGATAATCATAGCAGAAAAAAAACTCCCTGACAGCCAAGATATTTCCAAATATAATTGGTTTTTACTGAGGAATTGTAGCGTTAAGGAGTAAAAAATTGCTTTATTGACATTAGTGCAGTGAAAAATCTGGTAGAGGAGCAATATCTGAAAGCAATATAAGTAATTTTCCCAGAACCTGGTCTTCTAGAAGAATTATTTTACCCATTGAGCTATTGCACGATCTATAAACAGATGAGAATACTCTGTTGAGGAGAAGGAAGGTGTATAACATAAAGCAAAAATCTGCTAGTAAGCCCTGTGACATACTTGAGAACATTCCCTAGGGGCACACAATGTCTAAGTGAGACAACATGGATAATAAAGGTCAGAAATTGTGGACACAAATCACAAGAAGGAATAAAGAAATCTCCACTCATGGGACATTTTAATGAGATGAAACCTCCCTTCACATCTTTAGAGTTTCTAGGTATTGACTATGTCCCGAAAGCCTCCACAAAGGGGGAGATAGAACAGCTTATTTAGACTGTGAGAAGCACAGAGGATTTAAAACTTAAATGTGTCACTACCAAACAGAACAAATCAATAACTGAAATAGATCATGTATTTTTTGTCTAAGACTGGGAGAGGAAACCTGCTTGATTACAGACATGTAGGAGGAAGCTCCACAAAAGGCAGAGAGTGCTGTTTGCTACTGCAGGCAGCGCAGGGTGCAGTGGCAGAGACCTTTGGCTCATCATCACTGTTCCACAGGAGCTGTCTGCTGTCATAAATGTATTTTGTGAGAAGCCACAGGCATTTGCCTCAGTGCTGTGTGCTGCTGCCTTTCTCCAATGGTGTTCTCCTTTCTGTGCAGTCATGGCAAAAGCATCACCCTTATTAGTCTGGACAACGGAGAGTCTGCAGAGACAAACCTGTTCTGTGCCCCAGCCTGGGAGGGGACTAAGACACCACCAGAATTTTAGTAGTGCTAAAAAATTCAATTACTGTTGTACAAGGGACACATACACAAGGAAAGCCTGTGCCCCCCAACCTCACATTTTTACTGTACTGTACAGAACGGATGTATTTTGCCAGAAAAAGCCACTTAACAACTGATGTTTTATCATTTGTTTGAGTATATGGATTTGCTGGGAGGGACTACAGAAAATGAATATGCTCTCTCATCACAGAGATTGAATAAAATAGCTAAATTCATACCTTATCTACTTTCCTTTTGAAATGGCTATACCTTAAATATTTGTTTGTATCTCCATAGAGCTCTAGAGCTTAGTATGGTCACAAATGTTTGATTTCCATTAAGTTTCTCAATGGGGCATTGATAAGAAGAGACAAATTTTCTTACTGATAGCAATAATTTTTGGAAATTAAATTATGTTTTATATATTTTTCTATATTTCATATATTAAATATCATTTATACCTTATATATTTATATATATATTATAGTTATTAATATCTTATCTTTATATACTGCTCATTCATCAAGAAAAAGGGAAAACAGTATAAGAATAAAGGTACTGTAAATATTTCTAGGTTAGTAGTTTTGATTCATCAGGATAATTTTTACCCATCAGTACTACAGACAGAAACGTGACTGACTTTAGTGAAATTTGATCCAGCAATTTCAGTAAGTGGAAAAAAAGTATTATATTCACAAAACTAAACACAAGTGTTTGAAATCTCTTTCTTGCACATTCTCTGTTTAATATGTCACACAAGAAATTGGATAAAGCTAAGAACTGAATTGGTTATCCTAAAGGCCCTGAGATATTTAAGTTAATTAATGTAGTTCAAGAGGGATGAAATGTGGATATTTCTGTCTGCAGTTCAAGACTGGGCAAAAATTGCGATGATTTCTTCTGGTTTGACTGATTCAGAGAAGAATCTTTGATATTTTTGGAATATTAAGAATCTCTGTCTGGAAAATCTGACCATTTGGATATAGCCTAGTAACCAATACTCTGCATTCTCTTACCATCAGGGCTGAACAGCAACCACTTACACCATGGTGACCAACCTTTACTGATCTGTAAAGATTGGTAACACTTGGATCCTCACAGTGTTCCCGGGGAGATTGAGACTTCTTGACCCTCCCTGACTGGAAGTTTGCCAAGAGTAAGAATTGTTATTCTTTAAAAATAATCCTTCATGAACCCATAGGCCACTAGAAGACCAGTAGTCCAGGTGGAAAATCACTGCTTTGAGAAATGATACTTGCTTCATTCCTGCATTAACTGGTAATACATGCCTGAATAAAATTAACCAGTTTTGCTCTCTCTATGGCACTTCATATTCCTAATTTAATCTGTGTAAAATAAATTTTCTAGGAATATCTACCTAAATTGTCATCTTCTGCCTATTGTTTCTATAATGTAGCTTCTGTATGTATAACAAACAACTCTTGCATTATCTTATTTGTCCTCCTCTATCTTCTGATATGTTACTTCAATTAGTACACAAGAATATAATTATTACACTACTAATGTAATCACATAAGGAGATATCTGACCAAAACTCCAAAATGGCTTATATCTTTATTTTATTAATTTCTGCAGTAAGTCAGTGCATATGACTGACCACACTGCACCTGGAATTCTTGTGTGATACCACCTGAATTCCTGTGCTATGCAGGCTTTTAATACAACTTACCTCTTTTATTCTAGTACAATGTAAGACCAACAGATTCAAGATCCAGTTGCTAGGGGGTCTGGTGCGTTTTTTTTTTTGTAACTGAGCACAAGACTGAAAATGTAGAACGAGCTTCACAGGAAGGATGTTGTGGCATATTTAAATTTACACCTAAGAATATTTTTTATGATGGTCTCTCAGTAAGCCAAACTAGCTTTACATTGGAATTACAATACTACATTTAATAGCATGTCACTGACATTGATACATGTTTGAGTTTAAAGAAATACGGTCTTCTAGTCAAATTCTTTACAATTACTCTCTTGAGGAGATACCATTTATTTGTATTAATAAGTAGATAAAATTACGTGAAACTTGTTATACCAAATGGTTGCATCAAAATCCTCTATTCTGATATCTAGTTCCTTTATGTCTGAATGTAGACTCTTTATGTTTCCACTTTTATCTCTGTTAAGTAGATATTCTATGACTTTCATGTAGGCCATGCCTAGATGCATTCTTGAAATCTGTAAAATAGAATTTCAAACTGGTGCATAAATAAGCTTGTAGAATATAAAGTGAAAGTTCTTGACATGGAAAAAATGAAAGCGTACAGAGAGACTGTCTTGGCTGGTCACCATGTTCAATTGAGCAGTGTTGTTATACTTTGCTGACAATACTAATAACTTAAACCATCAATCTATAGGCACAGCTATTCTTAGCAGAGCACAGAGAAAACAAACTGCTTTGCTTACGGTATTCACAGCACTGAAGCGTGCCCTTAGCAAAGTGGTACAAATGTCAATATGCTGCTGAGCTCCTCAAAACCTCTACCTAACAAGTTATTTGAAGCACAGACAAACCTTCAGAAAGTCTTTGAAAATATAGATCAAATTCTGATACAACTGCTTTCCCCAAATTCTGCACTTGTGAAAAATCCATTCCCCTTCAAACTATGATAATGACTCTGTTAGAGTCAGAACTGTCAAATGGGGCTGTGCCTGTGACCTGTGAGCCACTGTGTACAAGGACCTTTAAAGTAAAAATACACACATTAAATTTACCTGGAAGTTCAAGAACAGATTCCAGACCTCAAGGACTCAGGTGCTAATGCTGGGTTGTGACCCTTCATTCCAGCTCACCTTTGTGCCTTTTGCTATTATGGTAATGAACTTTCTTTGCTGGAAGCAAATGCATATTTTAAATCAACATAAAAATCCAAAGAATAACCACAGATATTTAACGTAGTATTTATTAAACAGGGAAGAAAATGTACAAAAAAAGCACTTTTGGTATTAACCTCAAGAAATTAAGTTACAAGTCAGGAATTGGCACAGTATGTTCTCAGTCAGTTAAATGCTGCATATTATTTTAGCAAACATTTCTGCTGGCAGTTGTTAACCTCAGGCAATAGAAATACATGTTTGCAGAGGAGTAAAGAGCAACTAGGGAATCTGTTTATTCACTCCCATAAGAGCTTTTCTGAACTGATATGCAGAGTTATTATTTCAGAATTAATTACAAAGCAGGCTCATTTGGTGGCTTGAAGTAAGTGGCAAGTAGGTAAGTTTGATTTTATTTTTTGTTTTTATTTTTGAAAACCATATTAAGAGCATACAACTATTAGTTTGTTTATAAATAAAATGCAAAATTTGTAGTACTATTAATATAAAACTACACTGATTTTCACAATTTTTAGAGAATAAAGGACCTTTCCCAGCTCTACTCTTTCGGAAAATATTTTTAAAATTCAGTAACTGACATATGGTGTAAAATATTCAGTTCAAATGAAGAAACAAAGCCAGACAGAAAACACAGACTGGTTTATATTTTTATGACTATAAGCAGTGTTCCTCCAATAGGGTAGGGAATTCATTCCAACATATCCTTCAATGTGACACTAGTATTTTATAAGGAATTGCAGCATGTCCTTTGTGATCTTGACTGTCTCTGTCCGTTGCTCTTTCGAAGATACGCTCCATGATACCGCACTTGTCAGAGTGCTTTTCTGTTTCCAGAAATAATTTGCTTCTCCTGTCAGGCCCAGCACACAGTCTTTCTCAAAGAGCCTCTTCTGGGTGGCCATCTGGAAGCATCACCTCGGTGCAGAACAGGCAGGCTGCTGGCTTTGTGTTGGTTCACTTCTCCTCAGCACTGCCTTCTGCCCTGGAGGCAGCATTAAATTTTATTCTTGGACTACACAGCATTGTAACTAGATGTGCAGACATGACATTTTGATTACTAAATTCCAGGCCTATTGACATTGTGACAAGGCTCAGAGAAAGACTCAGCAGAAAAAGGATAAAGATGCAGAGGAGGGAATCAGCCAAGGACAGTCAGAGATAACAATCCAAGTCTCCAGAACTGAATAAACACACAGAGGTGCTATACCACACCTCAAATGCAGCATTGAGAAGCCTCTCTCATGCAGTGTTTGAAGAGTAACCAGAAGCCAGAGCCAAGGTGCTAAAAACTGGCATGCCCAAACCACAGAGAAATTAGATTTCAAGAGTTCTGAACTGTGGGCCCTTCTATAGTCACAAAACGTAACAGAAAATGAAAGCAGTTAAGTAAGAAACGGAGAAAATCAGAAGAATCTTCCCAGGATCTAAAAGATCTGGAAGGATCAGTGAGAAAAGAGGAAAATTTACTCAGAATAATTAACAATACAGGCCTTTTTCTCTGTAAGTCTTTTCTGCAACTTTTCTCTGCATAAAAAAGCATGGCTGCAGTTTTTCCTTGCTGTAAATGGTACGTAGATAGAAATCACTTATGGGCTCATGGCTACACTTCAGTGAAACTGATGACATGAAAGTCTGTAGACTTGGGAGGAGTCAGCATTTATAGTAAAAAAGATCCCCTAGTGAAAGGAATACTAAAATTTGTTTCCACTATAATAATGTATCTTTGGATGCTTCCTCATATTACTATGCTTTAGGAAAGTGTATGATTATCACTAGGTATAAGAATCATGAATCATTCAGACTCCCAAGAATGTTCTTGGAGAACAGTCTCAAATGCAGACCCTTGAGAGTTCCCAGATTACCTGCTGGAGCTGGAGAGACTGATTCAAGGTCTTCCATGGATAAATTATCAGTTTTCCTGAAATAGCAGAGGTCAGTTGGAGTTACTCTGGTATAAACTGAGGATAGTCCAATGTACTGCAATAAACCACCACCTGGTTTTAAGGGCACATGAGGAAATGCTTAGGTTTGTTTTGTTGTTTTGTTTTGGTTTTTATTTTTTAATTTAAATAATAAATGTCACTTGGCTGCTTATTTAACTAATTTAGTAACTGTTGAAGTTCACATTCTCACCAGAATTATCATCAGCTAAAACGATTGCATTTAGAGTAAGCGTCGAGAAAGACTTGGCTGTCAACAAGTATGGGTAACATCCAAGGAAGAGATATTCCTGTTCGTAGGGTTGAGTAGGAATTGCATTTCACAGATACAGGCTATTCTCTGAAGGGAGAAATAGAACACAGAGCCTTTCAGTTAACAGATACCTGTTGTATGGTGTTACTGCGAATCTCTCAGACTTCAAAAAATTAAAAATTACTTTGAAAAATCAGAGTTGGTTTTCAATTACTCTGAACAGATGGCTTAAGGGGAAAGATGCAAATTTTACTGCTGGCAATAAAAGTCAAAAAATTAACTGATCTGAGCATGGAAAGGAATAAACAAAATTTTCTCTTCATTTAACTGTGCAATGTAAGCTAAACATTCTTCTTAAATTACTATCAAAATGCAGTAAGAGCAAATATAAAACTCTTTTGGTCATGCATATTTTTAAGTCAGTGAATGCCACAGTACCAGCAGTGTGAAGAATAAAGCTCTTAGAAAAATCAGTGATCATTCTTTCTTTCCCTGTCCTTCACTGGTAGAATTCCTTCAGTGTTACCATAGATGCCAATGGAAATTTTTGCCACAGATTTTAAATGGAATACATTGAGATCTTCACGTTATAATGAAGAAAGAGATGTTGAAATTTCATAAGTTACTTTTGCCTTCCAAATGTAAAATACTCCATTTACCTGGCCCTGTGTCTAAGCCTACTATATAGGAAAAATTCCTACTTAAACCAGCTATTTATTTATTTATCAGTTACAGTGAAGTCTTTTAAAAGATCTCACAATTATGTATTTTTCATTTTTTTATTTTCATAAGGGACGACTAGTATATAACATATATAAACATGCATAAATATTTATATATATATAAAATTTTTATTCTCTTGAAAGAGAGAATAAAAACTTTAAACATTACAACTATATTGACTCCATTGTGCTTAGTTTTGCTAGTTAATTTCTTGTCTAAACCTCAGTGAAGATGATGGTTTTACAGAATGACTGAGGTTTTTAAGGAAGAGGACTTGGAATAAACAAAGATAAATTTCTAAAAATAGGTCACCCATTCCAAGAGATGCTAGATATTTAATGCGGTTCCCGTAGGTCGGGAGCGTGGGTCTGTATTGAATATTGCATGGAAATTCTCAACGTGTGGTTGAACGCTGTTGCTGGCGTCCCCAGCCCTCACCGAGGCGCCGATGCTGCGGAGCCGCTGCCAGGGGGTGTGTGCCATCTAGTGGCACCGGGACACACGGCGACACCGCCACCCGGACAGTCACAGCATCAATTCGGCTGGAGAGCACCTCCCAGACCAGCGAGTCCAACCTATGGCCAAACACCACCTTGTCCACCACAGCATGGCACCGAGTGCCACGTCCCGTCACTCCTAAAACATCTCCAGGGATGGTGACTCCACCACCTCTCTGGGCGGCCCATTCCAGTTCCACTTCTTGAAGAGTTTCTTCCTAGTGCCCAACATGAGTAGAGACGATCAGGTCACCCCTGAGCTTCCTCTTCTCCAGGCTTAATTCAAGGGCTGGGAAGCAGCTGCTGGACGTATCCCATCATGAGGAAAAAAACAAATGTGTTCACTTCCAGCAGCAGTGCCTCTTGCGCATCTCTCTCCCCCTTGGCGTATTGCAGAATATTGCCTCTAAGTTATCTTTAGAGGTATTGGCAGCTCCTCACTGATCCCTATCTTCCCCCTCCACTCCACTCTTGTGAAAACCCACTGGGCTGCCATGTCCCGCTCTGGGCTCCTCAGTACACGAAGAACATCAGCTGTTGGAGCAGGTCCAGAGGAGCACCAAGAATAGGATTGATCAGAGGGATGGAGCACCCCTTGTACAAGGAAAAGCTGAGACCATCCGTGTTATTCAGCTGGAGGAGATAAATCTCTGGGACAGACCTTGTTGTTGCCTTACAGTACCAAAGGGAGCCCACAAGAAGGCTGGAGAGGGACTTTTCACAAGTGTGTTGTGATGGACAAGGGGGAATGGCTTCAAACTAGCAGAGAGAGACTTTAGATTAGATATTAGGAAATTATTTGCTATGAGGGTGGTGAAGCACTGGAACAGGTTTTCCCGAGAAATTGTGGATACTTCATCCTTGGAGGTGTTCAAGGCCAGTTTGGATGGACCTTTAAGCAACCTGGAAAGGTGGCCCTGCACAGGGAGGGCTGTTGGAACCAGATGAAATTTCAGGTCCTTTCCAACCCGAACCACTCTATGATTCTCTGCCTCAGACAGGTCAGCTGGTCCCTCTCCCTGCCCAGCCCGGCCGGAGCCGGGCCCCGAGCGCCTCGGGTCACCAAACGGGGCTCGGGAGGCGGCAGCCGCCTCAGCCA